>VWZP01002790.1:187812-221747 GCA_013396995.1 Dicaeum eximium
GGGCTGGGGGCTCTCAGCAGGATGAGATGGGCTGGGGGTCTCCAATCAGGATGAGATGGGCTGGGGGCTCTCAGGCAGCACCCCCAATCCCCCAGACAGCCCCCCAATCCCCCAGGCCTCTCCCCCACTGCCCCAGGGAGAGCACACGCTCCAAGTGCTGCCACAGTTTTTCCTGGGCATTTAACTTCCATTTGTTAAGTAAACAGATTTGCATTTTTAATAAGCGTCAGACTAAGTACAATAAAATATTAATGACAAAGACACGCAGAAGTCAATGTTTCCCAGCTCCCCCCTCTGCTCAGAGGTTTCAGGGAAGACAACATGAATATCCATCAGCCTCTGCCGTGCCTTTGGCAGCTCCTGGATGTCCTTACAGCACCCAGTGAGACACTGCTCTCCTCCAACCTCTAAACTGAGCTCAAGGGGCGGCGTTTGAGTCGGTTTAACTCCAGCTCCACCCCTCCAGCTGGGCACCGTGCTGCCCTGCAAGGCCACGTCTTCACATTTCTAGTCTGGCCTTGTTAAGCCTCTGCAAGGCCACGTCTTTACATTTCTAGTCCAGCCTGGTTAAGCCTCTGCTCGCCAAGGCCTGAGCTCAGCAAGGCTGGGTCCAGCCCTGCTGCCCTGCCCCAGAGCATCCAGCCCAGCCTCAGACTGAGCACTCAGCCCCAGCCCAGCCTCAGACTGAGCACTCAGCCCCAGCCCAGCCCCAGCCCAGCGCCGTCCCCAAGCCCTAACACAGCATCAAACCCTGCAGTGGGAGCTGCAGCCCCACAGAGCCCAGGAGCCCAGGGCAGGGCACAGGAGCCAGGCTGGGCTGGCCAGGGATGGCCCAGACTGGGGCAGGAGCGCGGAGAAAGCTGCAGGGCTGAGCTGATCCGGGCAGTGCCATCCTGGCAGGGCTCCCCTGCCCACCCCAGCGGCTCCCAGTGCCCACCCAGAGCCCCCCAGCCCCGCTGTCACCCCCTGGCAGCTCCAGGACACCTCAGGGCAATCCCTCAGGGTGGCCCACGAGCAGTGTCTGACAGCACTGCCCGCCTTTTGGAACAAAGGAATGTGCTGGGAAAACAAATAAAACTAAAAAATCAAACCAGCAACCCCCTCAGAAAGATTGGAAAATTAATCCTGATGAGAGGCTGCCAGTTATTGGAATAGGAAGTACAAATAAATATGCATATTGGCAAGCAAGGATGTCTCGCTGTCACACAATGAAGTAGGAATATGTGGATGGAGAATTTGAAGAGTCACATCTATCCACAGCATTCCCTGCCCTGCTGGAATGCCCGTGGCATTCCTGCTGCGTGGAATTTATGGACTTTGTTTGGATGCAGGTGAAATGGATGGGTAAACTCAATACTTTAAAGTTGAAAACTGTCTTTGAGTTTACAAAGGCACATCCCAGCCCGACCCCGAGGCTGGGGGAGGTGAGTTCCAGCTCCAGCCCTGGGTGAGGGATCAGGGAGGATCAGGGAGGGATCAGGGATCAGGGATCAGAGAGGATCCTGCTGCTGCAGGGGCCCCTTCGTTACAGCTTCCCAAACTGAGCTCCTGGGTAATGCACACAGATGCCACATGAATTTTTACATTTATCTAAAGCCATCCAGTGAAAAATTGTCCCCATTTTAGTCTGATATTAATGTCCAGGCACCACTCCACCCCGGCTGGGGAAAGGGGGAGGGTGGGAATTTATCTTACATAAATCCTGGTGTGTCCTGTCTAATATTTATAGCCAGCACGGAATGGCTTTTCCTCCTGAGCTGCAGAAATAAACCTGTCAGCTCCAAAGATGGCCTTGGATTTAATCACTCCCCTGCTCCATTTCCAATAGAGACAAAAGGCACAATAAAATATTTCCCATTGATCCCTGGGATGCAGGCAAGGACCACAAGGACTGAGGATGCTGCTGCCACCCACCCTCGCTCCCACTGCCAAGGGGAGGTGCTGGGCACCCCCCATTTCCCAGGTTTTGACCCCAAAACGCAGCCACAATCCCACCAGCCTCGCAGGCATCTCCTGGCCACTCTGACCTTGCTGGGGCTGCTCTGGGCCAGGAAATCAGCTCCTTGCACCCTGGGGAGTGTCAGGGCTCTTCTGGCTCTCACATTTAGGGGAATTTCACATTTAAATTTCACATTTAGGGGAATTTGGGACACAGCACGAACCTGGGGCCACACTGAGGGTCCCTGTGCTGGCCAGGGGGGACAGTGGTGCCTCTCACTTGTGCCTGGCATCCAGTTTGGGATGGCCCAGCACATCCCTCTATCCCTGCTGCTGTCAAAGGGAGCCCCCAGTGCAAGGGTTCCTGTGTAGAACCACCCCTCTCAGGGAAAAAGCCAAATTTCTGCCTCACACACTGAAAACAGAGGCTGAATAGTCCAGGGAATCCCAGGGGAAGTCTTTACAGGGCTCTGGATGTCCCAGAGCAAATCCTGACTGGATTAGCAGAGGTGTTTAACCTCAGCACATCCACCTGCCCAGCGCCAGCCCCTCAATCCTTGAATCCCATCTAATTAGGAAATTGCTAATGCAAACATGAGAACTCACCTCGCACAGGCTGAGCTAAGGTCACAAAACCCCCTGTGCATGGAACTGGTGCTTTTACACACCCAGGTCTGAAAGGGGCCTTTCAATATTAATTAACTCCAAGCACTTAGGGGGAAATTAATTTATGCAATTAAAAATTATTAGATTAAAAGCCATTTTTTAAACCCCCCCATGCTGCTGTGCATAATCCTGGGCTCTGCCCTGTGATTTCAGTGCTTTCAAAATGAGACCTTTCAAATCACCAGGCTTTATGTAAAGTAAAGGAGTAATTAGATACCAAAAACAATAATTATCTCCACGAGAGACAGGGAGAGCAGGGAAGTGTAAATACACTCCCAGGGTAGCTGCAGAGCCAGGGAAGGAATTGTTATGCACCAGCCAGAGCAGGGAGCAGCCAAGCAGAGCCCCACGTCAGAAGCACCAAAGACAGCCCAGCCTCTGATCTGTCTTGTTCCTGACTCTGTGATAAAGGTTAATCAAGCACAAAGCAACACAGGAGCTCCTGGGAATTCACTCCCAGCTCTGGGCACAGAACAGCCCGGCCAGGCACAGCCTGGAGCCTGCACTGCTGGGAAAGGATGGAGATTTTGGGGGGGGATTTGGGGTTTTTGGGGTTTTTGTGCTGGGCAGGCACTGAGAACCCCCTGCACCCTCCCTGTGCCCCCAGCCCGCCCTGCAGAGCGGCCACAGAGCCACGGGGACACAGCCAGGAGCTCTGTGGCTGCTGCAGCAGGGCCAGGAGCAGAGGTGGGGCTGGGAGGGAGGGAGAGCCCTCAGCAAACACCAGCTGAGGGTGCCTCTGACCAGCAAAATGAGCAAATTCTGGACACAGTTTGGATGGGGCTCTGCTCCCCTCGGCTGCTGTTCCCATGCCCTGCAGAAGGGAAAGGCTGGGGGCAGGTGGGGGCTGACTCAAAGCCCTCATTTCCATCTTATTCCTTATTTTGAAGCTCTGGATACAGACAATTCCTGCAGCCTGACCTTTATAGATGCTAACCATTAAAAAATAAAACGAAAAGAAAACAGACTGAAGCCAAGGGGAAGAGCCAGGCCAGCAGGAACCCCCGGTGTGGCCACCTGAAGGTCACAAACACTGGGCCATCTCCCCTTGTCACCCCCAAACTCTCTGTGCGTGTCCAAGCCCCACTCCCATCCCTGCCTGCACCACAGAAACAGCTTTTCCCAGCACAGAGGCGCTGCTGGAGAAATATCAGCTATCAGCAGGTACCTGAGTTGTCTTAATCCTCCCTAAATCCCACGTCAGCTGCTGTTAATCTCCCTGTCCTATCACACGGGAATTTTGCGGGTGCCAGCTGCTGGGTGCAGTGACAGCTTACGGTCCCCTCCCCAGGCTGGTGTCACAGCTTCTCAGAGAAAGGAGACGTTTAAAACAGGACAAAATTTGCACATTTTAAAGCAGCAGAGCGGTAAGGAAGTGCTTTTGATGGAATTCAGCTGTTTTTCACTGTAAAGCACCAAACAGCAAGGCTGTGCCCCTGCCCAGGGCAGGAGTGACACTGGGGACCTGCCCAGGAACACAGAGATGGGTGGAGGGGACACAGCAGCAGCTTCACTGGGCAGTGGCAGCGACGGGGGAGATGGCAGAAGCCATTCAGGACACAGGGACTCGTGCAGAACAACCCCGAGGTGCCCTGCAGGGAATGCAGGGAGGGACCGGGATCCCTGCGCCGCTGGAATTCATGGATCCCCCTTGTACCTCAGCACCCCTGGCACAAGGGTGGGATCCCACCCCCAGACAACAAATCAGGGGGTGCAAAAAGCCCCAAACATTTCCAAAGAGCCCCAAAAAAGACTCCCAAACAAAGAGCCCCAAACACTTCCACACCGCTGCACTTCGGTACCAAAGTTACAGCTCCCCCAACAACGCTGTTCCTACATCACCCAGTGCCCTGAGGATTCCCTTCCCTCCCAGGGAAAGGCAAGCAGGCAGCAATCCACACTCCAGGAGTGACCCTTGGGACAAACATCTGCCTGAAATGCAAACGTGCAGCCCCAAACAGGCAGGGCGGGGCTGGCAGCCCCGGGGCGAGGGGCAGCTCCCCAGGCCAGCATCCCTGCCCCATCCCGGGCTGTGCAGGCTCCTGCCCAGCCACCACAGGGGCGTTTCATCCCGGTTGGATCAGCCAGGAAAGGAGCTGTGGGAGGGAAAAACCTGCTGGAGCAGAGAGAAAGCAGAGCTAAAGGCACCGAGCACCAAAGGAACTCCCACTCCACGTTTCCCCTGAAAGCAGAGTTTTTCCAAGCACCAAAGGGCCCCTCAAATGAGCAGGGCATCTGTAAAGCAGAGGAAATGCAGAGGAAAAGCAGAGGTGCAGAAGGTTGTTGTGGGCAGTGGGACAGGGAGGCTGCAGGTGAACACACGGAGCACTCCTGGGCTCTGAGCTGGGTAAGGAATGTCCCCACCCTGGTGACAAATGTCAGCCACCAGATCAGACCCGGTGTGGACCCTGCTCTCTGTGAAACACCAGTGCCCAGCCAGGGCCCTGCAGCCAGCAGGCACCTGGGGCAAGCAGGAGAACAATCCAAGCCCCAAGGACCTGGAGCCCCACAGGGAGACCCGGACACTGCTGTGACCCTGCCAGTCCCACCAGTGACAAACAGAGCTCCAGGGAGGGACATCCCTGTTCCACATCAGGGCAGGGGGAGCACAGGGACAACACGGGGTCATGCAGAGCCTGGGGACACAGAGCAGCCCCACACTGTGGGCAGGGAGACCCACAGTGGGGTTCAGGCTGCCCCCCCGCACTGGGGCCACCCCTGCACTGGGGCCACAAGGACAGATATCACTGGAAACACAGCTGGACAAGGAGCACTCAAGCATTCCTGTCCTTTTTGACAAACAGCCTCCAGGTGCTGCCTCCTGCCCCTGGGTTTGCCCATTCCCCAGGCTGCACTCCCAGCACAGCCCCCTGCACAGCAGCAGGGCTGAGGAGGAGCAGAAAAGGCTGAGGAGGAGCAGAAAAGGCTGAGGAGGAGCAGGCAGGGCTGAGGAGGAGCAGAAAAGGCTGAGGAGGAGCAGGTAGGGCTGAGGAGGAGCAGGCAGGGCTGAGGAGGAGCAGAAAAGGCTGAGGAGGAGCAGGTAGGGCTGAGGAGGAGCAGGCAGGGCTGAGGAGGAGCAGAAAAGGCTGAGGAGGAGCAGGTAGGGCTGAGGAGGAGCAGGCAGGGCTGAGGAGGAGCAGAAAAGGCTGAGGAGGAGCAGGTAGGGCTGAGGAGGAGCAGGCAGGGCTGAGGAGGAGCAGAAAAGGCTGAGGAGGAGCAGGTAGGGCTGAGGAGGAGCAGGCAGGGCTGAGGAGGAGCAGAAAAGGCTGAGGAGGAGCAGGTAGGGCTGAGGAGGAGCAGGCAGGGCTGAGGAGGAGCACCAGGCTCCCCTGGCCACAGAGCCAGGCTCCAGCCTCCTCCACCCTGGAGAAAGGCTGTGGTGAGATCCAGCACACTGCGCTGAGCTGGGCGTTGAAGTGAAGTTGGGATTAAAGAAAAGAAAGTCTTGGTCAGCTTGAGAAAAAGGGAGGAAAAACCCAACAGACCGGGATGACAAAACACACAGGCTGCAACACAAAGGGCTCCAGGGGCTGAATGTGTGGAGCTTCCACCTCTGCCTGGAGCTGGGAGCAGGCACCACGGACTCCTCCTGCCCCAGCAGGGCTGTGGCACTGCCAGGTCCCAGGGAACACCAGCTTCCAAGGAGACAGAGAATGGCACCTCCAGGATGAGCACCCGAGGGCGGGAGAGGCCCCGGAGGCTCCCTGGCAGTGGGACATGGGGGGGACCTGGCAGTGGGACATGGGGGGACCTGGCAGTGGGACAGGGGGGACTGGCAGGGGTCCCAGCACACTTACAGCCTTTGGCTTGAACGGGGGCTGGATCTCCTTGCGCTCCAGCTTGTCCCAGTCGATGTAGCGGAAGAAGGCGTGCTCCTTGATGTCCCGCTCCCCCTCGGGGCCGCAGCCCAGGCGCTTGGCAGGGTGCTTGGTCATCAGCTGGGGACAGCAGGGGGGAAACAGTCACAGCCTGTCCCACTGCTGCCCACAATGTCCCCTCTGAGGAGTCCCCAGGGAGCTGTGGTCCCCAGCTGGACATCCCGCATCAGGGTCCCATCTCCTCCAGATGCCTCTGGGGCTCCAAGGGGAGGACACTGAGGAGGAATCTGGAGTGACTCAAGGCCAGGGAAGGCTGACAATGGCTCATGAGAGCAGACTGTGCAGATGGCAGGTACCTGAGCACTGGTGGGATGGGCACGTCCCCTCTCCGCCTGGAACGGAGCTGCTCTGCCAAGGAACAGCCCCGGGGAGCTGGCAGGGCTCCCTCAGCACCTGGCAGCAGCAGGAGCTGCCCAGCGGTCCCTGTGCTTGGCACAAACTTCTCAGTGTCTGCAGAGTTAACTCCAAAATCCACTGCCCCTTTGGGATGGACAATCTGCCCTCCAAAACTGCCACCAGCCCTGGAAGCAGAGCCCCTCCCCTCCAGAGCTGTGGCAGCACAGACCGAGGTGGATTTCTAATGAGAGAGCCACTTTGGAGGAAAAATAGCACAAAGAGTCCATTAATGTTGTTTATCATCTAAACTTCTCCTCTTTGCTGGCTCAGAAAGGCAAAGGGGCCCCAGGAATCACGGGCAGCTGTACAACATTAATATCCTGGGCAGGGTGTGAGCCGTGTCCAGAGATCAGATGGAGATTCCAGAGACTCACAAGACGCTGATAAGGATGGAGAATATGAGCTTTACACCTGCAATAAAGCACTGCTTTATTGAAAGCAGGGCAGTTCCTCCTGATGCAGAGGTGCAGCGAGCCTGGCTCCGTGCCCAGGGCTGGGGGTCTCTGAGAGCCCCGGGAGGGACAGGAGGTGCCAGGGGAGCTGAGCCACCTCCCCCCCTCTGCCTGGACACAGGCCAGCCCTGCCACCCCCATGGCACAAAACAAACTTGCTCAGGAAAGCTGATCTTTAACAGCTGCAGTAAGGCACTGAAAGCAATGGAAACCCTGGGGAAAAAAACCCAAAAAGACAAAAAACCTCCAACAAACACAAGGTGAGAGCAGAGCCACCAACTGCTCTGTGAACAAACAGCTCTGCATCCCTGGCCTCCAGCTGTGGTGGCATCTGCAGCTGGAAGAGCGATGGAGAGCAGCTCCAGGAGGCAGCATCCCCCTGGAAAGCTGCAAACAGCTCTGCAGCCTGGGCCAGGGATCTTCCAGCCCCTGCTCAGGGCAAGGATGTGACTGGCATCGGCGCCAGCCTTGCAGAGCCCAGCCTCCAGCAGGGAGCCAGGCTGCAGCCAAGCCCCGGGCCAGCGAGGGAGGGCCCAGGGGCCAGCAAAAACAAAAGCAAGAATGTTTTTCCAGCTTGCTTTTCGTTAATAATTGAGTTTCCCGTGGCACTGCAGCACGCAGCCCTTTATAAAATAAAAACCCAACAACAAATCCCAGAAGCCTGGGAAGGGGGCAGCGGTGAGGTGTGCTGGCCTCTGGAGCACCGCAGCCCTGATGGGCTTTCCTCAGGAGCAGCACCGGGGAAATGCCACCCAAAACACCCGGGAGCACCTCCCAGGTGAGGACAGAGCTTTCTCCAGCCCTGCTGGGTTTGTGCCCTGCTGGCAGCCCTGCCACACCCAGCACAAACCCTCTCTGCAGCTCAAGGCCTGTTCCACTGTATTCCACGGGAAAACATAAACACTTAGTTCCCAGTTCACTAAAAAGTTCTTAAAGCCCACACAAACTCTTAATTAAAGTCCTGGTGTAGCAGTTTGGTGGTGGCAGAAAATGTCCTGAGGTTTTGAAACTACAGTAACACAGAGGGAACCACCACTCCGCTACAAGAAAACCACAGGAATTTATGGAGAAACAACCCTCGGTGCCTGCCCAAACATCCTCCCATGCAGCCTCCGAGCAGAGCCACGGCAGCTACGCCCAGCAGCAGCGGCAGTCGCAGTCCTGCTCCTGATTTACAGCACCCACGCTGCGCCTGATGCAGCAGCAAACCAAGCCAGCACAGCCCGGGCCCTGCTCCAGCCTCTGCCGGGGGAACGGGGCCGTGCTCTGGGTGTCCCCCAGCAGCTCTGGGTGTCCCCCAGCAGCACTGGGTGTCCCCCACCCCTGCCTGACCAGCAGCATGCCGGATTTCCCCTTTACACCCCAAACAACACAGCGAGAGGAGGGAGATGGTGACAGCGCTGTGGGAATCCCCCTCCAACCACCCAAGTGGTTCCTAAATCCAAGACTCGATTTTCCTGCATCCTGCTCACTGTGCAGGGCAGCACCTGTGCCCCATTCCAGGTGGGAACTCCTGCAGCAGCTTTTCCCCATGGGACAAGTGAATATTCCTCTTTAACAGCAGCTCAGAATCCTGGCAACGCCAGGAAGAGGCTCTGAAATGCCGCAGTGGGAGCGTGAAGCGCAGGATGTGTCATTTGTAGATAGAAACTCTATTTTGAGATAGAGAACACTCAGATATTTTCAATATTAACTATTATAAGCAAACATTTCTTAAATTCCTACACAAACACTTATTTATAGCAGCGTGTGGCACTGGGGGGTGAGATGAGGCTCAGTCCCAAGCACTGGGAACAACATCAGGACCTCGCCAGCCTTTATCCAGCACATCCCAAATTAACTCAGGCTGTAATTAAGTCAGGCCTAGGCCCAGTCCATGGAGAGCCCAGCCTGAGATGCTGGGCAAGGCAGAGCTTCACTGCAAATGAAGAGACAGGATAATGAAAATGCTGCCCTGACCTCACGGAGACACCACCAGAGCTTCAGCTTGTCCTGAAGGGCAACTTATCACAGCTAAGTGGAAGGATGAAGGTTTTGTATCTCATCTTTGGAAAACTATTTGGGAACCACATCCATTTTCCCTGAGCATCACTTTTCATTTCAGGCAAAGGTTCCCAGAGCTGCCCTGTCCTCACCTGGTGGGTCAGGGCAGGAGGCCTCCCTTCCCAGCACCCCAGGCCAGCCCCAGGTCCCAGCTGGATTTTGGCTCAGTGTGAGGGCACGGGGAGCACGCAGGTGTTATTTTTACCTGGGTTTAGCACCCACACACAGCAGCACAAGCTGTGCCTTTAGCATTGGAGGGCACGGGCACCAGAACCCGACAGGGGCAGACCCTGGTCGTGCTGGGGAGCACTGGGGTGGGCTGGGACCCCCAGGGCTGCAGGCCCTCACTGCCCACCCTCCCCCAGCCCAGCAGAGCACCCAGCCCTGCCCTTACCCCTTTGCAGATGGCCACTGCCTCCTTGGACATGGACTTGGGGTAGGCGACGTTGTGCTCCATGATGGACTGGAAGAGCTCGTCTTCATCCTCTCCCTCGAAGGGGGCCTGGAGCGAAGCAGGCACAGCCTCAGGGGCGCTCCTGGGCCTCACAGCTCCCGTGGGCTGCTGTGGTCCTTGCCCACGGAGCCAGCCCCGGGCGTGCCACACGGTGACACGAGTCCAGCAGTGCCACCCCCAGCTCGAGGAGACGCCTCGCACACATTTGCCAAGCACGGCAAACCCCCCAGCAGCCCGTGCTCACCACGGAGCGTGACCCGGGCCCGAGGAATCCATTCCCAGTCGCTCACCTGGCCAGCCAGCATCTCATAGAGCAGCACTCCGAACGCCCACCAGTCCACGGACTTGCCGTAGGGCTGGTACGCGATGATCTGCGAAAAAGGAGAAACGTGACACCCCCAGCTCCGAGCCCGGGGCACGGCCACGCCGAGCTGCAGCGCCTCACAAGAACGGGCTTATTCCCTGGGACACATTTCGGCCCTGAAATCCCTCCCCTGAGCTCTCCCCGAGTCCCTCCCCTTGCTCTTTCACAGCAGCCTGGGAAATTCGGGTGTGAAAAGTTCACACCATAAAGAAAAGAGGAAAGAGCGCTTTAAAAAAATCCCCTGCCCTGTGCTGTCCCCCACTGCCGCTTTGGGAAGGTCACAGCCAGGCGGGTGACACAGCCCAGCAAGGGACACAGCCCGGAGGGTGACGAGCAGCTTTGTTCAGAGGGAGTCACACACGGAGCCGTTCACGGGCTATACCTGTCACCTGGGCACGCAGAGCTCTGCTTGGAATAGAAAAAGGCCCAGAAATGGGTCAAGCAAATCGCAGGACAGTTCCACCCCACAGCCACGCTGGCCACTGCACACTGCAGCTTCTGAGGGAGGGGCACGGAGCAGCCAAAGAGCCCGGGCTGGAGCGTGGCCACGGCACCACAACCACACAGCCCCACTGCTGTTCCCAAGGGCAGTGGGATCGCTCCTCTGAGACCCACGGGCAGTGGGATCGCCCCTCTGAGACCCACGGGCAGCGAGATCCCTCCTCTGAGACCCACGGGCAGTGGGATCCCTCCTCTGAGACCCACGGGCAGCGGGATCCCTCCTCTGAGCGGCTTTAATGCCTTTCCTGGGTGCCAAAGGGATTTGCATCCTAATTTCCCATTTGCTGATTTCCTTTTGGAAAAAGACGAATTACAGCAAGGAGAAGAAAATAAGAGTCGAAGTGAAACCACTTGGGCAAACACATGGAGAGCTTGGTCATTTGTCCTGCTTTGAAGGAGCATTAATCACCCACAGCCACAGCTCTGCACCAGCACCACCAGTATTCATTATTAATCCTGGTGGGATGAGGGATGGAGCACTCGTTGGATCCAATAATGGGAAACCTCACTGGGTGCAGCAAACACAACCTGGTTTAGCACACAGGTGCATTGATGTCCTAGCAAAGAGAATCTCTTTCTCCAAAACACTTAAATGAATAAATATTGACTTCATCACTGCAAATTCAGCACAGTGACAGGAGTTTGGAGGGATCCCTTTAAGTGAAGGGAACAGACATTGGAGAATAATTATTCCTCTGAATTTCACAAGTCTGGCACTAAACTGTGCCCATACAGCACTTCATGGAAGGGTCATGTGTGACTCCATCACACCAGTAATAACCAAATGCAGTCATTTTGTGGGGATCTGGAGCCATGGGTGGGAAGCCTCTCCCCATCAGACACACGGCCCCTCACTGCCAACAGCGAGCTGGAGAGATTGAAGGATTCCCACTCCACATGGAAATCTTACCCACTGATAATTCCCTGTTTCTCACTGGTCACGTCGTGCTGGAAGCTTCTATCACACACAGTGAGGGGCAGAGCTGAGCTCCTGGGTTTGTCATTTCCAGGAGCAAGGGAACAAGTAAGGAGCAGCCTGCGGTGGGTCTGAGCACGCCGAGGACAGCAGAGGCACAGAGCTGCCAGCAGGATGGACTCGGGAAAAGCCCCAGCGAGGGAAAACACGGCAGGGAGAGCAGCGTGAGGCTGTGCTGCTCTTTGAGGTGGAAGCAGGACACAGCACAGCAGGGAGGCAGACCCAGCACCCCTCAGGGGGATGTGGGGATGGACAGAGCCGAGAGCATGAACTCTGCAGGCTGCGGGTGAATTCCCGAATGTCCCTCCCTGTTCCAGCCGGAACCTGCCCCGAGCAGGGCCAGCCCAGGCAGGGAGCAGCAGGGAGGGAGGCACCCGCACCACCGGAGCCGCTCCGTCCGTACCTCGGGCGCGATGTAGTCCGGAGTGCCACAGAAGGTCTTGGTGGTTACCCCGTCCCAGATGTTCTCCTTGCACATGCCGAAGTCGGCGATCTTTATGTGCCCCTCGCTGTCCAGCATCACATTGTCCAGCTTCAGGTCCCTGCGGGGCGAGAGCAAACCCGTGGCACAACACACAAGGCGAGGCCCGGGAGCCCTGCTGCGGCTGAGCTCCGCCCGCATCCCACACCCGGACCCTCGGGAGGATCGTGTTTGGGGAAACCAGCGAAAATAAGTCAGAGATCTGTCAGGATGGAGTGCTGATTTTACTTTTAACCCACAGGAATGCCGTGCTGGGCACAGCGCTTTGAAGTGTGCAGTGGGAAACACTCATCTGGCAGGAGATGGATGTAATTGATTTTTTCCTTTCGCTCCGGTGAAAATCAAAGTGCACTTAGAGCTCTCGCGATGGAGAAGCACCTACTCAGCACAAGTCCCTGCCTCACCTGTGCTCTGCTGCCCCCGAAACACAAACCAGCCGTGCTCCCTCTGATCCTCACCCCCGGAATAGCGTTTGTGGTACCCACGCCCCGCAGCTCTGCTCCTTCGCACAAACCGTGGAGGTGGATCCAACCGCAGATCCCCGGATCCCAATCCCAGCCCTGAGCCACCACACCAGAGGCGGGTGCTCCAGCCTCAAGGGCACTTTTGTGGCAAACACTGGGTATTTTGGTGCTGTTTATACATTCCTGCCGAGTTTAAGGCTGTATTTTCTAATTATCATGTCAGTGCTGAGAACCCTGACAGGCCAAAGGCAGACGGACACGAGCTGGGATTCAGATTC
This sequence comes from Dicaeum eximium, assembly GCA_013396995.1. Taxonomy (NCBI): domain Eukaryota; kingdom Metazoa; phylum Chordata; class Aves; order Passeriformes; family Dicaeidae; genus Dicaeum; species Dicaeum eximium. Next base: position 200,704 of record VWZP01002790.1, read on the forward strand.
GGAGGAAGGAAGGAAGAGGAGCCGCTGGGGACCAGCAGACCTAGAATCTCTCCGCAGCAGCTGATGGCAAGAAACAGCCCTCACGTCAAGTTTGTTCCACTTCTTTCATCTTTAGCATCTCCTGACTCCAGCAGCACTGTTGGCATCTCCCTTTCCAGAGCACTTAATGGTATCTGACACTCATTAGGATGCTCTGCTCCACCCTGGGCTCTGGGAATTCTCCCAAGCAGGGAAGAGCAGTGAACGCTGGTTTCAGAGCTAAACCAGCAGCCTGTGAGCCTGGTCCCGCACATGGCAGTGACCCAGCTACCTCTGGCTGCTGGAATCGTACTGGGAATGGCACAGAAGGCTCCGTGCTGAAGCAGAAGTGACAGGGCGGTACTGCAGAGCTCGGAACGAGCCACGGGCAAGCGCTGACTCCAGCGGCAATGGTAAGAGAGCAGCGCCCTGCAGCCAAACTCGGGCTTGGAGCTGGTCCAGGCTGCCAGGGAGCATTTGTGTTGTGTGGAGAGGAACACACGGAACAGGGGCAGGAGGGAACCAGAGCTGCCTTCCCATGAACCGGGCTGGAGCAGGAACGCACCCCAAACCAGGGACACCCCGCGGCTCCCAGCTCCCTTTTGGGACACTCCAAGTGTCGGAGGTTGGGCTCAGTGATCCCACAGGTCTTTCCAACCTTAAGGATCCTGTGGTGCTGCCTGTGGGCAGCTGCCAGACCCCGTCCGGCGCTGGGGGCTGCGGGCAGGGCGGGACCCCTGGAGCAGCGCCCTGCCCACGGCTCCGGCTCTGGGTGGAGCTGGGGGAACGGAGGGAGGGAGGGAGGGAGAGGAACCCGCTCACCTACCGATAAATGATGCCCTTGCTCTGCAGGAAGAAGAGCCCGATGGCTATTTCTGCAGCGTAGAACCTGAAAGAGAAGGTTTAAAAGGAAGACTGATAATTAGAGGAGATCAATGAAAACCTTCCCAATCGGATGGCAGCAAAGCAAACGCGTCAGGCAGATGTGACCAAAGGACAAGGCAGCCACGGCAGAGAAATTCCGGAGAAGGATCACAGGGCGATGATCCGAGGCAGCCTGAGCTCGCAGCGGGCAGCGATGCCACCGGGCTGCTGGGAGCTGTCACCTCTGGTCACACAAATCCAGCAGGAGCTGGATCCAGGGCTGCTCCTCGGGGCAGCGCGGCTCGGACAGCCAGCCCTGCTCCCGGGGCCAGCAGGTACTGCCACCACTGCCTCTGGGGACATTCCGGGTCTCAGAGGGCTCTGCCAGAGACCAGACACCGGTTCAGCCCAGCAGGCTCTGCTTTATGAGAGCACCTGAAGGCTTTCAGGAACACACCCTGCTCTGTCAGCTCCCGAGGAACAGGAGCCCAGAGCCCCCAGTTAACAGCCGGGTTGGCCACCCTGGCACAGGAGCCAAACCCCAACATCCCTCTCGTGCCCTGGGAAAGGACTAGGCACAGCAGAGGCCTGGTGTCTCCCAGGAAGCCTCCACACCTCCCTGTCTTGTGCCTTTAGGTACCTAAATTTATCTATTTAGCTCAATTACTTACAAGTACAAGTACCCCAGGGGTGGGGTGGAGCATCTGGCAAAGACGTCTGCGTCTCCCCATTCCTGATTTCTGCCCTGGAGCTGCACTGCAAAGTCTGTGCCTTGGGCTCTGTTCCCAGCCCCGTGACACGTGTGGGGACATCCCACAGCTACCCCAGAGGTGCCAAGCCACTGCACTTACACAGCGTGGGGCTCCTTGAACCTCCCGACCTGCTGGATCTGGTACATCAAGTCCCCACCATTCACATATTCCATCACAAAATACAAGCGATCCTGAAGGGAAAAAAGCAAGCAATTAGCAACAGGATTATCAGAGCAGGGAATCTGCAGGGCTCAGAAACAGGAACCAAGGTGACTGGCAGCTCCAGTCTGGAATTCCAGGGAAATTCAGTCATCATCCCTGTCCTCCCCACGGGCTGCAGGGGCTGCTGTTCATGCAGAGCCCCTAAGCACTGATTCCTTGGGAATGCTCAGGGCTGGAGCTCTGCCCCTCTGCAGACACATCCACTGGAGAAGGCAGGTGGAGGAGTCCCTAAACCAGAGGTTTTTCACTTCCCAGGAGTACATCTGCTCTTCCTACAGAAGCCATTTTCAGAGCGTTGTTCTGCAGGTCCTTGCTGGCGTTTCCCCCGGCTCTCCATGGCCCCAGTCAAGGGATGCACACAGGAGACACGAGCAGTTCCCATGGGGACCAAACCCCACCCACGGCCACCAGGGCCCGGCCGGGCAGCAGGAGGGTGTGTGACACTGCCAGGATGGCACTGCTGGGGTGCACAGGCCTGCAGGGGACCCCTGTGAAGCTGGGGAGGCAGAGGGGGCTGCACCCCTCTCCTCACTCCTTCCAGCTGCTCTGAGGGATCACTCTGGCCGTGTTCACATGGGGTCAAGGGAGTCCAGAGGAGGCCATGGGGCTGCTCCAGGGCTGGAGCCCCTCTGCTCTGGAGACAGCCTGGGAGAGCTGGGAATGTTCTCCTGGAGAAGGGAAGGCTCCAGGGAGAGCTCAGAGCCCTTCCAGGGCCTGAAGGGGCTCCAGGAGAGCTGGAGAGGGACTGGGGACAAGGGCCTGCAGTGCCATGGGCCCTCTATGCAGGAGAGCCCAGGGACAGCCCTGGGCTGCCCCATCCCACCCACAGAAGGAAGGAAGGACACAGAGGCTGGAGCACTGCAGGAGCTGCAGGTTGGCAGCATTACATCATAAAACATTTCCCATTGCTCATTTCCTCCTTAAATAAGCATTGCCCTGCTTTTCAGACAGGAAGGACAGGGAGCCCACAGGAGATGCAGCTGGAGCACTGCCATAAGCGGGCTGGGGAGGAGCTGGGCTCAGCACCCACGGGACATTCCCAGCCCGAGGAATGGGCTCAGCACCCACGGGACATTCCCAGCCTGAGGAATGGGCTCAGCACCCACGGGACATTCCCAGCCTGAGGAATGGGCTCAGCACCCACGGGACATTCCCAGCCTGAGGAATGGGCTCAGCACCCACGGGACATTCCCAGCCTGAGGAATGGGCTCAGCACCCACGGGACATTCCCAGCCTGAGGAATGGGCTCAGCACCCACGGGACATTCCCAGCCTGNGGGCAGCCCCAGGGGATCAAACACAGGGGCAATGGGGATGTGTAAAACACGTGGCACTGGTGGGATGGAGCGGGAATTCGGCTGTTCGGCTGGCTGGGGATGCAGGAGCAGCCCCTGTGTGGAGGACACCCCGGCAGGAGCTGGCCAGCCCCCGGGCAGCCACGTGCGGCAATGTCACCTTGAGCAGCCACCGCCGCGGCAGCCAGCCCGTGACAGGCACGGCAGAGCCGGGCTGGGCTGCAGCTGCCTCCTAAATATATCGATCTGCTCAAGGAGGAAGAACATTAAACAGACGGGCTCTCGGAGCAGGCAGCTGAGCTCTGAGAGCGGGAGAGGAGCTTTCCCCGCTCGGGTGGGACGGGAGCGCTGTGCTGGGGGAGCGGTGCCGTGACTCAGGCGGGCAGATGGCCGGGCTGCCCACGGGCTGCGGGTAGCCACGGGCTGCGGGTAGCCACGGGCTCGGAGCGCTGGCCTGGCTCCTGCCCGTGCCACGAGGGACGGCGTCTGGCCAAGGCTGGAGCGGCCAAACCCGCACAGCACGCAGATGGAGATCACTGCAGAGGCTGGCATGGCGCTGGTGACACCGCCCCGTCCCTGTGACACTGCCAGGGCTCCTTTCAGTGCCCTTCTAATTAACTAATATTCTAATTTATATCCAGTGCTCCATCCCCTGCCCGACTGCACGCTGGGAACAAGAGGCAGAGCCAGGACAACAGCCACGCTCCCCATCCACCCCTTACTGGATATCAGGGAGGAATTCCTCCCTGGCAGGGTGGGCAGGCCTGGCACAGGTACCAGAGCAGTTCTGGCCACCCCTGGATCTCTGGCAGTGCCCAAGGCCCGGCTGGACAGGGCTGGGAGCACTGGGACAGTGGGAGGTGCCCCTGCCATGGATGATCTTCAAGGTCCCTTCCAACCCAAACCATTCCAGGACTCTGATTTATCACCTCAGTGTGGCTGTGGCTGCTGTGCCCTCCACTGCTGTGCCCAGGAGTCACAGCAAAGGCACAGCTCACCTGGGGACACCCAGGGACCCCCAGCTCACCCCCCCTCTCCCAGGCTCTGACCTGGCACCTTTCAGAGCACCCCAGACCCCCCAGCACAGGCACCTCTCACCCTCCAGCCCCAGGCAGGAGCTCTCTCCTTGCTCATCTTCCCTTTTTCTTTAAAAGGCAGATTTAGGGCTTTTCTCTCTCCGGAAGCCGCTGAGCCAACAGCCCCGGTGGAGAACTGTGCTCTGGACTGTGCTCCCAGAAATCAAAGTGCTTTGTGCCAGCGTTTGATAATACACCCTGCTATACATTTTGATTACATTACAAATACGATTACTATTAAGCTACTATAGGTCTGCCAGGAATAATCCCGCGCTGACTCACTTCAGATGCCAGGAGATGCTGTGTGGAAGAGCTGCTCCTGCCACATTCTTTTTGCTGTGCTGCAAAGCCGGGCCGCAGGCTTTAAATACACTCAATGTGTTTGGTAAATGAAATTTCTGGGACAATATTAAAATGTAATCCTCCTGGAAAGCATTGTCACCGCTCTGAAGGGCTCTGCTGATTCCCTCTGCCGGCTCCCACTGACGTGTGCCTGCACATTCTCATTCACAGCTTGCTCCAGGGCTGGGGCTGCATTAAAGGTCCTCTGCCCCCCTCTCCACTCCTGGCTCACACAAACCCAATCACACACGCATGGAAAAGTGGATTTCCAGCAGTTTGGATTAGGTTTCTCCCCTTGCTCAGGGCTTTGATCAGAGGAATGAGTCCTGGGGAAAAGTGCAGCACTTTGCTGCTGAAGCATGAGGGGCTTTGTGGGCTGGGGGCACCCGAGGGGCTGGGAGGTCACCCCCAATGTCACCAGCAGCTCCCTGGTGATCACACCTCAGCGTGCAGCTGTTGTGCATTGCACTGTCACGTCACACACTCACACTTTGGTCCTGGAGGCACTTCTGCAGTGACCTGGAGAGGGTGGGAGGCTGCCAAGGCAGAGAATTCGCAATTGCTTTGGCAAGTGGAGAGATGTACAGAGAACACAAAATCCTGGAACGCTTTGGGTTGGAAGGGACCTTAAATCCCATCCAGTGCCACCCCTGCCATGGCAGTGACACCTTCCCCTGTCCCAGGCTGCTCCAAGCCCTGCCCAGCCTGGCCTGGGACCATTCCAAACCATTCCCAAAGTGTCAGGCTCCCAGTGCTCAGCCCACCGTGTCCCTTGGTGGGGATCAGCCCTTACCATGGTCTGGAAGCAGGAGTGGAGCTGGGTGAGGAAGGGAGGCTTCCCCGAGAGCGCCAGGACACGTTTCTCCACCATGGTGCACTCCACGTCGTCGTCCTGGATCACCACGTCCTTCTTCAGGATCTTCACGGCGTAGAGCTCGTCCGTGCCCTTCCTCTCTGCCAGCATCACCTGCACGAGGGACAGGACATGGAAACGTGGATCTGCAGTGCCTGGAGCTGAAACAGCCCCAGCCAGGGGCTCGCTGCCCTGGGCTGCCCCCACAGCCCTGAGGAGGGAGAGCTGAGGGTGCCACACCTCAGATACCTGCAGGGCTGCTCCCGGAGCATTTCGGGGCTCTGAGAGGTAACACATCTCCTCCCTCACCCCCTGATTGCCTCGAGGAGCCCAGCCCAAGGCGTTTGATGGTGTCTGAGCCCAGCTCATGCTCCAGCACCCCTCACCCCTGAGTCAGGGCCTGGTTTGGCACCCTCTGAGTGCCACCAACACTGGGGGAGGGTGTGAAGAGGCTGAACACAGAGCCCATCAAATCACAAGGAGGTAAATATTTGAGGGGGAAGTGAATTAGTCTCTGGTGAATAGTAGGAAAAAGCCCACATGATTTTCTCTGCCTCACCCTCTCCCTCCACACCAGTGAGCAAACCCCATCACTGCTGGTTCCCCACCCAGCCAAGGCCCCTCTCAGCCAGGAGAACCCACCCAGCCTCCCATTTCCAACCAGTCCCACCCCTTTACAGGCTGATTTATTGCACTAAATGGGATTCACTGCTTCTGCTGGTGTAAATCCCTGGGGTTAATCCCATCAGCCCAGCGAGGGCCCTGCCTGACCCACCACGCTCCACCAGCCTGAGCTGCTCCTTGGGCTGCCAGCAAATAAAGTGACTCTGAGACGCCACTTTGGCTCCTGCTTTCCCTCTCATCGCCTCAGACTGGAGCGCTGGCTGGCAATGAATTGCTTTTCACTTGAAGGAGTCGGCAGAAATCCTCCAGTCACACCAGGAACAGCAGCTCGGGGTTTGGGAAATAAATTCTGTGAAGTCAGCATCGATAGGGTGGAACTGAAATGTGCTTCAGGCTGGGGCAGATGGGCAGAGGACACACGGAGTTCCCAGGGGGACTTCAGAGACACCAAGGAGAGCAGGATTAACCCTCTGGTGTCCCACAGGCTGCCCTGTGGGGCACTGAGGGAGTCCCACCCTGGAGGGGTTTCACAGATGTGTGGATGTGGCACCTGGGGACAGGGGGTAGAGGTGGCACTGCTGGGGTTGGACTCGATGTTCTCAGAGGGATTTTCCCAGCTCAGGGATTCTGTGATTCCATGCTGGGACACAGCCTGAGGACCGAGGTCTTTGCTGCCACCCACTTGTTTGGGTGCAGGGACCAGGGACCAGCCCTGTGTGAGTGGCCCTGGCACGTTCCCAGCTCCCGAGCATCCTTTCCGTGGGGAAATTCCTGCAGAGGAAGGTGTTCAAACACCAAAGATGCAAACAGCCAAGTGCCCCCGGCACAGCCCAAGCCCGGGATGGGTGACAGGGGGAGCAGGGACCCAGCCTCGCCCCTGCCCTGCCCTCCTGCCCAGTTTCACACCCAGAGCACAGCTCGGAGGTTATCACAGCCCGGGGAACCCTCACTGCACTGGAGCCCAGAGCTGCAGCGGCCAAAGGCTCCGCCCTGCTCAGCACAACAACACAAACCCCCAAAGCCTGACAGCTCCAGAGCACGGCAGATTGATTAGCTGCAAAAATATGAGCAAGCCGCCTAATTTCACTCTCCTCTATTTATAATACAGCAAAGCAAACCCAGGGTGGGCTGTGCCAGCGCTGCCTCCCTCCGTGGGAGCCTCTCCCTGCCCGTGCCAGCCCCGTGGAGCTGCCACCAGCCCCAGTCCCGGCCAGCCCACGGGGACCCCAGAGCACCGGGGACATCTGTGTCGTGGGGCTGGACACCCAGACCAGCAGCACACCCCCCAGGCCCCTCTTTTCCAAGGCAGATCCGTTTCCCACCCCCTAAGCCCGGCTGCCCGGCTCGGGGGACCTCCATCTGCCAGCGTGCTCGCCGGGAAGCAGATTGCTTTCTTTTTTAACTTTTTATTGGTGCAGAAAAAAAGCTGATATTTAACTTGATTTATTCCTGTAATATAGAGTATTTGTTTGGGAAGGCTCCAGCATAAGAACTGGAGATATTCTGAAGGCAGAGAAAGCGAGTTTGTCAAACTCCACCGAGGCCAGCGCTGGCACTCCCGACCCTGGCGAGAGCAAAACACCGAGCAGTGAATCTGAGCTCCGGATGGCAAAGGGTTAACAGAGACAGACAGGGCTCGCTCAAACAGCGCGATTGCAGTCCAAGAGCTCTCCCAGGCAGCAGGGACTGGCAGGAGGGAGGCAGAGAGCCGGTGCCAGCCCCGGAGAGCGACGGCAATGCCATGGACACAGCCGGGGGCTGCAGAGCTGGGCTGTTCTCCCTGCTCCGGGCACCTCTGCCCGGCTCCTCCCCAACATCTGGCACCTCTGGAAGCGGGGACAGGGCCGCGGCACCTGGGTGTCCCCGTGCCGGGCTGCCGGGGCACAGGGATCCTGGGGAAGCGCAGGCACACGTGAGGGCGAGGCTGCATCCACCCGGAGAAACCAACGTGCTGTTTTAATTAGCGCTAATTAGCATATTTATAACATTCTGTTCCAGGGAACAGTTTCTGTCACACATTCCCTTATATAAGCCGGAGCCGACTGAGGAGTTTGCTAATGTTTCTCAAATTTAAGGGAAGAAGGCGGCGGGGGACACGGCACAGCCGCGGAGTCTCCAGATGCCAGGCACCGGCTTTGGGAGGGCTGCGGTGTCGGGAGGGAGGGGAGGGGACATTTCTGCCTGCGAGCAGCACGGGCACCAGCACGGGGCTTTCCTGCAGCCCCGGGTGCCAGCCCACGGCAAAGGGCGGCCGAGAGTGGGGCTGATGCTCTGGGGGCTGCAGGACCTCCCCACTCCTTCCCTGTCACCAATCCTTCCGTGGGTTCTGAGCTCTCCATTCCCGTCTGTCACCAATCCTTCCGTGGGTTCTGAGCTCTCCATTCCCGTCTGTCACCAATCCTTCCGTGGGTTCTGAGCTCTCCATTCCCGTCTGTCACCAATCCTTCCGTGGGTTCTGAGCTCTCCATTCCCGTCTGTCACCAATCCTTCCGTGGGTTCTGAGCTCTCCATTCCCGTCTGTCACCAATCCTTCCGTGGGTTCTGAGCTCTCCATTCCCGTCTGTCACCAATCCTTCCATGGATTCTGAGCTCTGCATCCCCTCCCTGTCACCAATCCTTCCATGGGTTCTGAGCTCTCTGTCCCCTCCCTGTCACCAATCCTTCCGTGGGTTCTGAGCTCTCTGTCCCCTCCCTGTCACCAATCCTTCCGTGGGTTCTGAGCTCTCTGTTCCCTCCCTGTCACCAATCCTTCCGTGGATTCTGAGCTCTCTGTCCCCTCCCTGTCACCAATCCTTCCGTGGATTCTAAGCTCTCCACCTCTGGAGAGGGAGGAAACGCCCAAAGCGGAGCTGGTGCCTCGCAAAGCTCCAACGCCGGCAGAAGGCTGGGGAAGGAAGGGGTGCCCCTGCTGCACCCCTGCGCTCAGGGGAGCACCTGCACACCCTCCTCATCCCCGCTGCCTGCCCGAGCAGCCTGCAGGCACGGCAATGCTCCCTGCAATTAAGGCAATTCACTAATGAGCGTGGGGCTGGGCCGGCCATCACACGGCGAACACCGCACCCACCTCCTGCAGAGCCCCAGCGGTCCGGGGGCACCCACGGGGGGATCCCGGATGGAAATCGAGAGAGCTGGCAACACCCCAAGAAAGCTGAAGGCTCCAAGTCACATAATTACCAGGAGAATGAAATTCTGTTACCACTCACAACCGGTCTGAGAAGTTAATTAAAATGTTCCCATACATGTGTAATTATTAGAGAAGAAGAAAACCCCAACCAAATTTTAAAAAGAGCTTTAAAGACGCAGCTCATCCCCTGCTTCCCAATAGGATGGATTTTGTGGTGGTCTCATCAGACATCTCTGCTGTTCCTGCTGTGACACAGGGGGAGCCGAGCTGGGCTCCCAGTGCCACCAGTGCCACCAGTCACCACTGGGAGTGCTCAGTGCGGACACCAGGGGGGCCTCACCTTCCCGAAGCTGCCTTTTCCCAGCACCATCAGGAAGTTGAAATCCGAAAGCTTCATCCGGTCCCGGCTGCCGTTGTTGTCCAATTTGGAAATGGCATTTCTTGTCTTCTCGTCCGCAGCCTTGGAGCCGGCTCCGATCTTGGCTCTCTGCAAAGGTGGAGATGGGGCAGGGAGGAAAACATTACTGAGAACAGCAGGGAGGATGGGCGCTTTAAACCCAGTGGGTGCTCCCAAAATCTCCCTCAGCAGCTCTGTCCCAGCCCTGAAGCCACCCTGAGCTTTGGGAGCCTTTCCCATGGGCGTGACAGGGACAGCACCAAGAAAGGCGCTGGAGAATGACAGCCCTGGCCCGTGGCACTGCTCAGCTGCTGCCCAGTTAAACTCTGCCACAACAACTGGGAACCACCTCTGCCCGTGGTCACCTTGTCCCCGTGCCAGTGGGACACAGCAGCCTGCCATGCCCCCCTGCACCCCGCCCGGCTCAGCCAAAGCAGGGCCTAAATAAACCTTTTGGGGCAAAACCTGCCTTCTGTCTCTTCCTCACCAGAAAAAGAGGGGTGAATATGAATATATTATGGTAAAACATGGGGCTTTTAATCCAGATCCATGTCCATTAGTGCCCTGTGGTCCCTTCTGTTTGAGATATTCTGTGATGGGATCGGATACTGGAGGGAACCACAGAGGGAGCCACAAATCCGTTTGGAACAGAAAGCACCCCAGACAGACAGACAGACAGACAGACACACAGCCCCCCAGACATACAGGCACACAGCCCCTCCTGCACTCCCAGACAGACAGACAGACACACAGCCCCCCAGACAGACAGACACACAGCCCCTCCTGCACTCCCAGACAGACAGACAGACACACAGCCCCCCAGACAGACAGACACACAGCCCCTCCTGCACTCCCAGACAGACAGACAGACACACAGCCCCCCAGACAGACAGACACACAGCCCCTCCTGCACTCCCAGACAGACAGACAGACACACAGCCCCCCAGACAGACAGACACACAGCCCCTCCTGCACTCCCAGACAGACAGACAGACACACAGCCCCCCAGACAGACAGACACACAGCCCCTCCTGCACTCCCAGACAGACAGACAGACACACAGCCCCCCAGACAGACAGACACACAGCCCCTCCTGCACTCCCAGACAGACAGACAGACACACAGCCCCCCAGACAGACAGACACACAGCCCCTCCTGCACTCCCAGACAGACAGACAGACACACAGCCCCCCAGACAGACAGACACACAGCCCCTCCTGCACTCCCAGACAGACAGACAGACACACAGCCCCCCAGACAGACAGACACACAGCCCCTCCTGCACTCCCAGACAGACAGACAGACACACAGCCCCCCAGACAGACAGACACACAGCCCCTCCTGCACTCCCAGACAGACAGACAGACACACAGCCCCCCAGACAGACAGACACACAGCCCCTCCTGCACTCCCAGACAGACAGACAGACACACAGCCCCCCAGACAGACACACAGCCCCCCTGGCCATCACAGCTGCTGAGGACCCTCCCAAGCCCCCCCACTTTTCAACCCCAGGCCCCAGCAGTGCCCCTCGCCAGGCCGGGGCTGTGATGTGCTGTGATGTGCTGATCCTCCTCCCGCCAAAGCTCTCCCACAATTTATTCCCTTTCATTTACAGCGATGTGTGGCAGCGTGAGGCCTGTGCCGAGCTCAGCCTAGCATGAAATTCCATTAACCCGATCCCGGCGGTTCAATCTGGCTGCTGCTGCTGGCAGCCCCTCCAGACAGCCCCTCACGGGCAATCTCAAGCCTCTGCTGCTGCTAATTGCTTCTCACAAGGTTCTCAGGCTGCAGAATGCCCTGCTCAAGGTCACCTGCAGCACCCCTGAGCACGGAACAGCTCCTGCCCTGCAAACCCAGGGAATGGTCTCTGGGATTTCCAAACCCATCCATCGTTGTGCCCACGGCTCTGCCTCGGCACGTCCTCCAGCACACTCCAGTGCTCATTCCCAGCCCCAGCCCAGCTGGAAGGGGATTCCCTGCCTGGGACACCGGGGGAGGAGTGGGGAACACGCAGCAGGTGAGGGGACAGGTGTGCTCTGGCACCTCTGCACAAGGTGCTTTGTGAGCTGTAGGCAGCTCAGCATCTGACTGCCCAGACCATTTTAACACCCCTGGAGCACCGTGAAATACAACAAAAGGCAGCTGTTGGTTCTCTGAACAGCCAGAACCCATCGGTTGTGGCCAACTGTTGTATTAGAACTGTCCTTCCTTGGATATTCAGGAAAGTTGTGTATAAATAAGATAAAAAGGAAAGGAGAACAGGAGCTAACTCTCCAGTCTCCGCTGCAATTATGGAGTTCATGCTGAGAACCATAAGGGCAACTCTCATTTCTGTATGGCTCATTGCGTGTGGGTCTCCAGATGCACCACACTCATCCTGGGGTTCTGTGGGGACTCCAGCTACACTGAAAAATGGCAAATTTCTGCTAATTCAGCAGTGTCTGGATCAATCATTCAGCAAGAACTTCCATGGCTTATTAAGTAGTAAATAGACATTTCTCCTTGGAGGCTCTCTGGGAGTGGAGCCTGCTCCACGTTCCTGGCGTTGGAGGAGCTGGCAGGGACAGTCCCCTGCCAGGCAGAGAAAAATCAACTCACCTCAAATTTCTGCCTCAGCTCCTCGTTTCCTTCCTCCCCCTCGGGGGGCACCGGGACGTTGAAGTACTCGCCCTCCTCCTGGCTGAGCAGCTTGAACCTGGGGGGACACAGAGGGGGCTGAGGGAGCAGGACCTCGCCCTGCCTCTGCTGCACCACCCCCAGGGCACCCCTCCCGGCCGGCAGAACCCCCAGACCACCCCCTGGGCAAGCCCCAGCCCCCGGGTGGCTGGAGGGAGGTTTGTGGGCCCCTCGCTGTCCTGGGGACCCCCACAGCCCGGGGGATGCACCCACTGCCTGCTGTGGTGGGCACACAGAGCTCTGGGGCGGCTTCCAAACCAACCCTGAGCCCAAACCCACGGACAAACTCGTGCTCCTGGTGCCAGCCAGGGGCACGGGCGTGGGCAAACCCCCTCCACCCCTGCCCCACGAGGGCACACGTGGCACGAGCCGGTGCCCGGCTGGCACTGCCAACCCCGAGCACACAGGCAGGAGCAGGAGCTCCTCCAAGGAGCAGGAAAGCCTAAGGAGCCATATTCAGAACTCATGGGAACACCACTCAGATCCCTGAGTTTCACCCTGCTGGGGGCACAGCCCGGGTCTGCATCCAGGATGGATCTTGGCTGGGAGGTGTCCCAGAGGCTGCTCCCACTTTGTGCCCACGCTGGTGACGAAACAATCCCAGCTCACCATCCATCCACTCCCGACTTCTGCAGCTCCGAGATCCCGAAGGACAAGGAGCCCATGAAATCGTTCCTGCTGGTCAGGTCCCAGTCCCAGATCTCCACAGACAACCGCCTGTCTTTGTCTGCCTCCTTCAGCTGGCTGCAGGAGAGGGAGGGAGAAGGGCTGGGGTTATCCCGGGCTGCTCCCACACCCCGTGTGCCCCCTGCCCCACAGGGACATGGATAACAAGGGAAGGGAGATCCTCGAGGCCTCCTGAGCTCTCCAAATCTCAATTTCCACGGCACACCCGATTCACACGGAGAGCACAGAGCTCCTGCCCTGCCACACTCTGCTCTGAGCAGGGTCAGGGCAGAGGTTTGAATGCTTCTGTGTCACTTAGAGAACAAAGAGAATAATTTCTCAGCTGAATCAGCTCAATGCCTCTGAGTAATTAAATCAGAGCAAATAAAGTCACATTAATTCCTGGTGATGAGAAAATTCACTTTACAAATTTAAACGTTTTCCTTGTACTTACAATTTAAATGTCTCATTCCACTCAGGATTCAGAGAGCACTTGATAGTTTTGGTCTTCTGTTTGCTTTCGTTTTTGGGGTCAGGGATTAGTTTAAGCTTCACGTAGGGATCTGACAAGCCATTAGGGTCCATAGGAACTAGGTTTTTAGCATCTCTTACTGGGGAAGAGAAAAAGGATTAAATTCAGTATTCCAGCTATAAAAATACCCAACAACTGACAACTTCCCTGTGCCAAGAGTAAGTGTGAAAATAGTGATTAAAAGCAGAATTAAACTGGATCTGTGCAGACATGGGCATTACATGAGGAATGACATAATTAACGCCGAGCAAACGCAGCTCTCGTGGATGGGGGGGCTGCAGGGTCGACTCAGGAGATTATTTTTACTTTCTGACAGGCTGATTTACTGTTTGCTCTCGGTTTTAAGCAGTTTAAAGCTGATTTGTTTCCTCTTGCCCCTGGGGAAGCAGAATTGCAGAGATTTGTGGGGGCCTGGGGCCGGAGCAGGGGTGGGAGCAGCGGGGCGATGGTGCTGGGGGGGAGCAGGAAGCCAAAGGCACCACAGCAGTGGCCACACCCAGCACCCAGCCCCCCCCCCGGGGCTCACCTGGGGGCTGGGGATGCCCACGGCCACCATCACTTGCCCACTGGGCACACGGCCCTGGCTCCGGGGCCAGCATCTCCTCCGGGAAGCGGGAGCAGAGCGGGAAGAGCAAACCTGAGGTGACTCAGCTGCTTCTAATTGGATTGCAGCTTGGACAAATTAAATAGAGCCAGGCTGAGCTGAGTCTCTTCGCCCAGATTAAGTCCAAAAGGGTCTGTCTGCCAGGAGAAGGATCTTATCTTCCCCCCAGGCTGAGCAGAGATATCAGAGATGGGAAGTGCGACGGGTCACGATGGAGCTGACCATAACCTGGGGAAAAGCTGCTGGCAAGGAAGGGCAGAGCAGAGCCCCCTCCCCAGGTCTGCCAGAGCCAGACCACGCACAGAGGGTCCTCGCTGCTGACCTCAGCCTTGTCCCGCCCCAGGGCCACCAGAAACACCCCAGGACCCCCCGTGTGAGCAGCAGAATGAGCTCAGGGCTGGAAGAGGCTGTCACAGGCCGGTGTCCCCTCAATGGGAGGAGACACACAATGATGTCACACGGAACCGCTGCGACTCTGGCCCGTGCTTCACTGTCCCAACAGCCAACACAACACCTCTGGAGACTAATGAGCAACCCTGTGCTGTTTATCAGGCTGCCCTTCGCTTCTTTAAGGAACAGGAGAAGCCGTTCCTGGCCCTCGCAGTTAATCAGTTTATGCCCTGAAGCATGAGATTTGATTACCTCATGTTATTATCTCAGCGTGCAGACCTCAAAATTTCATTAATGGGAATAATTTTATCTATTCGTTTAAAAAACCCAAAATGCTTCTGCTTGACCTTAAGAAACTCCCTGACTTTTCAAGCAGAAATCAACAATTAAGTGAAGGAAAAATAGAAACCTGGAGCGGCGCAGCAGCGATACCTCACGGCAGGGGAGATGTGCTCCTCGCCAACATTTATGGCATTTATTTGACAGTTAAATCTGATATAAAACAGTCTTACATCTCCCATATCCTGACAGTTTTGTGCATCATTAAGAAGCAGTAAAATCATTATTAACAGTGATGAGTAAGAATATTATGATCGCATTTAAAGCAAGTCCTAAATCACTCTGGGTGCCGAGCGGGGCCAAGGAGATGCCACTGTGGGCTCAGGCCATGGTCAGGACGAGATGCTGGCAAGTCCTGGCTATCTCTGGGGCTCGGGGGCAGTGCTGGCAGTGCCCTCCTCCTCCACACGTCCCCGTGGCACTGGGGACACTGCTCCACTGCCACAGGAAGGAGATGTCACCTCTCTGCCCTGCAGGGCCAGGGCAGGCAGAGCTGGGTGAATGATACTTGAGTTTATTCTGCAAAGTTTGCAGTAGCTGCTCAGTAAGGGCTCGGACATCATCTCTGAATCGCTCCGGCAGCCGTAAGTGCGGCAGACACGGGCACACCTCCCTGGAAAATCTGGAAGGACATCCCCGAGAGAGGGAGCGCGGAGGGGACGGCCAGGAGCTCCCTGTGGCTCTGACAGCAGGGCAAGGCCCTTTCCCCCGCTCCCAGGCTTCCAAGGAAAGGCCAGATTAATCCTCTGGATAAACAAACCCCAGCAAGTGATTTCCTACATCTGCCACGCGCGGTTCGCTTTGATGTGAAATTAAGAAAAAGTCTACAACAAACCCGCTCTGCCCCGCGCTCCAGGCAGCTCCCGGGGGCTGCCACATCCTGCCCCATCCAAAACGTGCAGGATGTGACAGCCCGCGGAGAGCACGTGGGGCCACGGAGCCTGTTCCGAGCAGAACTTCTGCTTCCCGCTGCCCCCCAAAGGAAAAGGCACCGCCGCAGGGAAACGAGAGTTCGAAGGCTTGGAGCATCCTGGTCTAATGGAAGGTGTCCCTGCCCACGGCAAGGGCTGGGAGCTGGATGGGCTTTAAAACAAACCATCCCAGGATTCTGCGAAAAACCTTTCCAAAGCCTGGGTCCCTGCAAAGTCAGAGCTCCACGCCCTCATCCCAGCCCATCACCTCTCCTGGCCCTCGATTCCACAGCTCTCGGATGGGATTTTGGAGAGGGGAGGGCTCTCAGGCTGACCTGCAGCACTCAGCTCCCCCCTGCAGCAGCACCAACATCCCCGGGCAGCAGAATGAGCCCAGGGCTCATTCATCCTCATTCAGGAGCAGCCCCATCCCAGCCAGCGCCCAGCACTCCCATTAACACCCTCGTGAGTTAAAACATTTAATTAATGCTCTGGTAAGGATGTGTTCGCACATGCTCGTACAATGGAAAAGGCACAGCGCTCATTACGGCTGCATCTGCCTGGGCCGGTGATTATTAATTAACGCACTTCCAGCTCGATTATCTAATCAGCATAATTGGTTTCAGTTTTGGTCACTGTTTTTCCTCATCAGGTCGGTAAATAGGGAAGCTCCGGGAGGCTCAGAGCTGCCAGCGGGGCTGGGCTGGGCAGGAACCCCCGGGAACATCAGCACCAAGGACATTCCCGAGGGAGAGGAGGGAGCCGGGACGGTCCCGTCGGGCAGGACACAGGGCACCCCCTGCTCCACACACACACATCCAGGGCAAAGATCCCCCAGAGCCCACACACCCCGACCCCACAGCACAAACCCCGCAGTCCCACCCCGACCCCACAGCACAAACCCCGCAGTTCTGCCTCTTCCTCCCTTTCAAACTCGGTCCCTGAGCCCTGCTCCCTTCACCCCCGCTCCCCGAGGCCGAGCAGGGGCAGAGGGGTGCTCGGGCACAGGACAGCCACAGCCCCACAGCAGCGTGCCGGGCAGAGCTGGCTCTGGCTTGGGCCGTGCACAGAGCCCCGCACGCAGCTCCCAGCCTGGAGCAGCGATGGCTTTGCTGCCCTCACACCCTCCCCACCCTCCCTCAGGTCCTCACGGCCCTCAATGCGACCCCTCAGCATCATCTGCGCTGCCAGCTTTGCTTCAGGGAAGCAGAACTGCTCAATGCCTCCATGCCACGTCAATTTGCTGTGATTCCCTACTTTATTCCACAGCCTTTTCCCATTAATAAGACACTGGATCAAAGCCCAGAGCAGGACAGGGACTGTGCATTTGCTCCTGTCCCACATGGGCCAGGCAATGCCCTGGGTGTCTGTCTCCTGCACCAGGGCCACAGAAACACATCCCACATTCCACATATTGGGAAGGAATTGTTCCCTGTGAGGGTGGGCAGGCCTGGCACAGGTGCCCAGAGCAGATGTGGCTGTTCCTGGATCCCTGGCAGTGTCCCAGAACAGGCTGGACAGGGCTGGGAGCAGCCTGGGACAGTGGAAGGTCTCCCTGCCCAAGAGCTTCAGAGATGAATTTTAAGGTCTCTTCTAATCCAAACCATTCCAGGACTGAATGATTCCGCAAAAATCGGTGTTTTCCATCGGGAGGGAAAGACCGGCTTTACAAAGAGAAGGGGGGGGGAAAAAAAATCCGAGTAAGAGAAGAGAAAAGCACAGAGCTGAAGAGCCTACGGCAATCCCGGCTGGATTTGTCATCTCGACAGGAAAACCAAAGCGGAGTTGGCCGTGCCCGTGCTGCCGCCTGCAGGCACCGGCCCTGCCGAGCGCGCCGCTCCCTGCGCCGGGCACCTTCCTCAAGGAAAACTGAAACCTTCCCAAATTCCTGGGCAAGCCCCTCCAGCCGCTCATTCAGTTCCCGAGCAGCAGGAGCAGGGTGGGCTCACCCGGGCAGCGCTGCCTCCCGCCCCCGCCAGCCTCAGGGGCTGCTCCATCCCCTCCGCCCTCCCGTCCCCGGCAGGAATCCGCCCTTGCCCGGCCCGCGCTGGGATTCCTGGAGCACGGGAAAAGGGCATTTCCCACCTGCAATCTGCTCGAGGCACCCGGCTCTGCCCCCGCCCGCCGCCTCCCCCGGGCTCGGCAGCGCTCCCCGAGGTGCCCCCGGGCCCCCCCAGCGCAGCCAGGGCGGCTCCTACAGGAATTGTTCGGTCGGGAATTCCTCTGAGTCCATCCAGGTCAGCCGCTGCTCCAGCCCTGCTAAAGCCACCACTGCCCCGTGTCCCCAAGTGCCAAACCCATGCGGCTTTTAAATCCCTGCAGGGATGGGGACTCCACTGCCCTGGGCAGCTGTGCCGGGGCTGGACAGCATTTCCAGGAGGAAATTCTCCCAAATATCCACCCTGCCCCTCCCCAGCCCAGCCTGGGGCCGTTCCCTCTCCTCCTGTCCCTGTTCCCTGGGAGCAGAGCCCGACCCCCCCGGCTGTCCCCTCCTGGCAGGAGCTGTGCAGAGCCACAAGGTCCCCCCTGAGCCTCCTTTTCTCCAGGCTCAGCCCCTTCCCAGTTCCCTCAGCCCCTCCTGGGGCTCTGTTCCACACCCCAGCCCCTCGGTGTCCTTGTTGTGAGGGCCCAGAGCTGCCCCA
Organism: Dicaeum eximium; assembly: GCA_013396995.1. Classification (NCBI taxonomy): domain Eukaryota; kingdom Metazoa; phylum Chordata; class Aves; order Passeriformes; family Dicaeidae; genus Dicaeum; species Dicaeum eximium. The sequence continues at coordinate 219,033 of VWZP01002790.1, forward strand.
GGGCTCCGGGTGTCCCTCGGCAGGGCCAGCACAGCGCTGGGTGGCTCCATCTCCCAAGGGCTGGGTGCCCACTCGTGCTCTGGGGCCATCTGTGCCCCCCAGCGCCCAGCTCTCCTCTCCCAAAGCACTCCCACTCCGCTCTGGAGAGCTCAGCACGCTTCCCCTCCTTGCTGGAAAAGCCAGCAGCTGACACGTTTTCACCAACACCTCCAGAACGGGCCAGAAATAAAACAGCCTTTCAAAGCCAGCTGGAGAAATGAAAATCCAGCTGCACAGAGCGGGGCTGGGGAGCTCCTCCCTGCCTCGGGAGCGGGGGGAACACGGCACCAGGAGCCCGCTGCACCCACTGGCACCTGATGGAGGCTGGAGCGAATCACAGGATCCTTAGGGTTGGAAAAGACCTCCGAGATCACAAATCCAGCCCTCAGGAAGGTGCCTGGGAAGCAGGACTTCTACAAACACAGTTCTGCCTGGTTCACTGAGGCTCTCCTTTAAGGACAAATACAACAAAAATTAAATTATGAAGTCCCCCACAACTTTTCCCGATTTTTCATTAACATTTTCAGCAACTCGATGTTTTTCCTGAGAACACTCCTGATGGCTCTCCCGGGGGGGATAAGCACCCATCAGAGCAGCGAGGAGCACCACGGGATCCCCCAGAATCAAACCCTGGCGATGTCACGGCTGCTCCGGCTGTGCCAGGACGTGGGAAAGCAGAGCGCTGCGGGAGAGCCGGCCGAGGGCGGTGCGGTGATGGGCAAGGAGCCGCTGCTGCCACGGGTGTCCCAGCGCGGGGTCCCCGCCCCCGCAGGGCACTTCACACCCCCGGCTTTGACTCATCCGGCAACAACCGCGCCAGCTCGGCCGCCCCTGCGAGCCCGGAGCCGCCTGGTCACGGCCGTGGGCAGGAGCCTCCTCCGAGCCCGGCAGAGCCCGGGCTGCGGCACACGGAGCGCGGGGATGACAGAAATCCCTGCCTCCCAATCCCTGCCTCCCATCCCTGCCTCCCATCCCTGCCTCCCATCCCGGCACTGCCCCGCCCGCCCCCGGAGCCGCGTCTGGCCCCGGTGTCCCCGCGTGGGGACAAGAGACTTCCCAGGAACTGCCAATGGACCAAGAGGCTTCCCAGGAACGCGGCTCGATGTTTTGTGGGGTGCTTCTAGGCCTGGGGGAAGCATTATCTTCTGGGAACTCAAACTCCAGGCGGCAAAAGCCTCTAGAGATGGGAGAGCCCTGTCCCCTGCCACAAACCACAGGGTCCTCAGGGTCCTGCAGCTGCTGAAATTCTACATGGTGCAAAAACCGCTTTGAAAAGCGTGTGACTGGAGGCGCCATCAGCGCATGGAGCCCTGGAGCCGCAGCGGGGCTTTGCCGGGGGCTCGGAGCCTCGCGGGGCTCGGGACAGCCCGGCACACACGGGATGGGCTCGGGATGGGCTCGGGACAGCCCGGCACACACGGGATGGGCTCGGGATGGGCTCGGGACAGCCCGGCACACACGGGATGGGCTCGGGACAGCCCGGCACACACGGGATGGGCTCGGGATGGGCTCGGGACAGCCCGACACACACGGCGGTGAGCACAGGGCATTTCGGCACACACGTACCCACGACGGTGAGCACGTCCTTGTCGATGTCCGCCCGGATGTAGATGCGGCCGCGGCGCTCCGTGTGGTCCGTCCCGCACAGGCTGGGCACGTTCATCACGCAGCGCTTGTGCACGTTCATCATGCAGGCTGTGGGACACGAGGGGACACTCAGCGCCCTGCCACCAACGCCGGGCTCGGAGCAGGGCACGGGGACAGCGCGCCCTCCTTTTAAACCGGGATGTTGAGAGGGACTGGGAACACAGAGCAGAAGGATCCTCGAGGGCAGCTGGAGAGTCTGCAGAGCCTGGGCACAGGAACCCACGGGAACCAACGGGAACCCACGGGAACCCACGGGAACCCACAGGAACCCACAGGAACCCACTGCCAGCAGCTCTGGGTCCTGCCCGAGACACCCCAGGGCTTTGGGCCCTTCTTAAACTCCTTGAGTTCTGCTGACTCATTAAAATTCTCTTCCATCACCCCCAGAGTGCTCAGCTGGATCCACCAGGAGCCAAAAGGGGGCATTAAAAATTACCTGCGTGTCTGTGTACACACAGAGAGGCATAAAGATCTTTCTGTCTAAATTTAAAGATCCATATATCAGTATTTACATTTTCAAGCAGCTCACTTCCCCTTGGCACGATTCCCGAGGTTCTAAGGAATATGCTGTTCCCAGACAGCCAAGCCTCCCCATCCCCGAGCAGGGAGCAGCCAGCAGGCTGCATGTCCCAGTCCCCTTAAATAGGAACACACAGGATTAACTTGGAAAATTACCGATCCCGTCCTTTCCCTCTGCTGCCAGCCCCCGTTTTCTGCTCCCTGCGCAGCGATTCCGCTGCTGGCAGCCGGGAGCGGCGGCGGCACCGCGCGGGCACGGCCACAGGGTGTCACTGGGAGCCAGCGCTGGAGAGAGACCGTGCCCTGGGGGCTGCGGGGACGGGCGGGGAGCAGGGCAGGGTGCGGGGAGGGTGCTGCGAGGAATGCGGGGGGCTGCGCCTGGAGGGGAGTTTGGGGGTGCTGCTGTAGAGGGGGGTGTGAGGTGCTGTACACAGGGATGTGGGGATGCTGTGGGGGATGTGGGGATCCTGTACACAGAGGTGTGGGGGTGCTGTACACAGCAATGTGGGG
>VWZP01002790.1:236583-250450 GCA_013396995.1 Dicaeum eximium
ACAGGGCTGTCCCAGCACAGACAGGGCTGTCCCCAGAGCAGGCAGGGCTGTCCCCAGCACACACAGGGCTGTCCCCAGCACGGACAGGCTGTCCCCAGCACGGACAGGGCTGTCCCCAGCAGGGCAGACCTGTCCCAGCACAGACAGGGCTGTCCCCGGAGGGAGCTGCGGGCAGCTCAGGGAGCATCCCCGGAGGTGCGGGCTGCTCCCCGGGATGCAGCGGGACAGGCGGCAGAGTTCCAGCTCCAAGCAGCCGGGAGCAGCCTCCCTGCACGGCTGGAGGGATGCTGCCGATTCCTGCAGCCAATTCCTGCAGCAGCAGAAGCTGCGGCTCCGGCAGCTGCTGATCCCGGAGCAGCACCGCCAGCCCCGCACATGCTCCCTGCTCCCGAGGAGATCCCTCCTCTCCTGTTCGCACCATGTGAACGAGCTCGGAGCGTTTCCCCGCCATCCCTCACCTCACACGCTCCCTCTCCCCTCACACTCTCAGGCGCTTTACCCAGCGATGCCCAGAGATTTGCTCTCGGAATACAGAACCCCTCCTGGGCCAGGGTTTGTGCCCAGGAAAAACCTTTTATCAAAGCTTTAAGCTCCTTACACAGGCACCAGGCTGCCCTGGGAGCCAGCCCAACACAGGCACAGGAATTCCCAGGAATACGGGAGCCCAGGAAAGGCTAAAGGCAGTGTTTCACTGGCCAACTCCTGAGACTGCTGAGCCCATCCCGAGGAGCACAAACCCCGGCACACGGAGGAGCAGGGCTGGCTGGGGGTGACAAACGCCCTGGTGCCCCAGCTCGCTGCCACACGAGATGGGATCAGCCCCATGTCCCCCACGGAACGTCCCCAGCTGCAGGAAGGCGCCCAGCCCTGCCCAGAGCCGTGCCAGCCCTGCCTGGCAGCCCACGGAGCAGCCCTGCCTTCCCCTCAGCTCCATTTGTCGCTCTAATTTCATTGCGTGAACTCCTTGTCCCCATGTTCTGAAGAAGGGAATAATCAATTTTCCCGAGTCCTTTGCCGGATGAATAATTCAGGGACATCACCTCCGATGGCTCCCGAGCCCAGCCCTTCCCAGAACACACATTCCCACCGAAGGGAAGCCTTTGTTCCCCTCATCAGGCCAGGGAGAGGTCTGGAAGCACCAGGAACAGCCCTGGATACAAGGATGTCAACCAAGGGAGACAGATGGAGAGTTAACAGAGACAGAAGAAGGTTCAAGCAAGATTCATCTAAAAATCAAAGCTGGGGAGGAGTTCAAGCATCCCCGGGGAGCTGACAGAGCTGAGCTTAGGCAGATGGCTCCAGTATCAGAGGAGCTCAAAGATTATTTCAGGCGTATCTCAGTGTGTAGCTGCTCCCTTCCAACCTGTGGATATCCTCATTTGGAAAACGTCTCCACTTCCCAAGGAACAACAGCTTTAGGAAACAGCTTGGAATTCAGATTAGCAAAACCAAAGGAAACAAAATAGCTCCCAAAAAAGGAGAGAAAAATCCTTTTAAAGGGAGCTTTGTGTTGCTCCACCTACGCTGGGCAAACCCCCGGGGTCAGAGGCACCAGCCCGGCCCTGGTGAGGGACCAAAAACGTGCCCCAGCCAGAGCTGCCCACGATTTTCCATTCCGTGCTAAAAAATCACACTCACGACATCAAACAGAGGCAGTGAAGCATGGTAATCATAAAATAAGGGGAAAGAAGGGCTCCAGGAGGGGAAGTCCTGAATTTCTGACAGCGCTTTACAGCTTTTAATCACTTGGAGCACACAGAGAGAGAAGCTGAGCTAAAATTTGTGCTTTTTGGATTTAATCCCCAGTTTTGGTTAAAAGCTTTCTGGGGTTCTTACAGCACAACAATCTTCAGCTCCTCGGGCTTCAGCTGTTTCCCACTGTCAGCTCCGGAGAGACAGAGTAAAACCGGCTGAGATCCGCAGGGATTTCTGGACAGCACCAGGAACAGCTCCAGGGGCGGGGATGCCACGGGGCTGCTGCAGGTCTGGGCTCATGCACCGGGTGCTGCTTGGCTGGGGGACAAAAGCAGGGACACCAGGGACACCGGGGTGTCACCATCCAACACCAAACTGCGGCAGCATTGCCCTGCCAGAGCTGGGTACCAGCGGCACCTGCAGCTTCTGGGGTGAGACCTGGCCAGAGAACTCCTGTGAGCCCACACTGGGCCAGCAGAGCTCCTGTGAGCCCACACTGGGCCAGCAGAGCTCCTGTGAGCCCAGATGTGGCCACCAGAACTCCTGTGAGCCCAGAGCTGGCAGCAGAACCCCTGAGAGCCCAGAGCTGGCAGCAGAACCCCTGAGAGCCCAGAGCTGGCAGCAGAACTCCTGTGAGCCCAGACTGGGCCAGCAGAACTCCTGTGAGCCCAGACTGGGCCAGCAGAACTCCTGTGAGCCCAGAGCTGGCCAGCAGAACTCCTGTGAGCCCAGACTGGGCCAGCAGAACCCCTGTGAGCCCAGAGCTGACCAGAGAACTCCTGAGAGCCCAGAGCTGGCCAGAGAACCCCTGTGAGCCCAGACTGGGCCAGCAGAACCCCTGTGAGCCCAGAGCTGGCCAGAGAACCCCTGTGAGCCGCGAGCCCCCAGAGCCCACAGCAGAACCAGCCCCAGCAGCTGAGGAGGAGGAGCAGGGAGGCTGCTCTGCCTGTGCTTCTGCAAGGGACATCTCCAACGTTCCTCTTTTTCCACTGAAAGGGGTTGAGTATTTTGAGCCCAGCCACGTGCTTGGAGAAGGACTTCATGAACAAAACACCCCAAACCGCCTGCAGTTTTCCATGAAATCCCATAATGAACTGACAACATCCTCTGCATGACAATGAACGTGCTGGAGCCAGCAGGATGAGGAGCATCAATCATCCCCGGCACTGGAGAGGAGTGGGTGGGGACGGGGACGGTGACAACAGCAGAGCTTGGAGCAGGGAGGGCTCTTCATCCTGGCACGGGGAAGATCCTGGAGCAGCACCTGGAGCCGCTGCAGGCCCCAAGGACAGGGCACGGGGGCTGCACGGGGGCTGCAGCTGGCCCCCGTTTGGTGACTCTTGCCGGCACAGGAACCTGTGCCACGTTTGGATGTGGCAGAGGTCGAGTTCCTCCACCCAGGGCATGGCACACATCCAGCTCCTGCTTCCTCTCCAAATTGCTTGGGTCAAAAAGCTGCTTGGGAGCAGCGGGCAGAGCACCCCAACATCAGAGACGCCCCGGGGGAACAGCTCTCCTCCTGCCCTGTGCCTGTCCCCAGCCCCTGCAGCTGCATGGCCCAGTGCCACCACAACCAAGCTGTGGAGAGACCACCAGCAGCTCCTGGAGAACCTCAGAGGGGCTCCTTGCAGCGGGGGCTGCCCCACTCCCCAAATCCTGCTGTCCCCAGCACAGAGCCAGGGCTGGAGGGGAGCTCCAAGGCAGGAGGAGGCAGTGGGCTCTGCTCCCTGCAGCCACCTTGGTCCTGCCCAGAGCCACAGGGCAGCTCCAGCCGAGGGCTCCCACCCCGACAGGAGCCCTGCAGGAAGGGCAGGGGCAGGAGCTTCCCCCGGTGCTCAATCACACACTGCAGCAACACCAACAGGTAATTGTTCGGGTTGGAATTTGGTTCTTTCCATGGTAACAATCCCTAACTTGTTCCTTAAAGCCTGGATTGTGAGCGCTGTGATCACGGAGAGGAGGTGGGCATGGGGACAAGGACAGGCTGGGCTGGAGGGGACAGCCCCAGACCCGGGGCCACCACGGCCAAGGCAGGCAGGGACACCGATGGCTTGGGGGTCACTGCAGGAGGGACAGCCAGGTGCTGGCCAAGGTCAGGCAGAGGAGAAACTTCTGAGCTGCAGAACTGATGGACAGGCTTGGCTTGTCCCTCAGACAAATGGGGACAGCACCAGAGGGGCTCTGCAGCCCCCTGAGCCCAGAGCCTTGGCCAGGGGCTGGGGACACCCCTGGGGACACCCCTGGGGACACCCTTGGGGACACCCCTGGGGACNAGGGGTTGAGTATTTTGAGCCCAGCCACGTGCTTGGAGAAGGACTTCATGAACAAAACACCCCAAACCGCCTGCAGTTTTCCATGAAATCCCATAATGAACTGACAACATCCTCTGCATGACAATGAACGTGCTGGAGCCAGCAGGATGAGGAGCATCAATCATCCCCGGCACTGGAGAGGAGTGGGTGGGGACGGGGACGGTGACAACAGCAGAGCTTGGAGCAGGGAGGGCTCTTCATCCTGGCACGGGGAAGATCCTGGAGCAGCACCTGGAGCCGCTGCAGGCCCCAAGGACAGGGCACGGGGGCTGCACGGGGGCTGCAGCTGGCCCCCGTTTGGTGACTCTTGCCGGCACAGGAACCTGTGCCACGTTTGGATGTGGCAGAGGTCGAGTTCCTCCACCCAGGGCATGGCACACATCCAGCTCCTGCTTCCTCTCCAAATTGCTTGGGTCAAAAAGCTGCTTGGGAGCAGCGGGCAGAGCACCCCAACATCAGAGACGCCCCGGGGGAACAGCTCTCCTCCTGCCCTGTGCCTGTCCCCAGCCCCTGCAGCTGCATGGCCCAGTGCCACCACAACCAAGCTGTGGAGAGACCACCAGCAGCTCCTGGAGAACCTCAGAGGGGCTCCTTGCAGCGGGGGCTGCCCCACTCCCCAAATCCTGCTGTCCCCAGCACAGAGCCAGGGCTGGAGGGGAGCTCCAAGGCAGGAGGAGGCAGTGGGCTCTGCTCCCTGCAGCCACCTTGGTCCTGCCCAGAGCCACAGGGCAGCTCCAGCCGAGGGCTCCCACCCCGACAGGAGCCCTGCAGGAAGGGCAGGGGCAGGAGCTTCCCCCGGTGCTCAATCACAGCCAGGTCACACACTGCAGCAACACCAACAGGTAATTGTTCGGGTTGGAATTTGGTTCTTTCCATGGTAACAATCCCTAACTTGTTCCTTAAAGCCTGGATTGTGAGCGCTGTGATCACGGAGAGGAGGTGGGCACGGGGACAAGGACAGGCTGGGCTGGAGGGGACAGCCCCAGACCCGGGGCCACCACGGCCAAGGCAGGCAGGGACACCGATGGCTTGGGGGTCACTGCAGGAGGGACAGCCAGGTGCTGGCCAAGGTCAGGCAGAGGAGAAACTTCTGAGCTGCAGAACTGATGGACAGGCTTGGCTTGTCCCTCAGACAAATGGGGACAGCACCAGAGGGGCTCTGCAGCCCCCTGGGCCCAGAGCCTTGGCCAGGGGCTGGGGACACCCCTGGGGACACCCCTGGGGACACCCCTGGGGACACCCCTGGGGACACCCCTGGTGCCTGCAGCCAGCTCCACTCACCAACACCCACCCAGCAGCGTGGGGCCAGCCCCAGCCCCACAACCACACCCCCAGCATCTCCACCAGCGAGAGATGAAAAATAAGAACTCTGTGATTAATCAAAGCCCCGAGGGAGCAGATTAAACAGTCTTGGCAATTAGTTCTGGATTTCTTAGGAAGGCGCTGGAAGACAGTGGAAAGCTGCTGCAGTCCCTGAGGATGAGCACCGAGTCCTCCTCAAACCCTGCACCAGTTACACAACTCGTGGTGATGTGTTAAATTACAGATGGTCTCAATTAAAAGTGCAGAGATGGAAAGGAGGCTCGGAAAAAAAAAAAAAAAACACCAACCCCAACAACTCCACATGAGAAGAAAGAGAAGATCATTAAAAACTTGGCAGCCTACTTTGACTCTGGTGACCTGGTAATTTAATATTGTAATTGAAACTCCGGGTCAGGCTCCTGAGAGGAGGGAGAAATATGGAAAGGCGTCCCGGCAGGATCAGTGCTGCCCAGAGGAGAGGTCAGGCATTAGGAGAGGGCAGTCCCAGCACAGATAACCCAGCACAGCCCAGCTCTGGCTCCTGCAGCTCCGAGCCCCACAGATGCCTGCTCGCCTGCTTTGAGGCCGTTCCTTTTTGTCACAGCGTATTAATCCTGTTCAGGGCAGATAAAAGCCCAGTCCCCAAAGTGCCAATAATGTAACTCAGCTACAGCTGGATTTTGTAGCTTATCTCCAAGACAGAGAGAGGAACTTCACTCCCATTTTCTTCCTTGCATCCCCCCCCACCCCTTCCCCCTTAATTTTGAATATTCTGAGCCCTGTCTCATTTCCAAAAGCAGAGCCCAATGGCACTGCCCAGGAGCTCTGCCTGCACCCCCAAACAGGCAGGGGGGTGCAGGGACATCAGCTTGGTGAAGTCTTCAGCACTCAAAGGGTCCCAATTCCAGCTGTGCCTGCAGCTGGTGCCCACCCAGCTGTCCCAGCACTGGTGTCACTGGTGTCTGGTGGTGGCCAGAGTGAGCAACCACAGAGGTGGCTCCAGCCTGGGGACAGGGACACGCTGCAAGGTGAGGGGATCTGGGAGCCCTTCCGAAGGGTTCCTCCTCCAGAGCCCTCACCTTCCCTCCAGGAGTGTGAGAGTGAGCCAAGAGCTGGAGCCCAACACCAGCCCCACAAATTGAACAATTCAAGCTCTCTGAACAAAACCCCACCAGGAGCAGACCATGAACTCAGAGTCACTGCACAGCAAGGGCTGGGGGCATTTATACCCTGCTGAAGAGCACGGGCTGTAATGCTGCTCCCCTCTGCACCGCTAAATAAAACCACAACACTGCACGCTCCCTTTGCTTTCCAGGAAATGCAGAAAACAAAAATAATCATGAACACAACAGAAACATATTTTTTTTGTGCCTGATAGGAAGAGTAATGACTTCCCTGCTGCTGCCTCGGGCTTATTTTCAGCTGGCAGCGTCTTAGGAGGGTTTGTTCTCCCTACACCGAGCAATGTTTGAAGGGTTTCTTGAGCACCCAGGAACGTGAGCAGCTCGATTTAACCACAAGTGAAAGCATCAATTAGCCAGGGCCCTGCTCGAGTGGGGCTGCCTGCAGAGGGTTTATTTGGTGCTGCTGTGCACAGCCCTGGCTCTCCAACACCAGGCACTGACCGTGTCCCCTCTGCAGCCACGCCACCAGCACGGCACCTCCCTGGTCACAGGAACCCACGGCATGGACTTGAACCAGATGGTTTGGAGGATCCCTCCCAGTGCAGACGTGCCCTGGCAGCACTTTGGGCACAGGCACAAACAGCTCCTGCCACAACACAGCTCCTGTGCACGCCACGAGCAAACGGGGAGCTCGGACAACCCCGAGACTCTTCTCTGTCCCCTCTGTCCCCTCCCTCCTGGTGCTGGGCTCGTTATGGCAGCCCCTTCCTGCTGCTGCAGGGCACGGGCTCAGCTCTGCAGCTCTGACACGAGCAGGGCTTCCCTCGCTTGGGATTCCCCCAGGCACCCCTAAGGGCGGCGTGTCCCCAGAGCTCTGCAGCTGAGGGGGGTTCCGAGGGGCACAGGGGCTGGAGACTGCACCCCCAGCACCCTCCAGGAGCCCCCAGGACACCCCAGCACCCCCAGCAACCCCCCAGCATCCCCCAGCACCTCCCAGCACCCCCAGTTCTGCCAAAGGCTGACAGGACACCCCACGAGCAGCCCTGGCACCGTTTTCAGGAAAATTTTGCTATTTTGGAAATGCTTTGCCTGTGCCAGGCACCTTCAAGACCCCCCATCCCAGCCAGCCTCCAACCAGCTCCTCATCCCTCAGGTGAAATCCTCCCAGAAGCACCACGCTGGAAAATATTTCACACACTCGCCTAAAATCCCATAAAAATGGGAAATGAGACCATGCCAGCCCCTGCTGGAGTCACAGGCGCTCCCGTCCCAGTTTGTGTTGTGAAGAACTCCCACGGGATTTGTCCTGGGACAGCCGATCCCGGCAAGCCTGGGAGCGCTGCCTCCCACCACGAGACAAGGCGAAGGCTGCTGAGGAGAGCAGGCAAAAACACATCACAAAAAATCTCAATGATTTGGAAAACTTCCAGTCGAGGAAAAAAAAAACCCATTTATCAAGCACGGGGCTTCTCGCACGAGAACAAACAGCAGTGCTGAGCATCAAGGGCAGCCTGGGCAGAGCCAGGGGCCAAGGAAAAGATGGATGGGCGTCCTCAGGAAGCCTGGGACAGCCGGGCTGAGCTCGGGGCAGCAGGAGCTCTCAGGGGGACACAGCAGCATGCAGCAGCCTCCCAGACAAGTCTCACCCCCAGGACAGTGGCGCAAATCAGGCATGGCCAGAGCTGGGCACAGAGCTGAAACACCCCCAGTTCTGTTCCTGCAGCAGCCCGGCCCCTCCCTGCAGTCAGAGCTCCCCAAAATGCAGCCCCTGCACAGGGCTGGGTGATGGAGCACTGCAGGCATGACTGGAGCATCCACAACCTGCCTTCAACCTGCCCAGCCCAAACTCTTGGCAGGGAGGGGCGTGCCCAGGTAAGGATCGCTGCCTCCTCCTGTGCAGGAGAGCCCAGGTGCGGCGAAGGAAGGGCTGGAGCCCACGGGGCTGGGGCAGGAGCCTGGGGCCACCCAGAGGCTGCTCATTCCCGACTCCCGATGGGGGTTTGGCTTTCCTGGGCTTGGCTGATGCTCGCCCCACCGAGGCAGAGCTGGGCAAGCCAAGGGGCTGGCACAGGGCTCACCCCGACTGCCAGCCCAGCCTGGCTGGACCTGCTGGGCTTTGGCACCGGGCACATTGCTGGGAACGGGGAAGGGAGGGAGGCAGGGAAGGAGAGAGGCAGGGAGAGAGGCAAAGAANTGCTCTCCTGGGCCCCAGCCAGGAGAGGAATGCTCTCTTCCCGGGAGAGCTTTGCCAGCAGCACCACGAGCAGCAAAACCCCAGGGCACTGACCCTGGGGCAGCCCCCAGGGCCGCAGGAAGGGGAGGGGATGCCTCGGGGCCGCCTGGTTTTCCTGCCTGGAAGTCGGGCCGGTATCTCCTGCAGCACCGGGCACTGTGCACAGCAACATCTCTGCCTCGAAGGCATCCAAAGGGCTGCAGCTGGCACGATCTCGTGTGCTTGGCACCGTGTTTGATGCTCCACGGATGGGATATTAAAATAACATTTCCAACATGCAGATTTACTGTGTCTGCTCCCTCCTCGCTCCAGCCAGAGCTGTTGAGAACAGGGTTTTACTGATGCTGCCAGACAGGCAGCGCAGAGCTGGAGGAGTCACCTTGCTACGGGAGGAGTGGGCAGCTCTGTCCCCGGGATCTGTCTGTCCCTGTCCCCGGCTGTCCCCGGGGTGTAGCAGCGCGTGGGACGAGCTCAGGAACCCGCTCAAGGTGATGGCCATGGAGAGCTGGGACAGAGGAGCACCAGCCCCCGGCCAAGGTCAGCAGGGAAGGTGAAATCAGACACTACCTGCAGGATCACATTAAGGGAAATGTTTTCAAACACATTGCTGGGGAGGAGGAAATCAAACCTGCTCCATGGTTTACCTTATTCTAAAAGAAATTATCATTGAGGTGAATTTTGTTTTAACAAAGTGGCCGAAGCGTTTGCCTTCTGCTGTCCCAAAAATCTCCATCAACCCAGGGACTGAGCCTGCTGTTCATGGGGAGCAGTGCTGTGCAATTGCACACCACTGGCTTCAATGAGAACGTTCTCTGGGCTGGCAGCTGAGGAGGAGGGGGACAGGACAAAAGAGAGGAGCTGTTTTATCTCCATGGAGCTCTGCAAAGAGCTTTCCTGGCTCGCTGTGCCCGTCCACGTCCCTGCTGGCCAGTACGACTTTATTAATGTTTACAATGTGCCCTACTTCCTAACGCGGCTCTGCCCGCTGAAAGAATCCATTTGCATTTTTAGTGAAATTTGGATAAGCAATTTAGGGGATCCCCAGCTCGCTGGGCTCCAGAACCCTCACCCAAAGCTCAAGGACCGCAGCCCCTGGAGCTCCTGCCAGCCCTGGTGTCACCCAGAGCGGCCCTAGTGTCACCAGGAGGGGACATTTATCCCAAATCCGTGCTGGCACAGGACCTGTCCTGCCATGGCCATCGTGCCCAGAGGCAGCTTTACACCCAGCCTGTTTTAACAAAGCAATAAAGGGGAGAGCTCCATACATAAGAGACAAAGTGGGACAGTAAAAATCCGTGAGCTCGCCCGAAATGTCTCCCAGCTGTTCTGCAGCGCTCCAGAGGAACAAAACGGGGCAGATTTCAGAAATAGGGGGTTGTGCTGAGCTGTGTGTCCCCAGCCCCCATCTCACTGGCCTCTTCCCGTGTCCCCTTTGCTGAGACGAGAGGAGCTCTCTGCTGAGCCCTGCGGAGCTGCCAGCAGAGCAGGACGAGAAGGAACAGAAGCTCCTGGAAGCTGCAGCTCCCACACGGGCAGCAGCCCCCCGCTGTGTGCCCAGTTCTTCCATGCCACCAGTTCGATTTTTGGAATAAAAACCTTCAGCAGAACAGATGCTCACCCTTCACCCGTGACACACCACAGGGCCAGGCCTCACCGGGGCAGGAAAATCAGCTGCAGCAACTGGATCAAAAATCCCACCCCAGTCCCCAGCAATCTATCACCTGTCCCACTTTTAATGAGTTGTTAGCTTGCCGGAGCTAGAGGCTTTTCTTTTGCTAATTTTTCTCCCACCTTTTTGCATCAGGATCTCAGAAAATCCTCCGCCAGAGTTTTTGAGGTTTTTCTTTTTGGGTTCTGTGTGGTCATTTTTAATATCAACATTTTAACATTTTTATTTCAACAAAAACCCGAATTTGCTTTTAATCACCCATAACACCACCTGGAGTTTCCCCTTCCTTTTGGGAGGGACCACAGTGCAGTGTCCCCAGAGCACGGGCTCAGCCACCCTGGGTGCCCGGCAGCACCTGCAGAGCGCAGGGGATGCTGCAGGGATGGCCCCAGCGCTGCACAGAAACCCCGCGGGAGGAACAGCGCTCCTGGGGGATTAAAGGCTGCTGGAACTGCAGGGCTCCAGCAAGGAGGCACATCCCCAGCACCCCGCTGCACCGAGGGGATGCTCCCCCTCCACGCTGCCCCCAAAGCTCCCGCAGAGCCACTCGAGTTCTTGCCGGCACAAACTTGGGTCTGTTGGGAGAGGCCGGGGTGAGAAAACCCCTCAAAGAGGTGCCCGTTCAACCAGCTCTCGTTCCAGCCCTGCTCAGGGCTCCTGTCCCTCGCCCCCGGGCCCCGCTGGCCACCCCAGGGGTCCCCCAGGCGCTGCCTCCTGCCCTCCCCTGGCAGCCACATCCCGAGCCAGCCTCAGCCCAGATTGGCAGCTGCTCGGGGGCGGTTTTCCATCTCTGAGCGCACGGCACCCGCTCCTCAGCACATGATCGAGTAATAAATATTTGGAAAGATCTGTTATTTTTACATAAACAGTCACAACACATTGCCGAGGCTGGGGAAGAGCCGGCTCCTCGCTGCCGAGCGCTGCTGCGACCCCGCCAGCCCCGGTCCCCGCGGTCCCCCCGGTCCCCTCGGTCCCCTCCCGCCTGTCCAGCACCCGCAGAGCAGCTCCGAGCCTCGCTCCTCCCGGGGCCTCCCTCGGCATCTCCTCAGCCCCTCAAAGCCCCAGCAAAGTCCTGCAGGAGCACAGCTCCCACCTCTTCCACCTCCCTAAAATCACAGAACGGCTCAGGCTGGAAGGGACTTCTGGAGGTCACCTTGTCCAGCCCCTCTGCTCAGCCAGGACCATGCCCAGCTGGTTTTTGGGTATCTCCAGGAAGGGAGACTCCACAGCCTGTTCCAGCCCTCCCCTTGCCACGGGGCTGCTGTAACACAGAAAAACTCCGGCTCATCTTCCCTTCCCCCTGCATCTCCTGCCTGCTCCCATCCCCACCACCATCAGCCTGGCAAATCTGCCACAGGCTCCCGAGCCCCCACGCAGCTCTGAGCTGGAATCGGTTTGGTCCTTCTGTAAATCACTGCCTGCACCACAGGCAGCTCATCCCGAGAATTATGGAGACTGGAGCTGAAGGAGGGGAAGCAGGTTCAGCCCAGGACTCACTCTCACTTGCCATCCACCCTGAGGGAAGCTCTTCTCTGCCCTTCGGAGTCCGGAACACCAAACACCCACCAAAAGGTGCCTCCCCAAAAATTCGTGTTTTGCACCCTGCCAGGATGCTAATTCACAGCGAACTGGTTCTCAAACAAACTACATTTACACGGCTGAACCTCCTCCTGGACTGCACGTTCTCCTGCCTCACACCATCCTTCCTCCTGCAGCAGCTCCAGGGCCTTCCTCCCCTCCCACCCGTGGCCCAGGGTGACACCCACCTGCGTCAGCTCCCATCCAACCTGGGGGCCATTAATAACAATTACCTCCTAATTCTCTTTCATTATCCTATTATTTTGGATGGCAAAGGCTGACCCCAGCATATTCAGCTCGATAATGAAATTACAGCTCCTTCCGCAGCCCAGGGCAGGGAGCGAGGGAAAGCTGCAGCCCCGGGTGCTGGAGCTGCCCTGTCCCTCTCCGGGAGATGCTGGAACTGCCCTGTCCCCGCTCCGGGCGCTGCAGGGACAAGGACAAAGCCACTCCAGGGCTTTGCCTTTGCTCAGGGAGCAGCTGTCACCGCCCCTCCGGTGTCACGGTCCCTCTGAGAGCATCCCTGCAGATCCCCCGCTGCAGCTGTGGGGGCTGCGGGCTCACCCGGCACCCAGAAATGCCCAGAGCGATCAGGGCATGGCTGAAGGGCATGACCAGGGCACCCAGAAATGCCCAGAGCGATCAGGGCATGGCTGAAGGGCATGACCAGGGCACCCAGAAATGCCCAGAGCGATCAGAGCATGGCTGAAAGGCATGATCAGAGCACCCAGAGATGCCCAGAGCGATCAGGGCACCCAGAAATGCCCAGAGCAATCAGGGCATGGCTGAAGCAGGGCTTGGGTGCTGCCCCAGCCTTTTTCTCTCCAGGGTGAGTGTTTGCAGAGCCACAGCCCCAGCTCCTGTCCCAGTTCCCATCCTGGGTACAGGGAAACATCCACATCTCACCTCAGAGCAGCTCTTTGCTATGACGTTCTAACCCAACACAAATTTGCTTTTGGCTGCTCTTTTCAGGGCTGCAGCTTCCCAAAGGAGCAGGGCTGGGTGGTGGGGCCCTGGGGGGCGCAGGGGGCTCGGGAAGGGCTGGAGCTGCAGCCCCAGCACGTCCCTGGCTCCCATCCCGACCTGAACAAGCCACTGCCGGGGGGGTTCGGAAAGCAGGAAAGGGTTTCAGAAGCAAGAGAGGCTGAGCGAGCTGCCAGGAGCAGACACAACTTCTCATGGTGCTGCTCAGACTCTGCAGTGCCCGTTCAAGAGGGCCAAGCTCACCAAGATAAATTCCAGCTGGGCTAATGTGACTGCAGAACAATTCCTCTGGAGCTGCCGGCTCCGAGTCCAGGGCTTGGCCTACTTAAGATCCCATCACTCCTCCAGCAGGCTGCTGGCGTCCCTTCAGTGAGGAAGGAACGTTCTGGATGGTGTTTGTGAGAAAAACCAAATGTAAAGAAATACCAAGAGCGCTGAGCATCTCCTCCATCCTGAAAATTACAGGCTGGTTAAGGCCTCCCCTTCTGTACCTGCCCCTGGTGCACCTGACAAAGACAGCAGCCTCTGCACTGGCAATTTTATAGAAAAATATCCCAAATATAAATTGATGCAATACTAGAAGGCAAAATACTCTCTATGGCAACCTGAAAGGTCTTAATTATCCCCGCAGGTGGCAGAAGGAGCAGCCCCACACACACGGAGCTGGCAAAGTGGGCTTTTGAGTGGGAATTGAGGGGAAGATCTCATTCAACCCCTCGAGAGTTCAGGCAGCTCCTTCATTAGGGAAAGATCCCTGAACTCCCTGCACCACCCCAAAAACTATTGTATTTGTGACTTCAGATCCTTCTGAGTGCCTTAACTAGCAAGGAGCAGGAATCAAAGGAGCTTTCCAACCCCAGAACGCCGTTCCCTGTGTTCCCTGTTCCCGTAGCAACAGCAGCCCCGCGCTGAGGGAAGGCCGTGGGATGGGGATGGGACGTGGGGATGGGGATGGGGATGTGGGGATGTG
>VWZP01002790.1:250982-270536 GCA_013396995.1 Dicaeum eximium
GTGGCCAGAACTGCTCTGGGCACCTGTCCAGGGCCTGCCCACCCTCCCAGCCAGGAATTCCGTCCCAAAATCTAACCTAAGTCCCCCCTCTCAGTGTGAAGCTGCTCCCCCTTGTTCCCCCTTGAAGCTGTCCCCCCTTTAATGTGGTAAAGAAGAGACAGTCAGGTGTAATTCCAGTCTTCCAGTCACAAACTCTGCATGGCAAGAAATTGTGGCTTCACCTGGGTATAGAACAGAGAAGGGCCCAGGACAGGCAGATGCACAAGCCCTGTAATTCAATTTACTGCTCTCCTCTCACTGGTTTGCTGTGCTGGGTCCTGACAGGGCCCATCAAAGCTGAGAGCACTGAGCAAAAGGAGATGGTTTGGCCAAGGATACTCAGGGAGAGAGAGGTAAGCAGCATAAAGATCGCTCTGAGAGGGAAAGTTCAAAGAATCTGCTTGTTTGGAGTTTGGTTGGGGGTTTTTTGTTGTTATTAAACCACTTCTCTGTCTGTCCCTGTAGAAGTCTCCAGCACAAGGCACATCCTGGTCCTGCAGGAATCCCAGTGCCCAGACCAGCTGGTTTGTAAGGATGTGCTCTGATGGCTGAGAACAGGAGGGCCAGTGGCACCTGCAGGGAGGAGAAGTGTTTAACCACCACTGACACAGAAATGGCCTCCAGGGACAAAGGATCCAGGTGGGCACACACAATGATTGGGGAGTTACTGCTGGAGGAATATTTCCTTTGGAAATTACCAACTCTCCAGTGAATTCCTGACCAGCTGGTAAGACGGTGCTTAGACATCATTATTTCTACAAATACAACAACCAGAAAAAAAAAAAAAAGAAAAAAAAAAACCACAAAAAAAACCCCCCAAAAAGCCCAACAATCAATCCTCAGCAGAATCAGCCTGAAGTCAACTTCCAGGAGAAATTTGCTGAGTAATTCTGGAGCAGAAAAAGCTCCTTTTCAGCTACTCCCTGGGAGGGTGGGCAGGCCTGGCACAGATGCCCAGAGCAGCTGTGGCTGTCCCTGGATCCCTGGCAGTGCCCAAGGCCAGGCTGGACAGGGCTGGGAGCAGCCTGGGACAGTGAAGGTGTCCCTGCCATGGCTGGGCTGGCACTGGATGGGATTTAAGGTCCCTTCCAACCCAAACCATTCCATGAGCTGGCAGCTTTCCTCCCCCAGCCTCCTGCTCATTGCTTTCCACACAATCATGGATGGAGCTCGTTGAGAAGGATCCAAAGTTTTTGTCGTTGGGCACATCTGACTGCAGAGACGGGAACACAGCTCTGCTGAGCTCTGTGTGGGCACCTGGGCAGAACAACACCTCAGCATCCCCCTCCAGCTGCCCACAGGGCCACCGAGAGCTGCCTGTGGGGACTCCAGGCTCCCACAGGGGCAGGGAAGTGCCAGCCAGCCCTGCACACCGGGCAGGGGAGGAGCTGCAGGGCTCCAGAGGAGCAGAAATGTCAGTGCTGGTGGTTTGGGAAGCCCCGGCCCACCCTGCAGGAAGAGCAGGGTAATTTGGCTCAGCAGAGGGCCAGCCCCGGCTCCACGGGGCTGGGGAAAGCCCTGCCTCACCCTGCCCACGGCTGGCACCGACAAAGCCCAGCCCCAGCCCAGCAGGGCTCACACAGCGCCCAGGGACCCCCTGAGCCCCCATCTCCACGAGATCCAGCGCCCACCCCACAGCCCGGCCCCGGGGCTGGTGCCTCACACAACCCAGAGCGCGCCGAGCACATCAGGGGAGCTCCTCCTGCACTCCCCCACGCTTCCCATCAGAAAAAACCTCCCACCAATTTTATTATCAGCTTCTAGTAACAAGTCTGGAGCAAGGGATTCTTTCGGCAGAGGCTGGGGATTGAGCCCTGCTCCCACACCTCCCCTGGCTCCGCAGCGCCCATGGGAACCGTCCCAGGAGCTTCGCCCCCGCTCCGGAGCCTTCACCGCAGCCCTTGCATCCCCCACCACATCAGGAGGCAGATGGATCATTCTCACGTCAAGGGGAAGATGGACCGAGTCAAAACAGAGCAGGATTGCTTTGAGAGGGCCCCGCTGCTGGGGATGACAGAACCGGGCGGCGTCCCCAGGGACACAGCTCCAGGCAGCTCCTGGCTCACTCGGGTACAGCAGTGGGAGAGCAATTAGGAGGAACAGCAGGGAGCTGCTCCCCCTTCCAGCCTTCCCACTCACACGGGGTGCCGCAGTGCTGGGGGACAGCCCCCCAAAGCTGCCAGTGCAGGCAGGCCCTGCAGCACCACCGGGAGAGCCTTTGGGCACCTGAGGTGACAGCCGGAGGCTTCCTGAGGGTGCAGAAGGCACCGTGTGTGTGTGTGTGACCCCCAGCACAGGCACTGCTCCTGCCCCAAAATCCCCGTGGAGCAGGGGCCAGCAGGACCCTGCACAGGACTCGCTGCCACAGCGCGGGATCGGCGCTCGAGCCCCGCCAGACGCGGAACAAGACGAGCTCAGGCTGAGCAGTGAGAGCCTCCCGCTGCCAGAAATAGCTTTGGGGAAGTGATACCGCACACAGGGCTCCGGGGCACACACGGGGACTTCTCGGGGCACGGCTCTGCTGCTGCCCCTTCCTGCCTCCCACGGCCCAGCCCCAGAGCACAGCCCCACGGAGCAGCAGGAAAACCTGGAGAAAGCCAGAGATGGTGCTGCTGCATCTCCTGCACCTCCCACCCAGTCCCCTTGTCAGAGCTCTGAGTGCAGCCTGACCGCAGACTTCCTCTGGCTTCCCCCCAGACCAAGCCACCAGCGCAGCCAGCCCCACAGCCAGGCACTGCCCCCTCCCTCCTTTGGGTTCCTGCTCCTCTGCCTCAGTGGAGTCTGTGTTGAAGTTACCAGAGAGCTGGAAGTGAGTCAGCACAGCAAGGACAGCCTCAGAATGAAACTAATCAGAAGTATTCATTCATGTTCCACCAAAGGCAGGACCCCAGACAGAGCCAGGGGCACCAGCGGGGTGCAGGACACACCCCAGTGCCATCAGTGGGTGCGGGTCACACCCCAGTGCCATCAGCGGGGTGCAGGTCACACCCCAGTGCCATCAGTGGGGTGCAGGTCACACCCCAGTGCCATCAGTGGGTGCAGGACACACCCCAGTGCCTGGCTCCCATCTCCTGCAGCAGGCTGCACAAGGAACGAGTCCCTCCACACACACGGCGGCTTTGAGGAGCTTTTCTTTTTTCTGCAGCTGGGGAGCACCTGAAGCCATCCCCAGCCCACCCAAGGGTGGTGGGACATGGGGACAGCAGGCAGTGAGTGAAAGGAGCTGGGACAGCCCAGGCCACGCAGCAGGAGCAGGTCAGGCAAGCCCTTCCCTGCCTTATCCTGTGCTTATCCTCCCTTCTCTTTCCCAGGGGTAAGAGCAGCATTTTCTGACCAAGACTAAAAGACCCCAAGGTCAAACGGGGATCTGAGCCCTCGGCATTCCACAGATCCAAAGGGAATGCCTTAACCGGGTCTGAGCAGGACATAAACACCTCCCTGGCACTGGCTGCTGCTGCTGGTGTCAGGGAAATGCTGCAAAGAGGCTCTGGGACATCCATGTGCAGGGTGACACCCCCGGGGACGGGCCTGGAAAGCTGCAGGAGGAGAGGGGTTGGTGTCAGGGACTGTGGGCATCCACGGGCACAGCTGGAACACCCTGGCCCTTCCCCAGCAGACAAATGCAACTTCTGGGGGAGAAGACAGACTCCTAACAGTTCTGGAGCAGTCTAAAGCACGGAGCTGCTGAGTGCTTCATCCCCTGCACCCTTCCAGACACGTCAGACAAGGCAGAGGCGAGCCCCTCTCGTGGGTCTCTGGTTCCGTATCTGTGAGCAGAGCTGCCTCAGAGCCCCTCTCGTGGGTTTCTGGTTCAGAATCCTGTGAGCAGAGCTGCCTCACAGCCCCTCTCGTGGGTTTCTGGTTCAGAATCCTGTGAGCAGAGCTGCCTCAGAGCCCCTCTCGTGGGTCTCTGGTTCAGAATCCTGTGAGCAGAGCTGCCTCACGCTAACAAACCCTGACGGGAGACAAGCAACCACCAGCCACGAGCCCTGCAAGAATCACACCAGACAATTAAACAGCCCTTCCAAAAATAGCCTACCTGACCTGCTACCACTCCTGACTATCAATCCAGCCCTCCCTGCAGAGAAGCTGCTACAGTTGAGTCAAACCTCAAAATACTCCCCGAAAATAGAGCCAAGCCAGAGCCGTGTCTGAAAGCGATCCTCCCCTTCCTCAATTTAGACTGCTCAGAAACCTTCACAGAGAGAAAAATCACTACGTGTCAGGCGGAGCAGAGGCAGATATTGATGGCAAACACGGCAGCGGTGGGGGGAGGCTGCAGGCCCGGGGTGCAGCCAGCTGGGGTGGCACAGTGACAGGAGTGGTACCGGGACATCCCACCGGGGAGCTCTGGGAAGAAATTCGAGTCTGGGGCCTCCAAAAGTCCTTGGCTGGTGTTTCCCATGGTCTGCAGTGCATGGAACTGCTGTGCAGCACGGACAGGCTGCCTGTGCAGGCAAGTGGGGCTCTGCCTGCACCCCTGGGGCTTCCAGACCCCCTCTGCCTCCCCAATGCCCCGGGCCGTGCTGATTCCAGCCCCATTACAGAGCCCTGGTCACACCCAGGAGCTGCCCCTCAGCCCTGAGGATGAGGAGGGGTTTGTGCCCGGCTCTCCCATCCCGGGTGCTGCAGCCCCACAGTGCCTGGGCTCCCCCAAAGCCTGCACAGAGCCACCCCACACCTGCCTTCCAACCCCATGGGAGCGGGAGCAGGCTGAGCCCGAGGAATCACACACGGGTTTGGGTTGGAGAGGACCTGTGGGGCCACCCCCTGCCATGGCCAGGGACACAGGGACACCTTCCACCACCCCTGGCTGCCCAGAGCCCATCCAGCCTGGCCTGGGACCCTTCAGGAAGGACCTGGCAGTGCCACTGGCGGCAGCTGTGGCTCAGGCCCGGCTGGCAGAGCCTGCTGCGAGCAGCGTGCCTGGGGGAAGGCAGGGCACTCATCACAGCAAGCTAAACCACGCAGGAGGAGTTTCTGTCTGGTTTGGTGACACCAGGGAGGCTGGGTGTCACCTCCCCCAGACACACAGCTGAGTTACCCCGTGCCCCGGCAGAGCAGGCTTCCACATCGGTAGATGAAAATAAACTTTTTAAAATGACCCTTTCTCACACATTACACAAAATCCTGAAATGCACCCTTTGATTCTTCATCTAAGCTTTTTAAAGGCTGTATAATTTTCATTCCTCAGCCAGTGAAAGTCACTCAGAGGAAGTTACTGCAGTTTCCGTGTTACTTCAGCACAGCCCTGCTTACAAAACCTGGGTGTCCCACGGAAAGCCCCAGCGAGGCACCGAGGCCACCAGAGCTGTCCTGCCAGGATGTGCCCCCCCTGTCCAGCTCCCCTGGGCTCGGGGGGACACCAGAGCCGGTTCCCAAAGGACAGAGTGTGGCAGCAGCACAGAGCCAGAGGCTCTGCAGGAGATGGGCAGCATCCTCCTCAGGCAGCTCACAGGGAGCAGGGGAATTCTCCTGCCATCCTTCCCCGAGAGCAGCCCCGGGGCACTGCTGGGCTGTTATCGAGAGCACAGCCAGGCTCTGCTCCTGGGGAGGGGACACAGCAGGGGACACAGCAGGGACAGCCCGGGCATGGCCAAGGGGCTCCACTCAGGCCATGCAGAGGCCAAAGGCTCCGCCACACCTCGCCATCCCTGAGTGCAAACTGGGGTTTTGTAGTGATTCCGTCAGATCCAGCTGTCCCCACGGGCTGCCCTGGTCATTCCTCTGCAGCTCATCTTCTCCAGATGGGGAAGGAGCTGCTCGCTGCACCCCCAACAGCTCCGACAGCACAGCAAGCAGAGATTTTATGCAGGACATCGCTTTTCCGAGCTGCTCCAGCCAGGTTTGCCCAGCCTCCCCGGGTTCCAGCGCGGCTCCCGGAGCAGCAGAGAGCTCTCAGGGAAGCAGCACGGCTCCCACTCGCAGCACGGGAGGTGCTGAGCCGCAGGGCGATGCTGAGCCACGAACCCTGGCGATTACGGCGCTCGTTTCAGCTTGGCAGGGGCCGGACAGCAAACAAAACCCGAGCAGGACGAGAGCTGAATGTGCAGCAGCCCGGATCACAGCACAGCTGTCCTGACGGGCAGCCACCTCCCACGGCCGCTGCAGAGCCACGAGAGGAGCGCGGAGGCCCCGCGGCGGAGGAAGATGAGATACGGGCTCGTTATCAGCCATCAGCGGCCCGGCTGCCGCAGGGAAGGACAGCAAAGCCAGAGGAAGCACAGCGGGGCTGGAACGTGAGCAGCAGCACCCACACACACACACACACCTCTGGCATCAGGTGCTGCAGCACCCAGCGCCCCACACTCACACCTGCCCCACAGCCCGGTCTGAAACAGCGCTCTCCACCCCAGCTCTCCTGAGGGCAGCTTTAGCCTTGTACCAAATGGCCGGGTGGTAACAGCTCCCCCAAACCTGTGGGATGTTCCCACAGCAGCAGATGAAGGTTCTGAGCGTGCCCGTGCCAACAGAGGTGGGGCCGGGCCACCAGCACCTCCGGTCTGGCTCCAGCCCAGCAGCGTTTCTGCTCCCTAACTCGCAGCTCCTAAAGCCAAAAGCTTCAGCACCCCGTGCGAGTCAGCAGGGAGCTGGCAGCTCTTATTTTGGGAGTCTCCATATGGACCCATTGCAGCATCTCACTGCTCTAATTTAGGGCACAGCCTGCGGGGAGGGGATGCTGGGGATGTCGGACCTGGAGCTCCCTCCTGTCCCTAAAGGGGGTCCAAGAGGGGAGGGTTCCAGGGGGCTCCCCCTGGCAGTGTCCCAGGCCAGGCTGGACAGGGCTGGGAGCACCTGGGACAGTGAAGGTGTCCCTGCCATGGCAGGGGTGGCACTGGGTGGCTTTAGGGTCCCTCCCAAGGCAGCCAGCACCAGCATCCAGCTGGTCCCACGGAGCTTCCCTGAGTGCCCAGCCCAGGGCAGGGAGGGCAGCCTGGCTGGGAGCCCTCGGCTTCCCCTTTGGGGAGGCACCAGCTGGGCCTCGTTATTCTGCACCCTCTGTGAGTGCTGACACAACGCTGCAGCCTCACATGACTCTCCTCTTGCTTTTTAAAGAAGTTTTCTTGTTTCGCTCTGACACAGTGGAAGTAAATTTACAGCCCAGGCAGCAGCGATAAGGGAAGAGCTCGCTGCAGAGCCCGAGGCACCCGATCCAGGAATGAGATAAGAGAGCAGGCCCCAGAGCAAGGAGGGGCCCTCCTGTCCTGGGGGATGCAGGGCAGCCCCTCCACCCTCAGCAGGGAGGGTTTGCTGCCCCCAAACCCCAGAGAGCAGGAGGAGCTCCAGCAAAGGGCAAGAGGACCAAAATTTGGGGTTGGTTGCGTATGGAGAGCGATGGAGAAGGCTGCAAACCCCAGCCTGGGGTGGGACAGATGGGGGGGACACCACAAGGCCACCAAGGCCTGGCAGGAGGGAGGATTGGCTGCTGTGCCTCTGCCAGGGCCATCACACCAGGGTGCTGCTCCCAACCCCAACGAGGCACACAGAACAGGGAGAGACAAGCAGGGTTTGGTTGGGGGGACCTCACGAGGTCCCCGGCCCTGGGTGGGGTGTGCAGGCACAGGGGGACGCTCCCTTTGGTGGCCCTGGAGTGAAGTACCCGCAGCAGCCAGCAGGCACCTGCTGGAGCATTCCTGTACAGGAATCCAGCCTTATCATTTCTGCAATTAAAAAGGGAGTTCTTCTACTGCGGGTTAAAATAGAAGTTTTTGTCACAAATTACCGGCTTTCACTCCCCTCATACCTGAGCTTAAACTGAAACTTCAATGGAAATTTACAGCAGGATGAGAAAGTGAGTCAGCCTGCCCTTCCCAACAGGCATTTATTTTCATCCTCTCGGACTCAGTTAATAGTAACAGCAGAGAAATTAAGTTTATTCCAAATTTACAGAGCCCAGAAGAGGGGAGGTTGTTTTGGAGGGAACTCCATGGGATTTGCTGCTGGCCAGGGCTGCTGTGGCTCCTGTCCCCAGCCCAGCAGGCACCCCAGGGATCCCTCCTGCTCTGTGGGGGCTGTCCCCACGGCAGGAGGGGCTGCAGTGTTATGTGACCCGTGTTATCCCACTTTTCCCACCCACACCACCCTGGGGAAAAGCTACAATGACCTAAAAGATAAATCAGCCTCTTGTCCCACACCTGCTGGGCCAAACTGCAGCCAGGTGGAAGCAGAGGGACTCTGCCTTCCAAAGCCTGGCACAGAGGCCAAAACAGCTGGGAATCTCCAGTTTGGGAAAGGAACAGAAACCATTCCCAAGATGAAGGCACAGCAATCCTGCCAGGATGAGGGACAGGATCCAGGCAGGGCCAGGAGCTGCTCCCAAGGAGAGCCAGCCCAGGTGACAGGACCAGGACAGGCTGTGAGGGCCCTGCCAGGCCAGCTCTGAGCCAGGGTCACTGCTGCCCCACACAAACCCTGGGGACAGAGCCACCACCCTCCAACCCCCCCTGTGACACTCGTGGGCAGCGCTGGGGCAGGGGCTGGAACAGGAGCCAGCCCAAGGATGGGGGGATTTGTTCTCATGCTGCACTTGTGCAAGCTGACAACGCAGGAGAAACAAAAAAAGTGTCCAAAACACATTTCAAAGTGTTCAGAACACGTTTCAAAGTGTTCAGAACACATTTCAAAGCACCTTATCCTCCAGCAGCAGCAGAGCTCAGGTTCAGGAGATGCTCTACAAAGCTTCCTACCCCACCACACTCCTCCTGGGTATCCAGGTCAGCAGAGGGGCTGCTGGCAGAGCAGAAAAATCTTTTTAGGTACATAATAAGGGGGAATTGAATTCTGCTCCAAGGTGGAGAGACAGAAGCCATTTGTCACGCAGCATTTGCTGACAGGACATGTCCACGGCCCAGCCTCGCCTCCCTGCCCGCAGAGCTGAGTGCTGCAAACAAAGGAGTTCACACCCCAGGTGTTTGGGACAGAGATTCACCCAGCTGCAGAGAGGGAGGGAATCCGAGCTACAGTTTGAAGTTATTTTAGAAAAATTCTCTACAAGGGTTCAGCACCCGACCAAAATGCAAATCACCATCATGGCTTCCTGAGCAAATGAGCTTTTGCTGCATTTTTTCCAGTCCGGCAGCATCTTGCTCTGAAGATCTAATAGCAGCCCTACTGAGCAGCAGCTAATTAAAGCCTTTCCTCCTGCCAAAACCCCAGATTCAGTCTCTAAGTGACCCAGTAAGTGAGACTTTTTCCACCCCTGAAGCCCTGGGAGACACCAGGTCGGCAGCTGTGCCCTTGTCACCGCCCCATGGCCTGACCCTGCTGCTCTCCCTGCAGCTCCTCACGAGGGGATGGCTGCAGAGCGAATCCACTCCCTCACAGACCCACAGCCACTCACTGACCCACAGCCCTCCTTTCCAGCAGGCTCTGGCCCTGAGGCTCCTCTCCATCACAGGCAAGAGAGCAAGACAAATTTGGAGACTAATGGACTGAGCTATTGGGGATAGTCCTTAGACACTTGACCACACAAACATGGATTAGTCCAGTTTTGGCTCCATCCCCCTGCTCCGGGCTCCATCCTCCTGCTCCCCGGGCTCCATCCCTCTCTCCCCCCGGGCTCCATCCCTCTCTGCCCTGGGCTCCATCCCTCTCTGCCTCGGCAGGAGCCGCTCCCGGCTCCGGAGCAGCCGCTCCCCGGCAGCGCAGCGCTGCGAAGGGCTCGGGGCTGGAGGCACAGTAAATAATGACTTTGCACTGCGTCAGGAGCTAATCCACTCAGTGATGCAAATGAAATTCATGGGCCGCTTCCCCCTCACTCCGGCTCCTCAGTGATATTATAAAACAATCCTGACTTCATCGCGGTGTCACCGCGGCTGCAGGAAGCCTTCAGGGGAGCCAGGACGACTTTCACTCCTCTTCACCACCTCACTTTCTCATTCTTCTGCTATAATTGGAAATCATGAAAATGCATTTGTTCATGTGCTCCGAGTGTCAGCGA
The DNA here is from genome assembly GCA_013396995.1 of Dicaeum eximium. Taxonomy (NCBI): domain Eukaryota; kingdom Metazoa; phylum Chordata; class Aves; order Passeriformes; family Dicaeidae; genus Dicaeum; species Dicaeum eximium. The sequence continues at coordinate 260,962 of VWZP01002790.1, forward strand.
TTCAATGTGCTTGTGCTCTCTGTTCAGACCATCGGAACAAAGGTATTGAACTGTTCCCCCCAAAGGTGAGGCTGTTCCTGTTGCATCCTTTCACATGGCAACAAAAGGTGGGGAGGAATCCACCAGCAGGATCAGCTGGAACACACTGGCAGCACAGCGTGAGGAAGAGGAAGAACAGCTGAAGGCTGAGATTTAGACATCTGAGTCTTTTTTAGCTTCCCTGCTGCTGACTAAATACCAAATGTAGGAAGACGAGAGCAGAACTACAAGAGACTGAAGATTTTAAACATAGAATCAGAGAACTCTGGAATGGTTTGGGGTGGAAGGGACCCTAAAACCCATCTTGTTCCAGCCCCTGCCATGGCAGGGACACTTCCACTGTCCCAGGCTGCTCCCAGCCCTGTCCAGCCTGGCCTTGGGCACTGCCAGGGATCCAGAGGCAGCCACAGCTGCTCTGGTACCTGTGCCAGGGCCTGCCCACCCTCCCAGGGAACAATTCCTAATTCCCAATATCCCATCCATCCCTGCTCTGTGGCAGTGGGAGCCATTCCCTGTGTCCTGTCCCTCCAGGCCTTGTCCCCAGTCCCTCTGCAGCTCTCCTGGAGCCCCTTCAGGCCCTGGCAGGGCTCTGAGCTCTCCCTGGAGCTTCTCCTCTCCAGGTGAGCCCCCCCAGGTGTCCCAGCCTGGCTCCAGAGGGGCTCCAGCCCTGGGTGACAGCACAGGCAGAGCCACCCGAGCACACAGCTCCTGCTCCAGACCAGCTGCTCCCAGATCTCCCTGCAGACACCAGTTATCGCCCATCCTCCCAACCACACCCCAAAAAATCAGCAACTCGTCTCCTGCTGCGAGCTGGAAAGCTTCCCCTGTTCCAAAGTCTGAGCTGGGGAGGGAGCTCCCACCCAAAGAGGGAAGCTCACAGACTGGCTCCTTGGAAAAACCCAGATTTAAGTAGATGCAAAAAAGCCAGTTTTCAGGGAGCTGTGCCATAACGAGCCTCAAGTTTGCAAATCCAGTAACTTCCATGTACTGGAGCTTATTAATATTGGATTTTTTGGCAGGCGCTGCCTTGTCCAGCTCGGATTAGCAGCAAGTATATTCTACTTGTCAGATTTAAACAAGATGTATAAATCTGGCACAAAAGCAAGACCAAATATGGAAGCAAATTATTTAAATTGACAAGCTGTAGCTCACCAGCATTAAGCCCTCAGCAGTCAGTGCCCATCAGCTGGGGCAGGAAGGCTCCGGCTCTGGGCCACGGGAGCTCAGCTCTGAACCGAGGTTACCCACCCCAAACCCTCACTGGTTCCAGTTCCAGCCTGGGCTGGGATTTATTTCGTTTTCCTGCATGATGGGAAGAGCAGGATGGCTGTAAGCAGCTGAGGGAGTCAGCCCAAAATCCCTCAAAAGCAAAGAGCTTGAGCAGAGCCACCAGAGAGCCCGAGGTCAGAGCCTGGGCACAGAGCCTGGGCCCTGCCAGCCCCGGGCCACCACCTGCCCTGGCCACGAGCCACAGCTGGGCCTCCAGAGAGTGAGCAGCACCTGGGGAAGGGAAGGGAAGGGAAGGGAAGGGAAGGGAAGGGAAGGGAAGGGAAGGGAAGGGAAGGGAAGGGAAGGGAAGGGAAGGGAAGGGAAGGGAAGGGAAGGGAAGGGAAGGCCCTGGCTCACAGGAGGTGACCCAGAACCCTGTCCCCATTTGGGACATGTGGCTGCAGGGGCCATCCCGTGTCCATCCCGTGTGCAGAGCAGGATGTGGCCAGGGCAGTGGGCAGGGCCCAGCAGAGCCTGGCAGCTGCCAGGGAGGAGCAGAGGGAGCAGAGCTCCATCTGCCCCGCGATGCTGCGGGAGCAGAGCTGTCACTCTCGTGAAAGGCATTTCCCTTCACGGGGAGCCGGCCCCAGCTGCCAGAAGCGATGGCCAGGGCTGCAAGAGGGGCCCTGGGAGGGCTCAGCGAGCTCCCACCCGTGAGCAGGAGTCATCCTCAGCAGCAGAAAAGCCAGTGTTGCTGGCAAGTTGTTAATTACACAGAGTTCAGGTGCCTCCTCGCAGGGAGAACGTTTCGATTGGTTTCATTTTTCCAGGGGAGGCTGGTCCGAAACCAGGGTGGATCAATCCCTCAGAGCCTGCAGCAGAGAGGTCCCAGGAGCCCAGGACTGACCACGGCAACGCCAAACAAGGCACCTGCACACAGGAGGACGCTGCTGGGCCAGAGCCATCCCTTTGCCTGGTGCAGCCGAGCCCTGGCCACCCTCTCCAAAGGGGAGACACATTTGGGGTGCTGAGAGAAGCAGGGACACCCCGGGAGCTGCAGTCCCTCACCACAGCCAAAGCCATTTCCTTCCCACAGCCCTCAGCTCCCTGGGATGGCACAGAGGAGGGAGCAGGGCACTCCCTGGGATGGCACAGAGGAGGGAGCAGGGCACTCCCTGGGATGGCACAGAGGAGGGAGCAGGGCACTCCCTGGGATGGCACAGAGGAGGGAGCAGGGCACTCCCTGGGACAGAGCCCACAGCTCCCCGATGCCCTGGTGGGGCCAGCCTGCCCTGCAGGGCTCTGGGTGAGCCCAGAGGAGCAGGCTGAGCTCTGGAGCGGTTCCTTCCCTCCCCGGGAAGAGCTGCAGCCCCCCCAGCTGCTCTGGGATTGTTCTGCTCAGCACAGAAATTGGCTGCTACCAACCACCACCAGAGCCTTCTTCCTGTCCCCCACCCCTCCTGTGGCTCTTGTGGAAAAACTGCCTGGTGCTGGCTCCTGCAGGACAGGGCCAGCCAGGGTCACAGCCCTCCCCTTCTCTGCTGGGGCAGCAGCCCCTGACACCAGCCCTGATGAGCTCCAGAGAGATTTTCACTTTCCTCCATCGAGTCACTGCAAAACGAAGGCAGTTACTGTGTCATTTTACATCCCTGGTGTTTTGTCACCTTTCTGCTCTAGGCACTCCTGGCCATGGCACAGAGGCCACCAAACCAGCCCAGAGCAGTGATGGGTGGTGGTGATGGATGGAGGGATGGGCTCAGAGCTGGGAGCAGCAGCCCAGAGCTCTCCTTGCCCTGAAGAAAGGGAAACCCAAGGGACAGCCCTCCTCTCTGCCACCCTCAGATGGCCCAGCCCCACATCTCTGCTCTGGTACCAGCTGTGAGGGCCCTGTGTCACCTCAGGGAGCCCCTGCGGGGTCCCACCCCGCCTGTGGTTTCTGCTAAATCTCAAATATGGGACAGAGTCATCCAGGGAATGGATTGGCCAGGCTTTATTTCCTACAGCACCACCTGAAAGGTCTGGAGGGGCTCTGGGCCCCCCCATGCTCTGTCCCCTGCCCTCACCCAGCCGTGGGACAGGACACCCCTCACCCAGGGCTGTGGGGCAGCACAGGGCGACCCCAGAACACGGGGCTGGCAACCCAGAGCTGCGTCCAGGAGCCCACAGGAGGACTCCTGATTTTGTTTTATTGCCTTTTCCAAAGAGCTGGTTCCTGACAACCCCCAGCCCTCCAGGAGCACCAGGAACCCACTGCCCAAGCACCTGGGGTTACTCTTCCCCTACAGGGAGCTCCTCCCTCACCCTTCTCTGAGTGCTCTGATGTATGGACTCGCAGAGCAATGACTCATGAGGCCACAGTGGTGGCATTAATGTCACCAGCACTCTCTGTGCTGCCACTGGGGCCGAGCTGGAGCACAGGCACACGAAGGCCACCAGCCCAGGGTGGGCCCTGTGCAGCACCAACCTCTCACAGCTGGCTGCTGCAGGAAAAGGCACCCAACGCTTCACCTGGGCACAGTCCCCTCCCACCCAGCGTGGCAAACATCCCCTCGCGTCACCACACACCTGCAGCTCAGGGGAGAGCACTTCCACCTTCCCTTCTGACCACAGCCCTCACAACAAGCTGTTCCAGGCCATCCTCCCCCCTGAATCACAGGCACAGCCAGGAGTTCATCTCTGTCACTGTGATTGTGCCACTCATTGCTGATAGATCCAACAGGGCCTGGCTGGCACTGAGGAGCCTCTCAGCGTTCTCAGGGTTTTGCCTTTGAGCTGCAGGAGGAGGAGGAGCTGTGCTGGGAAGGAGGGAGGGCAGCAGCCCACAGCGAGGGCTTGCACAACCCTCCGGTCCTGCAGAGAGCCCAGCAGTTAAACACATCCACACCGAGTTCTGAGAGCAGAACAGCCCCAGCTCCTGGCCACAGCACACACCAAACCCTCGAGGCCTTGCTCTGTTCCACAGCATCTTCTGCTGGTGCCAAGTCAGGTGAGAGCCCAGCCACACCTCCTACCAGGGGAGGATGCCCTGCACACCTGCCAGGGACCCGTGTGCTGCAGGATCACACGTGTGAGCGAGCAGTTGTGCAGAAATGCCTGCACTGCTCGCTGAGAAGTCTCCTTAGAGACAGCCCAGGCATTAAATTCCCCAGGAAGACTCAATAGCTGGAAAATAATCATGGCAGAGCTCGGGGCTGGGGTGGTTTAACCCCTGCAGGAGTGTCAGAGCCACCGGGCAGACGTGCTGCCAACCCTGCTGCCAGCCCTTCCTTTCTCTATGCCCCCGGGCCAGCTCCAAGGCCACCCCCAGCATCCTCGGGCTGGCAGCAGCCGGCAGCGGATACCCCGGGAAGGAAACAGAGCACCTCATTATCCAGGCCCGAGATCGTGTTAGGATGACAGCAATCTCCGGAGGCAAGGCAGAAAAATCCACCCTGCAGCTGCGGCGGGGAGGAAAAGAAAAACCACATCCAGTGCGAGCTCTGCGCGCTGCTTGGGGACAGCGGCGGGACCGAGGGGGCTGTGCCTGGGGGCTCCACCTGGCCCTCAAACTCCTGTCCCTCAAACAAACTCCTGTCCCTCAAACAAACTCCTGTCCCGTCCCTCAAACAAACACCTGTCCCTCAAACAAACTCCTGTCCCTCAAACAAACACCTGTCCCTCAAACAAACTCCTGTCCCTCAAACAAACACCTGTCCCTCAAACTCCTGTCCCAGCAAACACACCCCATCCTCCCAAACCCCCCAGCCGAACCCCGCTCCCCCAGCCGCAGGTTCGCAGCGCAGGGAAGGCCAGGATTAGCGAGGCCGGGATTAGCGAGGCCGGGATTAGCGAGGCCAGCTCAGGTGCCCGGCTCCAAACCCAGCCTGGGAAGGACCCAGCAAGGGCCACACGTGCCCATCTCCGGCAGCAGCTCAGCCCATCCGTGCAGGGGCCAGCCCCAGTTCCCGTTCCTGTTTGTGCCGCTCTGCTGGCCCTGGCTCCCTGCGGGGACACCCCGCTGCCCTGGGGACACGGCTCCAGCGCCGGGAGCTGCCTCAGCACCGCTGGGCACAGAAAAAAACCCTCCGAAATCATGTTTCCAATTTCTGCGGCATTATATAATTAGCATCATTTGTGTTGCAAAAGTAATTGCAGTAACATTTTTAATTAGTCTATTTGAACACTAACATTTCTCCAGTGTGCATAATATGTTGACACGAAATTACTGGGTTTGAGGCAACTCAGAATGATTGGAGTTTGTTTTGCTTTTGTTTCTTACTTGTTTAATGGAGTCAATAAGAGGCGGCAGCGAGCGGAGCCGAGCCCAGCCCGCAGAGGGGCCGGGGCTGCAGGGGAGAGCGAAGTGTGATGGGTTTCACTTCCGTCTGGGGGGAGGAAGGGTGGCTCGAGAAGGCACCGCTCAAGGCAGAAATACTTGCTTGAGAGGTAAGGCCTGGGTGACATTCTCCAGCTGCTCAGTTCTGGTCTCTGATGTTGACTCGTGGAAACACAAAACAGAGCGAGAGCGCTGGCCTTGGAGGACAGGGAGAGGAAAACCTGGAGGGAGGAACGCTGTGGGGTGTAAAGTTTGGAAGGAGATCTAATCTGAAGAGTTTCTTTGCTTACTGAGTCACAAGCAGGGACTTGAAGAAGTAAACATTCTCCCCAGAAAAGTTACCGCATGACATCCAAGCACACATTACCAAATTATGCTTTTTTTTTTTTTCCTTTCTCTTCAGGAAGAACCAAGATTCTCCTTTCCAAGATCTTTTCCAAGATCATTGCACACGTGAAAGCAGTGCCAGATGCAGGAATTATTTTTTGCTCCCGAGTGTGCATCATGTTCTGCTGCTCACCTCTGCCCAGGCCCCGAGGGTGTGAGCCCAGCCCAGCTCCAGGGGACACATCCCCCTAAGCCCCCTGACCCACAGAGGGACCTGGACAGCAGCAGAAACGGACCCCGAGGATGCCAAGGCGGGGGAAACACGAGCAGGGAGGAGAAAGCTGCCAGTTCCCAGCAGCAGCAGCACATTCCCAGAAGAACTTCACTCTCGAAAGCTTTCAGAGCAGTTCCCTCTCCTTTACCACCCTACAGCACTTCCTACGTCAGGAGAGCCAAGGCTTGGCCTGGGTTCCTTCCCCAGCTGCGGGCTCCGAGGGGCTGCTCCCTCCCTCCCTCCTCACACATCCCTGGCGCTGCCTGGATCAATCCCGGCACGGAGAGAACACGCACTCCCCTTTCTCTTTGTTCGGAGAAGTTTCTGCACTTCCAGCTCCAGCAGGGCCAGAAAGCCCCCCCGAGAGGCACCAGAGGGCACCGAGCCTCCCTCGGGAAGAGTTCATCTCCCTGGCAGCTCCAGGCGTATCCTTTGGCTTCCAGCTCCCACAAGATATTGATTTCTTTTTGTTCACCTGCCAGAGCCAGCCCTGCTCTGCCCAGACCTCCCCTGCCCGCACCCCGACACTTTCTGGCTCTCGAGAGAGAGAAGTTGGCCCAGGAAGTCTCAGATGCGCGCAAGGATAAGAGGAGACGGGTGCGAGGATAAGAAGCAGATCAGCGGGCAATTAAGTGGCGTTCCGTGGTATCCATTCGTATTTCAAGCTACAAAGAGTCCGTTTCTGCTAACTTCCTGCCAAAAGTCACAAGTAATGAGCTAATTAACGATCTAATTATTGCAGATGCCCTAGAAAGAAATCGGGGCACAGGTGAAAACCTACTTAAAGCGAGCACAGCAGTGGAACAGCGGAGAGCAGAGCTGCCCCAGCTGCATTTCCAGCCATCCCACGGCACGGCGGGATGAACAACCGGGGAAGTTGTTAAAGTTGAATTAAAGCTGTGTTCAGTGAAGGGAGAGGTTGACCCTCACCCCGGAGCTTCCCGCCAGCCCCGTGGGGCTGAAGAACCCCTAGACAAAATCCAGCCCTGGGATTTTCCGCCTCCGTGTCGGTGTTTGCCAAGTTCCACAGCAGCTGCAGCGCGGCCTGTGGGGCACAAACGCAAAGCTGGCGGTCCCTGCAGAAGCCACCACGAGCAGGGCTCCCCTGGCACAGCTGGAGCAGGGCAGTGCCAGCCCTGGCACCCCCAGCTCTGCCCCCAGCGGGACAAGCCCCGGGGCAGCCGTGACCCCGAGCAGATGGCAGAGAGCTCCGGGCTGGGGGCGTCCCGCAGGGAGACAGGGGGTGTCCCCACCCCGGGGCACACCTTGGGGACCCTCACCATGATGGACATGGCCCCATGGGCGTCCTGCAGGGAATCACGGCCTGTCCCCACCCCAGGGCACACCTGGGGGGCTCTCACCGTGATGGACACGGCCCCACGGGCGTCCTGCAGGGAGACACGGCGTGTTCCCACCCCGGGGCACACCTGGGGACCCTCACCATGACGGGCACGGCCCCACAGCTGCCCCACCCACGGGAGCACCTTCCCCTGGGCACCCAGCACCTCCCAGGTGGGCTCTGGGAACCCCCCCATGGCCGATTTTAGGGAAGCAGAGCCCGGGCCGGCCCGCAGAGCTCGATCCGCAGGATTCCCTGCTGCACAGTCCCCATGGCACGTTCCCGTCTGTGACATCAGAGACACCAAAGGGGTTCCTTAAGGCAGAAAGGGATGTCACAGACTGTCACACACCCCTGGGGCTGTCACTGAGCACCGCGGGCTCCTGGCAGTGCTGCAGGTGTCACTGCAGCTCACAAGGGCTCCTGCCCACGAGCCGGGGCCGTGCTGCCCACCAGCTCCGAGCCCAGCTGCTGCCCTCGCACTGAGGGCTGCTTTAATGGCTAAAAACATCCGAGGATAACCCTTGAAGCAAGAGCACAGTTACAGGTTTGGATAACAGCTCCTGACAGCTGGAAGAGGCTTGGAAAGGCGCCAGTTACCCGACACTGGATGCTGCAGGTAGAACTGAGCAGGGCTCTAGAAATAACGCAGGCAAACCCTGCCGGGCCAGTATCGGTCACCACTCGCCCACAGCACACCCCGGATTTCATGGGCATTGTGTCTGCACAAATACACCTCACTGTAAGGAAAGCCAGGGAATTCACAGCCAGGTAAGACCCAAAACAGAGATCCGAGGTGCACAAAATTCCTCTCAGTAACGTGGCTGAGCTGCCCATGTGTGAAACCTCAGGTAGCAGGGGAAGCTGTGACCTTGAGAAACAGCCCTAGGACACGTTTTATTCTCCATATCCACTTTCCTCTGCTTGCCAACACCTGTCCAGGCCTCCAGGCTGGGGTCTGGGAGGTGGCAGAGAGACGGTTTGGTATTTTAAGGTGATACACGTGTGGCAAGTGTTAAGGATGAGTAGCAGCATCATTTAAAGTGGATTAGGCTCACACTGCTCGTGCAGGCAGTTGCAGGGATGAGAGAGCCAGACCCACCCCAGCACCTCACACCGAGCGTGCCGCTCCAAAACCCCAAGGACAGCTGCGAGGAGGAGCCTTTCAGAGCTCCAAAAAGGGTTTGTTCCCATGCCAAACACCTCAGCTTGGGAGCCAGCCACCCGTCAAAATAAAACTCTGCCCCGAATATTCGCAGAAGCAAAATTTCGCTGCCAGCAGCGGCGAGCACCAGCCCGGTTTGAGCCCCAGGACAGGGCGAGCAAGAGCAGCCCCCAACTGGGCTGGCTGCGACAGCGACCAGGTAACGCCTGGGTAATTCAGCCGAATTTCCCGAGGGGACATCCCAAATCCCTGAAGAGCCTCTCCAGAATCCCGGCGTTATCAGAACAAAGAATTATGGTCATAGTAACCCGGCTACTGCAACACATTTTGTTATGAAGCCTCGGTTTTTTTCCCCAGCAACGCAACTAAGCCATTCAAGTCCTCGCCGGCTGCGCAGTTCCAGCCGCGGAGCAGCCCTCGCCCAGCCCGTTCGCCACCCAAACACATGTTTTGGTGTTAAGTGCATTAAAAACAAACTCCCCTCGGCCTTTTTCGGGGGATTTAGCTGAAGTCCCGGGCGCTTATGTGTGCTAACGAGACCCGACCGGCTTAAAGGCACCGACTAGTTGCTCGGTTGATTAAAAAAATGACTAAGCTGCTTCCCGGGGATGCTCGGGGCCGGGGCCGCGGCCGCGGGGACGCTCGGGGCCGCGGGGATGTCGCCCGCAGGGAGATGCGGGGCCGGTCCCGGGGGGGACACGGGCTGCGGGCCCCGCGAGGCCCCCGGCAGCGCGACACTCACCTTGACACTGGAAGCCCTGCTTGCCGAAGCCCCTGCGGAGAGAGAGGCGGAGTGAGACACCGGCCCCGCGGCACAGCCGCCCTGCCCGGAGGGGAGCGGGCACCGGGATGGGATGGGGGGGATGAGGGGGCCGGGACGGGAGGGGAGCGGGACCCGGAGGATGGC
>VWZP01002790.1:281743-311553 GCA_013396995.1 Dicaeum eximium
AAATAAGTAAAAAGATTTTTTCCCTTTTTTTTTTTTTTTTTTTTTTTTTTTTTTTTTTTTTCAGGCTGTGATTTCTCCAGCTGCAGAAAGCCTTTGGAGCCCAGCAATAGGAGAATTCCCAGATTGGGAATTCTCGCAGGGCACGTTCTAGCAGTCTTCATCCATCCTATCCCCCCATCCCCATCCCTGCTCCTGGCACCCCTCAGGGTGCTGCCTTCGCTTGGGGCTGCTGTTTTAGGACCAGGCTTTGGGGGAACACTGACAGAGCCCTCCAATCCTGCTGAAGGGAGATTAGGAAGGGAAAACGCTGGGAGCCGATCCTTTCCCAGACTGCGGGTGAGGGCTGGTGAGCAGCAGGCACAGGGAGGAGCCTGGCGTTGTTCTGCAACGCCCAAATCGTTTTCCCTGTGTCCCCAAAGCGCTGGCACCAGGCACAGCTGGTGGCACCTTGGCCAGCGTGTGCCTGATGTCTGTGCAGCTTTGGCGTCTCTCCCAAGTCCCTGAGCTCATCCCGGTTCCATCAGGCAGGGGCTGAGTGTTGGTGCCTCTCCAGCCCCTCCTCGCAGCAGTGGCCACCCCATTTCTGCCCCTGGCAGCAGGATCCTGCACCCACCCTATTCCTGAGCACCATCTCCATCCCCACGGGAGCCCCTTCCATCCCAACAGGCACCAAAAACCTGGAAAACCCCGGGCAACATCCCAGAGATCCGTGTGCTGATAAAAACATGGCAGACCCATGTCCAGGCCTGATGCAAATTTAATTGAATGGGAATGAGATGTATTTTATGTCCTTAAAGCATATTAAGTGCTTGGAAGTTAATTGGTATTTAATTAGCATAAATCAAGTGCTTTAATAATACTCAAGGAAAAACAACGTGGTGTTACAGATGCTTTATCAAAAGTCACCCTGACAAACTAAAAACGAATGTGCCCAACACATCAGCACACGAGGCCGTGCACGGGCTGTCCCCTGCTGTCCCCTGCAGTCCCCGGGGAGCGCAGGCAGTGGCACCACTGCTCTGGAGGGACCTGCTGAGCCCCCTCCCCTGCACCTGCGGGGAGAGGTGCCTTGAAACCGGGGTGCAGCGGGGAGATGGGCTGTGGGATGCAACTGGGGTGCAGGAGGGAGCTGGGATACGGGCAGCACCCGCGGTGCAGGATGGATTTGGGGTGCAGAGGTCCAGGATGCGGGCAGGACCCGCGGTGCAGGGTGGATTTGGGGTGCAGGGGGTCTGGGATGCGGCAGGACCCGTGGTGTAGGATGGATTTGGGGTGCAGGGTGGATTTGGGGTACAGGGGGTCCGGGATACGGGCAGGACCCGCGGTGCAGGATGGATTTGGGGTGCAGAGGTCCAGGATGCGGGCAGGACCCGCGGTGCAGGGTGGATTTGGGGTGCAGCAGGCTGCCCGGTGCAGCGGCAGCCGCAGCCAAGCGCGTTTCCTGCGGGGCCGAGCATCCTCTCGAAAGGGGAAGGGGGAGCCCCGCACGCCCCGGGGGCCCAGCCCCGCTCCCACCGAGCGCTGTGCCCCGAGCAGAGGCGGGGACGCGCTGGGGTCCCCAGAGCTGGCACCACCCGCTCCCCACGGGCTCCCTTTGGGGAGGAAACGGCGATTCTGCTGCTGTTTGGTTCGGCATTTTTTGTGGCGTTGCCATGACAACCGTCCCAGTGACATCTCCATGCCGTTTGTCTCCTTCTGGGGTTGCATCATTCTCCCTGAACGAGCAGCTGCCCTGCCGGGTTCCCGGCTCACCTGGAGCCCCCGGGCCCGCCCAGCCCCGGGGGTGCCCAGGGAGGGGCCCAGCACCCCCCACCCAGCCAGGGGTGCTCCGCTCCCGGCCTTCCCTCACTCCAGCATCTCTGCAGCGCTGTCCTTCCCCAAAAACGCATCTCTGTGTGACCCTGTGCGCGTCCCCTCCCGGCACGGGAAAGCAGAAAACAAGCCGAAAATAGAGAGGTGACATTGGCAGCGCCCTGCCAGCCCCACGGGGACAGCCCTGTCACAGCCGCTGCGAGAGCCACCAGCAGAGAGGGGGAGGGGACATCTGCCGTGCCCGGGGGGCTGCTCCGGACCCGCGGCTGCCGCGGGGGGAGAGCCCGAGCCCAGCCCCAGCTCCTGCCCGGGGGAGGTGCCCCGACCCCGGGGCCCTTTCCCCCTCGTGCCCCCAGCCCCACTCGTGCCCTGAGCCCTGGAGCTGGGCAGGGTGGGCAGCCCAGAGTGGGGACACAGCGCTGCCAGCACGGCCCTGCGCCGGGGCGCTGCGGGGGCTGCGACAGCGACTGGCATTTCCCGAGTCACCGTTTCACAAAATTCCGAGTGGCTCAGCCCGGGGAGCGCGGGGGGCTCCTGTCTGGGAGCGGGGTGCTCGCAGTGACACCCCAGTGCCAGCGCAGCCCCCGGGCGGGCGCGGTGCCCACGGATCCCCCCGGGAGGGGCTGCGGCCGCGGGATGAGTCAGGGCAGCGCTGCCGGAGGGGACGAGGCCCGGCTGACGCAGAGCTGGCTCCTCTCCCGTGCCCACACAGCTCCAGCCTCCCCTTNCGAGCGCCTCAGCCCTGCTCCTCCTGACGGCCGGGGGCACCAGGGACAGGGCTGTCCCCAAAGGTCCCTCTGCTGTCACCTCTGGGGCACCACCCGTGGGGCGGCAGCTGCTGGGCACCATCCCGGCAGGCTTGAGTGGGGACGCTGAGCTCGCCCAGAGGGCTCGGGGCTCTGGGGGTGCCCGGGCACAGCTCTGGGGGTTCAATGCTGGGCACGGGCAGTGCCCTGGGGCACCACGGGCAGCACCGGGGCTGTCGGAGGATGCTCCCGGTGCCGCGGCAGGGGCTGGCAGAGCCCGGGGCTGGGCTGGGCTCGGAGGTTTCCATCCTCCAGCAGCAGCAGCAGAGGAGCCAGGGCTGGCCCAGGGGTGCTAGGGAGGTGCCGGGGGGGCGGGATGAACGGGAGGAGCAGGGGCAGGAGGTTCCACACCGGCCGGGCTGGGCTGCACACGCTGCCCACGGGCGGGGCCCGGTGCCCGCTGTCACTTCAGGAGCAGGCAGGTGGCCTGGTCACCCATCAGGAGCCTTTGGGGAGGTAAAAGAGGCAGAAATTCAGTCAGTGTTTCTGCCATGGCACAAGGACACGGGCACAGCGCCGGCCCGGGGCTGATTGCCCACACAAGGCACGGGTGGAGCAAAGGCTGGGCACAGGCTGGGCCTTCGCTGCCATCCGTCCTCAGGGAAGGAAAAGGGAAAGGAATCTCCAGCCCTCGGACATCCCTCTGGAAAGGCGCCTGCTCGGGGCCTTGCCAATGGAGCAGGAGCAGCACAGGGGCAGAGGGAGGCTCAGCTGCAGGTCCCGCTGCCAGTGTCACCGCAGGTGCCACCTACCTCACCAGGGCCCCGACGAGCAGGGCAGCCCCCATGGGCCCCACCCAGTACACCCAGTGGTGGTCCCAGCAGTTGGCCACCAGGGCTGGCCCGAAGGCTCGCGCTGGGTTCATGCAGGCTCCGGACACGCCGCCCCTGGAGGGGAACGGAGCGGCCGCGTCAGCCCAGAGGACACGGGGCCAGGAGCGGGGTGGGGCAGCCCCATCCCCTCCCGGGCTCCTTCCCAGGGCTCTGGTGGCCAGTGGGCTTGGCTCAGCCCGGCCCACATCCCGGCACGGCTGCTCGGTGGGGAGGATGGGTTTCCATGGGGGATGGGTGGGTTTCCATGGGGGATGGGTTTCCATGGCAGCCCAGAGCCCCGCCGTGGCCCAGGGACCAGCCCGGCCCCGAGGGCAGCTGCTCACCCGGGCCGGGGAGCTCCGGGGACACCCCACGGGGACAGGGGGGACACTGAGCTCACCCCGCCGGGACAGGGGGGACACTGAGGGCACCCCGCCAGGACAGAGGGGACACTGAGCTCACCCCACGGGGATAGGGGGGACACTCAGAGGGAGCTCACCCCGCCAGGATGTCGGCCGTGACGGTGAGGCCGATGCAGAGCGGGGCCAGCGGGGTCCTGGTGCTGCCATTGACGGCTCCCATGCAGACCACGAGGAGCAGGAAGGAGCTCAGGACGATCTCCCCCAGGAGGGCCCCGGGCAGCTGCTCCTCAGCGCTGATGCCGCCCAAGGCTCCTCCGCTGGCGTTCCCGAAGCGCTCTCCCGGTGCCACAGCCTGCGGGGACAGCCACCAGCCCTGCCCGAGCCCTGGGCCAGCACACGGGCTCTCTGAGGGGCAGCGGGGGCGGAGGGCGGCCTAACGAGGAGCTAAACTCGGCACTTGCGGGAGGAGAGGCAGCCCCGGGCAAGGGCAGGCTCCTTAGGAAGGCTCCGGGCAGCCCCGGGATGAGCCAGCGCCGCTCCGGGCAGGGTGACACCCCCGGCTGGTGCGACACCGCTGGCCAAAGCACACGGTGCTGGCGGTGCTGGGAAGGGGCAGCACCGAACCTGAAGGGTCCTTAGGGCGCAGCGCTGGGGAGGGAGCGGGGAGACCCCGGGGTGAGCAGGGCAGCGCCGCAGGGACACCCCGAGCCCTCCTGAGCCTCATTCCTGGGCACAGCAAAACTCTGCGGAGCAGAGCCCGCAGCGGGCTGGGGAGGCCAGGCCAGCCCTGGCAGGGCGGGGACAGTCCCTGTGCCCCACCCCGCGGGGTGACACCCCCGAGTCCGTGCAGTCCCTGTGCCCCAGCCCTGCGGTGACACCCCGGGTCCCTACCTTTGCCGGGCCAGCTGTGGCAGGATGGGGACAGTCCCTGTGCCCCAGCCCTGCGGTGACACCCCCGGGTCCGTGCAGTCCCTGTGCCCCAGCCCTGCGGTGACACCACCGGGTCCCTACCTTTGCCAGGCCAGCTCCGATCATCCCTCCGCAGAGCTGGGACAGCCAGTAGGGGACGAGCATGGTGATGTGCAGCCCCCCGACCAGGCACACGGCCAGCGACACCGCGGGGTTGAAGTGGCCTCCGCTGCCGGGGAAAGAGCAGCGTCACCGGGGGGGCCACCCCAGCACGGGGCTCCCTCGCCACGGCCAGGAGCCACAAAGGCTTTCCCAGCCCTGCCGTGCTGCAGAGGAGCAGGATGCAGCCGTTCCTGTCTCTGCAAAGCAGCAGCAGCAGCAGCAGCTGGACACGCAGCCCTCGGGCAGAGCCGGCAGGGGAGGTTGGAGGGACAGGGTTTGGGGATGTGTCACCGAGGAGCTGCTGGGCAGGAGGGGCTCCCAGAGCTGCGGGAAGGCAGGAGGGTGCTGGCACCCAGCCGGGCAGGACACTCGTCCCCAGCCAGGCAGGGACCAGAGCAGGGCTGCTCAGCACCAGACCTAAATCCTTCACCTCAAAAAGCACAAGCAAGTCAGACACAGAGACCCTCTAATTTAAACTGATTACCATGAGACACAGGTTAATGAACAGGTTTCATAACTGATCAGCCTGATAATTGCTGGTGATGAGTCAGAGAGTCTGGGAAGGATAACCACGTCTGACTGCTCAGCTGGGATTAAACCCGCAGGAGAGCAGGGAGCTGTGCTGCTCGGGGTGGTGCCTGGGCTGGACAGGGCTCCACTGCCCCCACCCCGGGCTGGGAGGGAGCCTGGGCTGAGCGAGCACCTGGCTGCACACAAACCCCGCCTGAGGGAGCACCTGGCTGCACACAAACCCCACCTGGGGAGCACCTGGCTGGGGAACCCTCCCGAGCCGGTTCCTCTCCAGCTCCCTGGGCACAATCCTTCCCTGTGAGGGGGGGCAGGGCCTGGCACAGGTACCAGAGCAGCTGTGGCTGCCCCTGCAGCCCTGGCAGTGTCCCAGGCCAGGCTGGACAGGGCTGGGAGCAGCCTGGGACAGTGGGAGGTGTCCCTGCCATGGCAGGGGTGGCACTGGGTGGGCTTTAAGGTCCCTTTGAACCCAAACCATGTCAGGGCATTGTGTGAACCTGCAGCCCCACACCACGAAGCTCCCCTGTGCTGCTGCCCTGGTTTCACCTGGTTTGGGGTGCAGTGGGACCCAGCACCGGCACCGTGGGTCAGGAGCCCCCAGTGCACAAACCTCACCCTGGGCTGTTCTCCCTCCTATAAATTATCAGTCCCACTGCTCTGGACTCTGGGGTTTGCCCATGATCCTGGCCAAGCCACCCAGCACAGCCTGGAGAGCCCCATCCCTGGGCTGGGTGGAGCTGGCACAAGGGAAGAGAAGTAAATTCCCCAGGGATTCCTTCAGCTGCTTCCTTGGGGATAAATCTGTATCTCAGCACTCCACAACAGCTTTCTCAATGAGCAGATTTGTCTAAATGTTGCTTTAGAGTAATTGAAACCGTGTTTTTTTATGTGAAAATAGCCAGAGGAGGAGCACAGCTGGGTCAAAATGTTTTGCTCTGACATCCTTGTAAAAGGAATCATCTCAGCTTCACAGAGAATCATGAAATCATAGAATGGCTTGGGCTGGAAGGGCCCTTAAATATCTCCTAGTTCCAACTCCCAGAAGAGAATATTCCTGTTTCAGCCTGACCATTTTTATTAAAAAGGCCTAAAACCTGAAACATTGCAATCCAAAGCCAGGTGAACACCCCCAAACCCAGGGTGTAATGGGTGCCACCATGGATGCCACCACCCCCAACGGGCCACGCTGCCAACCAGGGGCTCCATGGCAAGGCAGGGGTGCTGCAGGACCGGGATTTGGGCAGGTGGGAGCCCGAAGGCAGCAGGTGGGACCTCTAAGAAACTGGACCATCCAATGCCACCCCCCACGGGCACCTCCCCTGCACACAGCAGCCCCAGGTGGCCTCGGTGTCCTTACCTGATGTCCCCCAGCACGGCGACGGTGACGGCCAGGGCCAGCCCGTGTGCCAGGGCGGGCTGCAGCCGGCCCGTGCCCCCCGAGTCCTCCACCACGGACAGGCAGCCGATGAAGATGAAGAGGGCTGAGCCCAGCAGCTCGGCCACGCAGGGCCGGACACGGCGCTCGAAGCAGCGCGGCCACCGGGGCTCGGCCTTGGCCTCCGTGGCCATCGCGTCCTGCGCGGGCAGGGCACGGCCAGGGCACGGCTGGGGGGCTGCAGGCAGAGCCTGGGGGTGCTGAGCCAGGGCTCTCAGCAGGGACAGGGACCCCGGGCTCCCCCCGACTGTCTGAAGAGGCAGCTCTGGACGGGAGGCTCTAAATACAGATGGGGTTTGCATTGCTAAGGGAAAAAAGGGGTCATAAAAGCTGTTGGGCCGGCCCCCAGGGATATCAAAGCTCGTTATCACTGCCAAGCCTCGGTTAAAGGCTTCGGGATTTTTCCCTCGGTTTTTCCTTGCTGTTGATGGAGTGGGTTTAGGGGGTTCTGCCAAGATTCAGGATGTGGCTCCTGCCATGCACACCTGGAGTGTGGCACCTGTGCTCAGCCCTGGGGCCTCTGTGCCTGTGGGAGCCACCAAGGAGCAGCACCCTCGGAAACAGCTGGTGCTGCCACCAGAATCCCAGACTGGTTCAGGTGGGAAGGGACCTCCAAGAAACTGGAGCATCCAGTGCCACCCCCCATCTGGGTAGGGACACCTTCCACTGTCCCCATCCAGCCTGGCCTTGGGCACTGCCAGGGCCACCTGCCCTGTGCCAGGGCCTGCCCACCCTGTGAGTGAAGACCATCAGCCAAAATTCCTCTAAACCTCAGCCCACATCCTGCCCAGGGATTCCGAGGCTGGGGGTTCATGTCCTCCTTGCACTGCTCTCAAATAAAGATGTGGGTTAGGGTGCCAAGGGATCCACCAGCCACTCCAAAGCTGGCATTGATCAAACATTGATCAAACCCTCCCTAAATACTCCTCATCCCAGCAAGGATCACTGCCTGGAACAGCAGATTCAGCCAGGGCAGGGGGAATAAAGGGGACCCCCAGTCAGCAGCACCTCAGAGCCCAGAGCTGCAGCAGGAGCAGCAAGGGCTCCATGGGGAGGGGTTTGAACTCGGGCTGTGGAACCAGATGTGACCCAGATGTGACCCAGATGTGATCTCTGGAGTTCTGATTGCAAGGAAAATGTAACACATACCCAGCGATGGGCAAGGCTGCCCCTGCCCAGGTGACCCCAGTGCAGCTCCTGGAGCAGCAGGAATGTGCCCAGGGATGCAGCAGGGATCAGCCCAGCCCCGCAGCCTTGAGCAACCTCCTGCAGCCCCGTGTTTGTGGTGGCTGATTGGGGACTGGGCTTGGTGGGAGCTCCTCTCGCAAGCAGGGTAAAGAACGCCACGCTGGTTTATGATGTTGTCACAAGGCACTGGGGATGGGAAGGAAATTTCCACTTGCCTGTCCCTGTGGCCACACCACAGACAGGGGTCAGGCAGAGAATCCCAGTGAAGGCACCTCTAAATGAGCCTCCTTCAACCCAGTGCCCCTCCCAGGAGCTTGCTTCCCACAGCCAAGGCATCACCTCATAGACATTGCTGGGATGTGGAGAGTGAGAGCTGGGTCTGCCTGGAATTGGGGCCCCCATGAACCCTGGGACCTGTGGGACAGGGAAATACCTGATTCAATCCTGTCAGCTCACAGGGCACCATCGCCCAGGGCCAGCTTCCAGCAGGTCCGTGGAATCTGTCTGTCACCAGGGCTCCCAGCGTGACCAGCCGAGTGCTCCTTTGGGCATGAAGCATGGGCAGAAGGAATCCAGACTTCATTAATTTTTGGGGTATTTATTATGAGAGATTACTGTAGCACATATCCAGATTTTTCAGCTGGTCCTTCCTTGCAGCAGCTCCCACGGCGCTGCACAGGCCAGGAGCTGAGCTGTCCCAGATCCCAGACCCCAGATCCCAGACCCCAGACCCCAGATCCCAGATCCCCAGGGCCACCAGCAGCACGGGTGAGCCCCAGGAGCACCAGGAGCCCTCCCTGGCCAGGGAAGGGCAGCAAAGTGGCCGATCCAGGGCGCTGCTGCCGCGTCCCTGGCGCAGGAGCGCTGCCCAGGCGGTGCCACCGTGCCCACACTCACAGTGGTGGCTTCAGAGCACGGCAAGGTCACAGCCCAAACGCCAGGATTAACCCCCTGTCCTTGGCTTTTAAACATTTACCACTGTGGAGGGAGCGGGGATGTTTGCCCGAGCCTGTAGAGGAAATGCTCCACATTCAGGGCACAGAGGCATCCACTGGTACTGAGCACACCTGAAACGGGACACAACAAAAGCACAGCCTCGAGGGAAGGGTTCCCCTTCAATGGGAGCTTCAGCCTCAGCTCCTGCCTGGTGTTCAGAGTGCCAGGAGCACGCAGAGCCCCGCTCTGAGCAGCCTCTGCCCCTCCGGGAGGAGACGGAGCCCTCGGCACCAAGGTTTGCTCAGGAAGATCCACGGAAACTCTGCCCGTGGGAAAAGGCGTGGGGATGAGAACAGATAAATCTGTTCCTATCAGCAGACACTTATTTTTGTCCTTGTTTGGGCTTGCACCGATTTGTTAGATAAGCGACAATAGCAACTGTGTCAACTAGTACAGGAAGTGGTGGCACCAAACCAGCCAAGGCTTCCAAAAATACTTTTTAGGAACCACAGAGAACATTTCCCTCATCCATGTACCTGGGCAGGAAAGCCAGAACACCCCTATTTTATCCACCCCCCGTATTTCACTCCTCTCCTCATTTCACTGTGCAGATCTGCCACCTTTCCTTTGCTTTTGCATACAAACCAAAGCACCCAAATGAGAGTCTGTAAGAAAACCAGATTTGCGGGTTGGATGTCTTCAATGTTCCTTCCAACCCAAACCATTCTGGGGTTCTAAATCCAAACCACCCAAACTCCAAAAAACGCTTAAGCAGATGCTAAAGAACATCATCAAGTGCTGTCAGCACTCAGTCACAGAATCCAGACTGGTTTGGGTGGGAATGGGCACTGAAATCCACCTGTGCTAGGGCCTCCCCATCCTCCCAGCGAAGAACCTCATCCTAAAATCTAATCTAGGCCTCCTCTCTGTCAGAGAGAAACCATTCCTCTTTTTCCTGTCACTCCATGCTCTTGAAACGCTTCAAGTGCTCTCTGTGAATCAATGCTGGTACATTTTAAAGGCCAGAATTCTAGCTGGTATCTATGAAAAATTTATTACAAAGCATTCTGGTGCTGCAGGACGTGGTGCTGCAAGGAAGGACCCGGCAAACCCAGCATCGGGGTCAGCTCTTTTAGAGAGCCATAAAGAATCAAAGCAGCTCCTCTGACACGGCCTTATCTTGCCCCGTTTATCTCGGAGTCCCCGGATTACACAACCGGGGCTGAAAGAGAACTTGCAGAACGATTTGCAGCTCGTAGCTGTGGCACAGGTGAGGTGACCTCTGCCCCTTCACAGAGCCCACTTGTGTAAGAGTTTTCCTGCCGGTGCAGATGGAAATTTCCAGGGATCCCTAATGGGGCCGGAGCGTTGCCTGCTGGAGAGCAGATCCTTCTTTGTGTCAGCTCTGCACGCCCAGGCTGCTGTTTGAGCGGAGGAAATCACCATCCGAGTAGGATGAAGCCGTTCAGACCTTAATTCTGCTATTTCACACTCTTAATTCTGGGGTTTAGCATTAAAATCCACCAAGCTCCCACAGAAGGGATGGATGCTCCTGGTCCCACACATCCCTGCACATCTCCCCTGCAGTGACCTGGCCCCTGGCTGTCCTGTCAGCCCACCCACATTTCCATCCTCAATAACCACACTCTCCTGTGCCCCAGCAGCCCAGGGACCTGAACATTTGTGTAAAATAGAAATGTGGAGCTGGTAACTCTGCAGAGGGGCTGGAATACATGCACTGCTTCATTCAGCTCCTAAAGCTGGGCAAGCCCTGTCAGGAACGAAATAATTTATCTTCCTGGAAGGCAACTTCTTTTATCCATCTATTGAAGAGCGAGCAGGAAATGCTCAGGGATGGGTAACGTGGATGGTACCCAGGGGCAGGGCAGGGCCATCAGCCAAAGCAAGGATCCACAGGCAGGACTGAGTGTGGGCAGCAGCAGGAGCTCCTGGTGGAACATCAGTGGCAAGCAGCTCACAGGCAGGGAGCACAGACCCACTTGCCCACGGACACGGGAGCCAGCCCCTCCTGAGCAAAGCTGCCCATTCCACCCCCAGTCTGGGAGCCCCTCCTGAGCACGGCTCCTCTCCAGCTCCCTGGGCACAATCCTTCCCTGGCAGGGTGGGCAGGCCTGGCACAGGTACCAGAGCAGCTGTGGCTGCCCCTGGATCCCTGGCAGTGTCCCTGGACAGGGCTGGGAGCACTGGGACAGTGGGAGGTGTCCCTGACACGGCAGGGGTGGCACTGGGTGGATTTAAAGGCTCCTTCCAATCCGAACCATTCTGTGACTCTCCGAGACGAGTTCTGCTGTCCCACCAGTGGCAATCCCGAAGGAAAAAGGCCAGGCTGGAGCAGGAGGGAGAGTCAGAGATCCAGGGCACATCCAGGGCTCACACATCCCACAGGCGGCAGCAGCAGCAGGCAGGGAGGCTGGAACCTCTCCTGGCTGGAAAAGCTTCCTGAGCCAGCAGCACCCTGCACACCCAAACAGCCCCTAGGGAGAGGTCAGAGATTTCTCTATCTGTTCCACCCTGAGCACTGGGCTGCCCACCCAGGAATCCCAGTTCCTTGGATCCTGCTGGAGCCCTGGAGCACAAGCTGACCCAATTTCCTCCGAGGAGAGACTCTGCAGGAGTTTTTGCAGGGTGATTCCCTTCTCCCCTTCTCCCCACTGGGTGCTGAAGGGCTGGGAAGGGGAGGGCAGGCTGCAGCAGGGCAGGGGGCTGGGGCACTGTGCTGTCCCTCAGCCACGGCAGCAGCTCTGCTCCTTCTCCCCTTGGGGCAGCAAATTGCAGACACCCAAAAGAGAACTGCTGAGCACCAGGGCCTGCCTCACGCCAGCAAAGACATCATTCCCATCACAAAGGCAGGAAATGATGACAAAAAAGACACAAAAGGCTGATGGAGCCCAGGACATCTCCACAAGGAGCTGTGCTCCAACCCACTGAGATGAAACATGCACCAGCTCAGGGGGTGTTTCCCAGGTTGGAGCAGCTCCAAAGAACAGATTTGGATGTTCCAGGACAGGTAGGACTCCAGCTTGGCTCCCACTCAGAAAGATGCTCAGGGAACACGGTCCCAAAGGAGGTCTGGCCAAAATTAAATTGACACTAGAGATGAGCTTTTATGCAACTCTGAATTCCTCACTGGATTCCCAGGAAATGAGCAGGAGAGTGTTGGTGCCCCTGGGCATTAGTGACTGCTCAGGAAGGCTCCTGCAGTGCTGAGGGCTTGCAGGGCTGTGCTTGGGTGCTGGGGTTTGGGTTCATTTTTAATCCCTGAAGGAAAGGTTTTTTCACAGGATCCCAGACTGGTTTGGGTTGAAGGGACCTTAAATCCCACCCAGTGCCACCCCTGCCATGGCAGGGACACCTTCCCCTGTCCCAGGCTTGCTCCAAGCCCTGCCCAGCCTGGCCTTGGACACTGCCAGGGATCCAGGGGCAGCCACAGCTTTCCTAGGCTTGCCAGCAACTGCTTTAAAAAAATACTCCTGGTGAGGCATTGGGTGAGAGGAAAAACATCACTAAACCAGACAGAAACCAGTCATTTCTAGCAAGTAAGACAGGAGACAAATTATAAATACTAAACATTTATTATTTTTCTCATAGGAAGGTTGCAAGATTCAATTTCAAACAACAGGACGAGGGCTTTCATTGCTGTTGGGATTTTGTTTTGCTTCTTTTAGGGGGAAAGAGAGAAGGAGTAACTGGTGTAAAGGTACTACCAGCAGCAGTGCAAATTGAGATTAATTTCTTTCTTCAGCATGCTGGTGCTGAAAGCACAAGCTAAGCCCTTCCCAGTTAAATGGAGTCTATTTTCCAGTTTCTTGTACATCACTGAACAGAGTCAGGGCCCTCCTTCTCCTCCACCCTTCCCCTCCCAGGACAGGCAGCAGTGAGAGCCTTGCAGGGCAGTGAAGCCTGGAGAGGCCAACAGGTGACACTTCATCAGAATGAGACCTGAACAGAACAGAAATGCACAAATTCCCTCCCTGCTCAGCCCCCCCAGGGCAGGCACCCTGTGCTGCAGCTCTCCTGCCACGAACACCTTACACATCCACAGAAGCACGAGGGGGAAACCAAAGAACCCAACAACACTTCACTTTCAGTTTTAAACTAAGGAAGGCAAGCTTTAAACAGGAGTTACTGACACCTTGTGCAAGTCCACTGCTGAGCAGCTGGGAGGCAAGGCCTGCTCCCACAAAATATTCCTTGGAACCACGCAGAGGCAAGTCCTACTCCCAGAAAATATTCCCTGGAAGCAGGCAGAGGCACCAGGCCCATGGCCAGCAGCAGCACCAGGAGCTGTCCCAGCCACAGCCCGGGGCTGGCACGTGCAAATCCCATCTCTCCAAGTCCTGGCCCAGCCAAGGTAGCCCAGGGCTCCCTCCCTGCAGCCTCAGAAGTCAATGTTTGCCAGACCTGTGTGAAGAGAAAGAGGGATTTGGGGGAAGAGAGGAGGGTTTATTCTTACCCTCCCTGCTCTTCACTGCACCAAGGTCAGCCACACACTGCTTTGAGAGTTATTGCACTCCTCAAAATTTAAACATAAAGGATCTGGTGGGAGGAAAGCAGGAAACAGGTTGGGCTGTACTTTTGGAACCCTTTTTGGATTGTGATGCAGCAATTAATTTGGTGAAGTCAATTTGCAGGAGCACTGGAGTTATTCATGGCAGAAGGAACAACACAATGTTCAGGAACCTCAGGGTCTGCCCATGAAATGAAGACAAAGCAGGGGAAAGTGCCATTAACGAGGGCAGTAAATTCACACTGGGTAAACAGCCCTGCTTTAGATTAAGGCATATCCATGCCATGTCCATTGGACACTGGATTATCACCTTTGAGATCATTGTGTTTTGTAACTTCTAAGGTACCTCAGTACCCCAGATTGCCCCAAGCCTTTCTCTGATCACAGCAAAGAACAACGCTGGGATCCCCAAAACAGGGGCTGCTATCAACAGGTGAACTTCTGGGCCTGAGCTCCTCTAAAAATAGGCTGTGTATTGCAGTCACCACTTTCCAGCCTGAAGAAATCCAATGTAGAACATGGCTTTTTGAGCTCAGAACTCTGGAGGATTCAGGAGAGCACCACCACAGCAGCAACAACAGGGTGTTGAAGAGCTCCTTTTACCAGTTTTTATTTGAAGATCTTCTTTTAGCAGCTCTGTCAGAGGCTTTGCTGCCCAGCCAGGCTGCAGAGAGCAAATCTATTCCCATTTGCTGGGGAACAGTCAATAAATAAAATCTGCACTTGGATACTCTGTCAGGAGCAGGGAAAGGGCAGACAGGATGAAGGGGAGGAAGTGATATAAGTGGCAGGCAGAGTTTTTCTGGAAAGACTGAAGTCCCTGAGATTGCAGCCAGAAGTAGAGAAAAACTGTGGCTGCAACAGAGCTGTCTTTCTAATCTGGACAAATACAGGCTGCGGCCATCCATGCTTCAGCCAAGCAACAATTCCCCTCATTTCATCATTTCTTGAGCAGCAGCAACACCCAAGTGCTACAGAAAGCCTAAATTGAGTCTCTCTCTTTCACAGAAATTCCAGTCCAGGAGAGACAGAATTTTAAGAACAAAAGGAACATGTAAAGGAGTTAATTTCAGAGGGAATGTTTTTCCCCAGGGAGAAAGCAGCGTGGAAAACTTCAGTGTCAGATGGCTGCAAATGGGGACAGTGCAGAGAAGCCTGGGATAAGTAATACAAATTTATTTTTGTGTTGTCAGGACACTGTGCCTTCATATACCGTGTGCCCATATGGCACTTCCCATGCATGGGATTTGTAAACCTTTCAATTAGCACTGATGGGATAAAGCAGGCAGTTATTTAAAGTAACCCATACGGCATCTTCTGGTGGAAAAATTCCAACTCCCCTGTGCTGGACAGGCTTCCCACTTGGGTGCCCAAAAAGCCTCCAAAGGCTGTGGAGGAACAATCCCCAGCTGGGAGGTGCTCCCAGCCCAGGGATGGGGCAGGGGGGCTCTGGGTCACACCCAGACTGGTGTCACACCCCAGCCCTCCCACAGGACCACCCCCAGGTGCTGGAGAACATTACCCAGGTTGCTGCTGTCCTTGGAAGCCCAGCAGATGCAGTAGTGCTGCATCAGTTGTTCAAACAGTTCCTTTTCATCCAGGAATTCAAGGGATTCTATTCTGTAGGGATAAAATAAAAGTCAGGATTTGAGCTGGACTCTCAGCAGAATTTTTACTGAATTGTTCACTACATGGGAGTGAAAATTACAGCTGGAAAGGCAGTTACCTCTCCAGGGAATAATTACAGGTATTTGTCCATGATGCCCACCCCTGTCAATGTATGGAACAAGTGACCCCCAGATGTCTCCTCATCCCTGGAATTCCCTACTCCAGGACTCATCTGTCTAACTCCTCACAAATATCAGGGCTGCTACTGAGGATCTAAAGGGGCAGAAGTTCCTAAATGCACTCCCATGTGTGAAGTGCTGCAGAGGATCACTCTGGGGAAGACTTTTCTAAAGAAAAAGCATTTACCTCACTGATCCTGGAGGACAGAGTTTACATAACCCTATTTCCTGGCATGTGGAACAAGTGCAAGGAGCTAAACAGATCCAAGGTAGCCAAAAATGCTGCAGAGAAAGCACGAGCTCTGTGTCTCCACCAGTGCCATATGGTCCCACCACACATCCCTGTTCCTATTTAAACCACTTCTGATTTCCACTCTCACCTGTTCAGTTCCAGGCTTTGAGAAACCCCCACAGGTGAGTATTTTGACCAAGGTAACATGCTCAGCTAATTCCAACTATGAATGACTCACAGCAATTCACATTTCACATTATATCCCTAAGAAGTTACTCCTTAAAATTTCCCGCTGTTTAGCATTTAATGCAGAAATATTAACAAAATCCAGGCAGATTAGTGACTGTTAAACAGCCTTTAGTCCTTGCTCTGTGCTCTGAGTTCTGCAGACCCAGCACTCTCCCCCTCATGATTTCAACACATCGTGGTTTAACCCCAGCAAAGTCTTCACAAGGAACATCTTGGGGACTGCAAAAAGTCAACACAGCATTTCTGTGGCTTCTTCCATCTGCAAGTTTCTGTCATGAGATGCCTTCTGTCACACCCAAACAATCCATCACCACTCCCAGCCTGCTCCTGGCAGTGTTCACCCTCTGGATCACCAATCCAGGCATTGTCCTGGGGGCTCTGCAGAGCTCCAGGCTCAGCCATGCTGTGTCTCCCTGGGCAGCCTCCTCTGGGACACCAGGGTACACCTGCATGGGAAGCACCTTGGAAATGGCACCTGAAGGTGACTGTGGGGTGCAGCAGTGGTACCTTTTGACATCAGGCTGTGGCAGGAAGCTGTACACCTTCATCATGTCGATGGCATGGGCGTTCTCCCAGCCGCTCCCCAGCAGCCGCTCCCGCTGCAAAACAAAGGGCAGCACAGCTCACACGGGATTCCAGGGAAAGCACCAGGGCACAGCCTCTCCCCCTAAGGATCCCACTGGGCAGCTGATTGACCTGTCCTCTGCAGAGCTCCCAAACTCCTCCCTGAACGTGTGCTGCTGATCTCTGCAGGGCCAGGCACGGCTGGGCTCTGACCAGGAGCTTTTGTGCAACCACTGACATTCAGCTATCAAAGAGAAGCTCTGGGGTGACCTAATTGTGGCCTTCCAGGACCTGAAGGAGCCAACAAGAAACATGGAGAGACTGTTTACAAGGGATGGAGTGACAGGACATGGGGAATGGCTTCCTACTGCCAGAGGACAGGGATGGATGGGATATTGGGATTTAGGAATTGTTCCCTATGAGGGTGGGCAGGCCCTGGCACAGGTGCCCAGAGCAGCTGTGGCTGCCCCTGGATCCCTGGCAGTGTCCCAGGCCAGGGCTTGGAGCAGCCTGGGACAGGGGAAGGTGTCCCTGCCATGGCAGGGGTGGCTCTACAATCCCTTCCAAGCCAAACCATGGCCCGATTCCACGATAAGATGGCCAGGAAAGGGCTCAGTGACTGCCCCACCCTGCCCTGGTCCCTGCTGAGCCCACAGGGCACACTGAGGACTCACAGACAGGTTACTAAGGCCAGCCCTGAGCTGTGTGCCCCTCACCTGGGAGTCCAGGGAGCTGCAGAGCTCCACCCCGGCCAGGTTGCACTGCCGGCGCTGCAGGTTCTCGATCATGATCTGCCCGAAGCGGTCCCCCATGTTCACCTCGAGGACAGAGAGACAGAAGTGTTCCCCCTTCCCACCACAACTGCCTAAACCTTGCATTGCCCACATCACAAAATGCCCAGGGTACCAGAGAGCGGCACAGCCCCAGAGCAGCTCTCACTGCCCCCAGGAGCAGCCCCAGTGCCAGTGGCAGGGGGACAGTGCCACCACCCTGAGGGCACCGGGGCTGGCAGCACAGCTGCCTCTGCCTTCTGCTCTCAGCGACGTGCTGCAGCTCTCCAGCAGTGATTTACAGCTTGGAAGATCCTGTTACCAATTCTTGGAGCCACCTAGTTCCCCCGAGGCAGTGTTTTACTTCCACTGGGAGAAGCAGAGTTGATGCTGATGTGGGTTTTGCTTCACTTTGCCGAAGAACACAGAGGTAATTATGTAATGTTATACACCCAGAGCCAGCACTCAGCACCATTTCTTTTTCCTCTGCTTCAGCTAAATCAATATTCTATGGTTTTTTCCACGTATGGATTAAGTCTCAATTATTTTGCTTCAACATAGTCCAGAAATTGTCTTTCAGAATAGCTGTATTTTCTCTACAGTGAGCTAACTAAGCTACAAGCTAAAACACATTACTACAGAAATTGAGCAGAAACTGCTGTTTCTACAAAAGGACATGGCCCACTCTCATTCCTCAACAACTCCCACCTACGAGAGCAATTTTAATGACAACAATGCAGGTCTAAAAATGCCCCTTTTGGTTTTACCTGCTCATAATTGATAACCATGGCCACGGGGAAGGTGCTTGCTGCCCACTTGAGCAGGTTTGCAGACTGCTGGGGGGTCATGTAAACCAGCACACACTCGGCCACCAGCAGCGTTGGCAAACTGCAAAACAAACCCAAAGGAGAACATGAATTCCAGCAAAAGAACAAGAAAAATCTACCGAGGACTGTGAGCAAGCAAGTCATTTCATGTCGGCAGAATTTCCTGAAAGAGCTCCATTTTTTATGAACCAGACACTGAAGACTGAATGAAATCTCTTCATCACATTGACTCAAATTGGGCTTTCTGGCAGCTGAGAATTAATGAACCACAGGAGACTCCCGTGGCTGTGAACCAGAGATTTTAGGGATCAATCTGCCCAAAGTCAGCCCTGAGCACAGAACACTGTGCATTCTCCAAGTCCTCTCTGACAGCAGGAACTGGGGTGTGTTAAAACTCCCTTTGCAGGACAATTGTGCCCTGTACACACAGCTCATGCTCTTGTAGAGATCAGTGAAATCAGGCATTAATTACAAATAGAAAACCAAAAAAGTTTTCTCTTTAAAAAAAGTTTTAAGAATAATTTTAATTAGACAAATTTGTTCAGTATCTGTAAAACAATCTTCACATTTTATTATCTAACAAAATGTAATCTATAGTTTGCACGTTGCCTCTTCCCCCTCCATCCACAAAACAACAAAAATAGACATCTACACGAGTGATCTTCACAATTATTGAGTTTGCTTTTAATTGCTGGGATGAAAGGGGAAAAAAGTCACTAGAAGCAGGAGAAATTCCACAAGGAGCAGCAATGTAGGCAAGCAAGGCAACATTTCAGAGGATGGAAGTGTAAAGAATTAAATGGCAATTTGATGCATTCTGCTTCCCCATATGCTCTCTCCCACCCAGCCAGATCTCTGCTATTTATATTGCTTAGATTTGAAAGGTCTGTCCATCAACCACTCAAAAACTCAACTCCTGCCCCCCCAAAGCCTCATGTTGAACAAGAAAACCCCAGAGGAGCTTTGGGATTCAGACCCCAAGGACTCCACTGCAGCCCCACCAAAAGGTTTAGGGAACAACAGGGGTTTAAGAGGAGGCCACAGAAAATAATTACAGAGATAAAACTCACAGAATCCTGGAATGGTTTGGGCTGGGAGGGATCACAGAGGGCACCCAGTGCCACCCCTGCCATGGCCAGGGACACCTTCCACTGTCCCAGCTCCAAGCCCTGTCCAACCTGGCCTGGGACAAGGGCTTCCACAAGCCCCCATTAAAAACAAACAAACCAAACCCAGAAAAACCAGTTAAACCCCTCTGATCTCACTGAACATCCAAGCCATGTTTCTTTAGCTTTTCCTCCAGGTCCGAGGAGAAGCGGAGGTCTGCTCCCACGATGGAATATCGACTGGAGTCCAGGCTGTGGGAGTCTGCAGGGCACACAGGGAGAGACAATGTTACACAGGAGAGATGCTGGAGTCATCCATCAGAAACACTGCACAGGAGCACATGCACTGGGAGCCACAGTCTGGACTGCTCTACCCAGCTATGAGCAGCAAACTCTTCTTTCTAAACCATCAGTTCCTTCCTAGTTGTGTTTTTTGGTGCTCCATCACCACCAGACCCTGCACTGAGCCTCCTCTCTCCCTCTGCAGCCACGCTGAAGCAGAGAGGTTATCCCAGCTGTTACCATGGTTTCCAGGAATGCAGAGAGAAGAAAAATGGCAAGATTAAAGGCAGGATTTTTGTTTTGTTTGGAGAGTCTTCTTAGATGGCCCAATGTATGCACATAGGAGCTACATAAAAGTAAATCAGTTTCTGAAAAACTAAGCTAAGCGACAATATTTCAAATATTAACAACAGATATAGCTATATAATTACCTGTATATGTAGTTATATAATAAACATGGGGAGCAGCCATAGACTTGGGGCCAAAAAAAATTATCATTTAGCTTTTTGGTATGATTTAGTGGTGGCATTAAAGGAAAGAGTCAAATTAGAGAAGGCATTCTGAGCAACAGATATTCCCCTGGGATACAACAGGATGCTGTGGATGCTTCCCAGCATGAAGGAGGGACAAATCCCATGCAAGGAGCCTTGCCATGCTGGCACAGCTGGGAGGAAGCAGCAGAGCCCCTTGCCACCAGTAATCCTCACACCCAGCAGCACTGAGTGCACCCAGAGCAGCCCAGTGCCCACAGCAGGCACTTCCCAAGAGCTCCATCAAAGCCACCCAGAGCCAAAGTCCTGCAGGAATACTGGGATGGCTCTGGAGGGGAGCCCAGACCTCCCTGGGCAGCCCCTTCCATGGAGAAATTCCTGCTGGTGTCCGACCTGAGCCTCCCCTGGCACAGCCTGGGTGAGGAGAGAAGAGAAGCCAAGTGGCTGAAGGGACAGGATGAAAGGGGCTTCCATTTCAGGAGAGGGGAACAAAAGAATTGGGGACAAGTGTGGGTTTTCCCAATTATTGCATCAAGCAGTGACCAAACATTCCAGAGGATGCACCTCTGTTTAGTTTCCAAGTGACCAACTCCCTGACAGTGGCACGAGTGACAATAGCTGCCATTCCAGCAACACTTGGGAGCAGATCCAGCAATCAGAAACAGTTCAGAAAGAGAGTTACAAGGGAAGAAAAGAGAAAAAAAAAAAAAAAAGTTGTGCGGCATGTTGAATGATTCAACATTTTGAGTCAAGGCTTTTTCCATGTGCATGTTCTGTAATAGCTTTACTACTTCCCACACCCTTCTATTTAAGTGATTACATCAAGGCCATGATAATGGCATCAAAAAAAGCCACCCAAAAACCCCACCACACACAGGGAAGTGTTTAAATAGGGATTGGTTTCTGTCCATGGATACGGCACAGCGAGCGTCAGCCACCACAATTAGTAGGGAATTAATGCCAGCTCCCTGTCCAGCTTTGGAGGCTTGGTCACACAAATACATCAATAAAGAACAGAAATAAAAGCCAGAAATAAACCACAAAATTTTTGAAGTGTTCCAGGAGAGAAGGAGCACAAACACTGCAAGGTGGAAGTAAATGTGCCTGGCTCACACCTCGCTGATTGGAGCATTTTTACCATAAAATTGGTTTGGATTGGAAGGGACCACAGAGACCACCCAGTGCCACCCCCTGCCACAGCAGTGACACCTTTCACTATCCCAGGCTGCTCCAGCCTGGCCTGGGACACTGCCAGGGATCCAGGGGCAGCCACAGCTGCTCTGGGCACCTGTGCCAGGCCTGCCCACCCTCACAGGGAAGGAATTCTCCTCAGTATCTCACCTAAATTTCTCCCTTTTCAGTCAGATCAGACTTAACTAGGCAAGCTTCAACTGCTGCATCACCTCCCCCTTAGGGAGCAGACACACACTGACTGCAGGGCAGGGGCAGCTGGGCACAGCTGGAACTGCCCCTGTCCCCAGCCTGGGGATGAAATCCATCCACAAACATCCCAAAAACTGCAGTACTGCTGGGACATGGTCTGGCACAAGTCCCACCTTACTGCAGAGCTGGGGATTCCTGGGGCAGTGCTGTGCAGGGCTGGGCTGGGCTGGGATGTTCCCTGCAGTATCAAGTGAGATATCTGCTGCCCAAGGCTGAGCAGCCTTGCTGAGAATGAATTTTACGATTCCTGCCCCTCCACAGGGCAGCTGGAAAAGGAAAACCAATTTCCAGCTTGGCAGTGTGGTCACGTGGTCCCCATTGATTTCTTCTGAGGAACAAGAGGGTTTTTTTCACTGAACTGATTTTGTGTGTATGTTCAAACCCCTCTGCTCATTCTTACTGCAGTGCTGTGACTCAGGCCAGCTGCCCTCATGCTGGCACAGCCAGTGACATTTGGTGGCTCAAACCACTGAAAATCCCATATTCCAGGCACTAATTCCCAGCCAGGCCCCATCACCTCGAGTTGTTTTTCAGTGAGGTTGGTTGGTTGGGTGCTCTCCTCTACAGCTGCCCTGGGGATTTGTGTGATGCTCACACTCAGCCATGTACAGAGATTCTCTCTGTACCTGGCTGAAATGAAGCCTTGAGAAACACCAAACTCAGATTGAATTTGAGAAATACAAGGCAGGGGATGGAGAAGGGGAGAAAGATGAGCCCCACCACCCCTCCTACCCCAGGCCCAGGGTTCAGCTCTCCAGGGATAATCCACAGAGAATGCTCTGCTCTGGGCACACAATGTATGTTTATTTTCCACAACTTTGGCACAGAGGTAACAACACAAGGGTTCAGATTTCACAGCCATAGAACAAGACAAGCTTGTAATAACTGAGTAGTAGCAGGAGCTGCTTATAGTTGCCTTTTGACCTCACCATGTTGAATCTTTTCTTCCCAGCTATATTAGGAGAAGGGAGGCCCCAGGCCCTGCTGCTGCCCTAACCTGGCCCTGCAGCCTCCAGGCACACCCAGCTCTTCCTCTGCCACAACAATTCAGCTTTCTTCTCTTCCTCTCTTCTCACATTAGTGCAAATATTTCCTGGAGGCTTTCCAAGAGACAGCATGCAGGATATCATTGACTCCAAGGGATTTCATTAGGATTTTCATGCTAAGGTATCTCTGGCAGCTTTACCAAGCAGCAGCCCCTGCAACCTGCCCTCCCCCAGCTCAAGCTTCACTCAGCTTGCCCTGGAAGCTCAGGGTGAGTCCCTGCAAGTCCCCCTGACACCTACACGGGGTCACAACAGAGTCTGGGGATGGAGGGAAGCTGAAACAACCAAGTGGCCAAGCCGGCCTGGACAGGGCAGAAGGTGTGAGAGGCACAGGAAGGGAATAGGTGTGGCATGACAACACTTGGGGTGAGCAGAAAGGCACTGGGAGAACCTGAGCTGTGCCAATCCATACCAGCACAGCTCAAAACCAAAATTCCAAACATCTAAACAAATCATTCCTGGTTGTACCAGAGGCAGGAGTGTGAACTGGTGTGGGGAGGCAGGCACAGGAGGGACAGGATTCCAAAATCCTGCTCCACATCCCACAGAAATGAGTAACATTTCCCTCTCTGGCAGTGCTGCTCTCCTGTGCCAGGTGGTAACCCCAGAATACTGCAGAGTCTAACACCTGCACCAGGTCAGAGCAAAGGCCTCCCTAGGATGATACCCAGCCTTCCAGAGGCCAACAGCAGCTCCAAAGGGAAAGGTCACAGAGAGGAAACACCTACCAACACTGGCACCTAAGTTGTTTTCTAGCTTTTTCTCAGAAGTACTTAAAATTGCTTTGTATTTCTGGCCCATTACTGAGCTCATGCTTGCATCCATCTATTAATTCTAATACTCAGATCCTGCAGGAAGGCAGCAATAATCATTTACATGTGAGGCACAAACTGTTTTTCCCCCCATGTGCATCACTTTCTATTAATCCACATTGAAATCATCATCAAGTCACTAATTTCACAAGATACTTCTGCAGTTCTTTACCACTCTTCAGAGTTTGGATTTGCCAACAAGCTGCCACTTACTAATCACTATTTTCCCAATTTTTTCTTAGTGTTGAACAACAACATACCCTCAAGCACAGATCTCCATCTCCTCCAGAACAAAAATTAACAACATATGCTCGCCCTCCATCCCAGCTCCTCATCCATATGAGAACCATTCCCTCCCCACAGCCACTGTGCCATTTCTTTGGCACACTTTGGCACAGGACACAGTCAAAACACATTCTTTAAATCCAAGCACTATCCTGATGTCCTTTTCCAACAGATATGTTGAGTTAGAGAACTCCAACAGATCTGGGAAGCACAACTTACCTTTCCAAAAACCATCAGTCCTACTGGCTTGGGGCTCCCTGGATTTCCCCTGGAGCCCCTGAATCACAGCCACAGCCTTCCAGCTGGAGACAGTTTTAAATGGGAGGGCACACAGCAACCAGCAGTTGAGTAAATTCCTTGTCAAGTCCCTTTAGGTCTGTAAGAACTCTCTGCTCATCTCTTTGGTTTATCTACTTATTCCAGCACCTCTTCTGCTGGCACTGCCCTTAACTGGTCCTTAAACCAGAGTTCACAGGGCTCTCACTGTGGCTGAGGTCAGTTCCAACTGGGTTCCACAGCACTCCCAGCATCCCCACATGTCCTGGGCACGCTGCCGCATCCCAAGGACTCAGTGCAGCAGAGCCCAGAGCAGCCTGGCAGCACAAGGCTGTGACTCTCAGGTTGTGACACCCAGCACTGAGAAGGAGCCACAGAAACCAGTCCCACCAGTACAGCCCAGTGCTGTGGGGACTGGCCATCAATAGCCCCAGATCCCACCAGTGCAGGCTGACAGGTCTGCAGGTGTTTTGCTGGTGCAGATGTGGCTGCAGCTCTTCAGGAACACAAAGCCAGGCCTAGGCATGGAGCAGGGCTGCCTCTGGGGCAGTGCAGCACATCTGCCTGGGCTCAGGGCTAGGGTTAGGGGTCTCCAGGAGCCCTTTTTCTGACCTGGGGCTCTGGGCTTTCATCTTTGGAGGCCTGAGGGCACAAGGAGAACTCTGCCCTTCCAAGGACATCTGCAGGGCTGGGAAGTGAAGACCCAATAATGTGCAGCAATAAAATCTGCAGAATGTGCCCAAGCCTGGGCTAGAACTGTGCCCATGGAAGGGGCCACAGGTGGCCACAGCAAGGAGCAGCAGGCACTGCAGGCTCTGCCAGGGTCACACCTGCTCAGCTCCTGTGGTGGATGCAGGGAATTACTGCCCCTCCTGAATTGTGCAAGGCAGCTGCTGCAGCTCAGCATCTGCACTGAGAACACAAACTCAATGGAACCCAGGGAATTTTCCACAAGTAAAAAGGTTTTCACGTGCAGTCCTGACACAAACATACAATTACAGAATGACCTGGGCTGGGAGGGACCTTAGAGACCATCCAGTGCCACCCCTGCCCTGGCAGGGACACCTGCCACCACCCCAGGCTGCTCCAGCCCTGTCCAGCCTGGCCTGGGACACTGCCAGGGATGGAGTCCACAACCTTCTGCTCCCCAATGAGGCCAGAAACCAAGAGAGTACAACACATCACACCACCTGAAATGATGATCCTTTTAACACTAAAATGTAACAAACAGCACTGGCTCATGTGCAGGCTGTGTTTCTGCTGTGAAAACTCTGCTAAATGTAAAGATTTGTGTTCTTAATGAGACAGAAAGCAGATAAACACTCAGCAGATATTTTAATCCAGTATCCATGCCTCTCTGTAGCACTTTTTCCTTTCCTGTGACAGAAAAGGAGCTACATATGAGAGAAAAAGAAAAAACCCAACAACTTTCTGCCAGAATAAAACCACTTAAAGAAAAGAAATTTCTAACATGACACAGAACAAATGGGCAGAAGTCTGTAAGAGAAGAAAAAAGCCTCTTTTCCCTCCCAATTCTCTGTCCAAACACCATTTCAAACATTAAAAGCCTGCCCACATAGCAGAACAAAATGATCAGAAAAGTTTTAAAAGTGCTGCAGTACATCACTGAGTGAGTTTGAAGATGACTCACCTATTAGAAGAGAGTCCCCTGAATGGGATTCCATAATTGGTTTTGACAGGGGAGGTTTTGATCTGTGGGAAGAAGGAAGAAGCATCTCAGAGCAGTTAAGCCTGTTGAACAGTGTGCTTACAGCTTTTTTCTTAACATATATATATATATGTGTGTGTGTGTGTGTGTGTGTCAGAAGCAGCCAAGGGAATATCTCTGCCCTCTGCTGGAAAGGAAAACCTTTACAAGTTTGGTGAAGCTGGAGCTGAGTTTTATACACAATTTCTTTGAGTTTTGAGAGCATCTTTCAAGAGAAATCCAGGTGCTCTGAAATGTGTCCTCAATATCCCTTAATGGATCCATTCCAACAGGATATTCCCATGCAGCAGCAGCTGTCCTGCCTCCAACTGAACAGGCACACCTGGGAATTCAGAGCTGCCTTCAACAGGAAAGGAGACTTAATCACCTCTAATTGCCAGGACAGTGTCCCTGCCACACAGCAAGCTCTGCTTGGCTCCCTAAAGCTTTCACACATCACCTTCTCCAGCCTGGGACAGTGCCTGCAGAGCCTGCCTGCATAACAAACCTTTATTCTACGTACAATCCTGGAATGGTTTGGGAAACGACCTTAAATCTCACCCAGTGCCACCCCTGCCATGGCAGGGACACCTCCCACTGTCCCAGGGTGCTCCCAGCCCTGTCCAGCCTGGCCTTGGGCACTGCCAGGGATCCAGGGGCAGCCACAGCTGCTCTGGTACCTGTGCCAGGGCCTCAGCTCCCTCACATCCCAGAGCATGACGAGTTTCTCAGCAGAGATGAAATAATGACCCTGCCTGACAGTCCCCCACAGCTGAGCACAGGCCTCAGACTTACTTGATATTATGTATTTTTCTTGCAACGATCATTGGAAAATCCACTTCAAAATATTTCCTAGGGAGAAGGTTTTCATCCTGGGAATTGCAGGAAGACACTAGAATTAGGGACACTCGAGTTCCACAAGCACAGAACAAGACAGAACCTCAAATCCTGAACAGCTCTGCTGAGGCTTATACTGCCATTTGTAACAGTGGTGTAACAATGTCCCACAGCTTAAAACCCCCTAAAAAACGAGATGAGAGACATTAGAATGCCCTCTAAGAATGAAAGAAATTATTAGACACTTTATGTAATGACAGAAGCCCAGGACAGCTGGGGTTGGAAGGGATCTCTGGAGCTCATCCAGCCCAAGCCCTGCCCAGGCAGGGTCACCCAGAGCAGGTGCCACAGGAACGTGTCCAGGTGGGGCTGGGACACCTCCAGAGGGGAGAAGGACTCTAACCCCAGAGCAGTGACACCCACACTCCAACCAGGCATGCTGGGGATCTGGGAGAGCACAGCAACAGCCAACTGCCACAGCATTCACTGTGATTTTCAGCACAGCCTTCCCAGGGAAGGAGCAGGAACATTTTGCACAGGTTCACCCAGACAGTGGCCACGTGCCTGTCCTCCTCCAGCCCACAGCCAGAGCACAAGCACTCCAGGCTGCCTGGACTACAGAAGAGGGGAAAGCTCTGCATTCCACGCTGGCACAGCTCCCCAGCCTGCTGGAGAAGCTGTGCCAAGGCTCCCCCTGTGCAGCAGTGCCTCTGGGATGGATGCTGCTGCCTGTGCTGGCTGCCAGCCCCTGGGACTCTGAGATGACACCAGCACCCAGAGCACTCAACACTCAGTAACTGGCTCCCAGCTCCTGCACATTCACTGCACCACACCTGCTCTCTGCAAGGACAAAGAATTGGGATTACAGGCCCCACTTCAGCTTTTAAAATAACTGTTACCAAAACAGTATTTTGGCAGAGCTTTTATGGGAAGGCAGGTAAGATAAAAGCTTCACATCTCAGGGAAAAAAAATCAGAGTTGTCTCCCTTCCACTGATAGAATACAATGAATTGTGACCAAGCAAAATGCTCCTCAGGCTTCCCTCCAGAACCCAAATTTACCAGTGTAAATGCTAATGAGGAGACATTTCATTCAGAGGTGTGTTCACCCAGAATGATACATCATACAACACCTGAATAACTGAATTTCCAGGAATTACACACACACACACAAACACTATATGTGGAACAGGCTGCCTAGAGAAGCTGTGGCTGCCCCTGGATCCCTGGAAGTGTCCCAGGCCAGGCTGGATGGGGCTTGGAGCAGCCTGGGATAGAGGAAGGTGTCCCTGCCCACAGCAGAGGGTGGGACTGGATGATTTTGCAGATCCCTTCCAATCCTAACCATGATTCCATCATTTACATAAATAAACTGACAGTGGGAATCCCAGGGGTCATGGGGAAAGTGTGGCAGCAGGTCAGGGAGTGATCCTACCCCTGCACTCCTCCCTGGAGAGGCACAGCTGCAGGGCCCAGTCCTGATCTCCAAGAAACACAAGGAGCTGCTGGAGAGGGTCCAGCAGAGGTCACAGAGATGATTTGGGGTCTGGAGCATCTCTGTGATGAGGAGAGACTGCAGGAGCTGGGCCTGGTCAGTCTGGAGAAGGGAAGGCTGAGAGGGGATCCCATCAATCCATACAAATCCCTCCAGGGGTGTCAGAGGATGGTGCCAGGCTCTGTTCAGTGACAGGATGAGGAGCAGTGGCCAGAAACTAAAACACAACAATTCACCCCAACAGGAGGAAGAACCTCTTTGCAGTGAGGGTGCCAGAGCCCTGGAACAGCTGCCCAGGGAGGGTGTGGAGTCTCCCTGAGGAGACATCCCAAACCCACCTGGACACGTTCCTGTGTCACCTGCTCCAGGTGACTCTGCCTGGGCAGGGGGCTGGACTGGATGATCACCAGGGGTCCCTTCCAACCCCAGACTGAGTGAGCTCCTGCTGTGCTGTCACACTGCCCTGTGACAGAGGCAGCCCCCAGGGCTCCCCCAGCCCCACAGCCCTGCTCACCTTCAGTCTCCAGAACAGGGTGTCCATGCCAGCCCCAAGGTTAACAATCTGACAGCTGCATTCTGTCTTCTCCAGGAAAGCCTTGATCAGGTAACTGACCCCGTGCACACGAGCATAATAACCTGCACAGATACAACATCATAACAGAGCTGGGCATCATCTCTGGCACACAACACTCCCTGTTCAACACCCATGAAGATCCTCAGGCAGCCTGGAAAAAGAATAATGCCCTCTTTTTAAGATACCTAAAGGCTTTTGGTTTTATTTCTTCGTTACAAACCATGTGCACTGATAAAACTCAACTCCTGGGGTAAACAAGTTTTAGTCAGGTTTCACCTCAAGCAGAGCAGAATAATTCTACACTTGCAGAGACCCAACTGTCCTGGGCCAAACCAACATTTCTGACTGCTTTGAGGAGATCCCTGCACTGGGACACACAGAGACAGCCTGTTCAGAACTCAGAAAGCAAAGGAAGAGAGTTTTGATTCACAGACTGATATTTAAAAGACCAGACACAGCATGGAATTACTGCTGTGAAGAAACCTTGTCTCATTCTTTCACATATTCCCTCCCCTCCAGCTCCCAGTGTGCAGAGGTTTTGTCAGGACAGGTGAGGTGTCCCCATTCCCATTCCAACTTGCCTCTGTTGATCTCAGGTGCTTTCCTTTCTTTGGCTTGTCTCACAAAATACTGGATGTAAGGGTCCTTCCAGTAGCCAACACTCACAGCAAACCTGTGCAGCAGCAGGGAAAAGAGAGAATTATGAAATAAGGCCCCCTAAAATTTACCCTAAAAGATACACAGGCTGGAAAGGTCCCTCTGGCCTGGGTGTGCACGTGTAGATATGGTTTAAAAATCATGTGTGGAACTATTTGAATTAAGACATTATATAAAGTTCAGTTAGACATTTTTGCTGTTGCCATATTCAACAAGAAATTTTGTGAGCAAAGACCCAAATCTCAAATATTCCCTCCTGAGGGAATCCAGAAGATGAATTGCCTGTCTCCAGCTCCTCAGACACACAAACGAGGCTTTACTTCTATACACTTATGTGACAAGGAGTTTGCACTTGTTCCACAGCTCCTACACATCAGTTTAGTGTTACTCTGTTTTAACAGAACTCATGACTTTTACAATTGATTCCCAAAGGAAAACTCGCCACCCGACGATCTGCTGCTGCAGAGCCCAAAAGGACAGCCCGACCCACCAGCAATAACCGGGGCTAAATTCACACCCGGGCAATGAACAAAGCCCAGGACAACCAGACCAGCCCAGCAATAACCGGGGTTAAATTCACACCCGGGCAATGAAGCTCATTCCCCTCCAGTGCCCATCCTGGAGGGGGAGAAGGCACAAATCTGAAAGCCGGCAAAGCGGTTCTTGGCTGAGATCTCAAAGGCCAGCGCAGCTCCGGGCTAGCGGCCAGCAGGGCCCGGTGTGTGCAGTGCCCGGTGTGTGCAGTGCCCGGTGTGGGCAGTGCCCGGTGCGGGCAGTGAGCCCCGGTGCGGGCAGTGAGCCCCGGTGCGGGCAGTGCCCGGTGTGTGCAGTGCCCGGTGCGGGCAGTGCCCGGTGTGGGAGCGAGCCCCGGTGCGGGCAGTGAGCCCCGGTG
>VWZP01002790.1:322723-359122 GCA_013396995.1 Dicaeum eximium
CAGATCCCTCAGCCCTGCTCAGACCTGCAGCTGCTCCAGCACCCTCAGCTCTGCTTCCCAGCTGCCCTTCTCTCCTTCCCAGTCCTTCCAGCTGGCACCTCTGGCTGTAAAATGCCTTTTCTCCCAGCCAGGCCAGTCCTGGGAGCTGCTGCCAGTGGGGATGCTCCTCTGGGCCAGGGAGATGGAGCAGGAGGACACAGCCACCTCTGTCAGCAGCTCTGCCAGCTGATGTCACCTCCTGGGAATGAGATGTTGGCCCCAGGGTGGAGTTTCAGGATCAGTTTAAGCCGATCTTGAGGAGCTGCTGTTGCTGAAGGGGACAGATTTCCCTGTCCCTATCCAGCCTGTGCTGGTGCCACTTGCCCAGCCCGTGTGGGGACCAAGGCAGCTGGGAACCAGTTCCCTGTCCTGGGTGTGATTGAGCCTGAGCTGCTGCTGCTGCAGGGAGGGCTGTGAGCCCTACACCTGACATTTGGGACATGTCTCAGGCAGGCCCTGGAAGGACAGAGGTTGTAGGAATTGAGGGAGGGGCAGTCCAGCACTTGCTCTGTGGGTTTGGCACGGGGTGACTGGAGGTGGCACAGAGCTGGGTGCCCTGGAGGGCCCAGGGGAGCAGCCCTGGCCAGGTGCTGGCCCCGAGGTGCTGCAGGGTCATTTCTTGCTCCTGGTGCCCAGGTTAAATTTCACCTGGAGCTGCTGCTGTGGCCCAAAGCACAGGAATCCCTGTTCTGGCAGCACCTGCCATTTTGTTGGCACGCAGGGGTTGCAAAATTACACCTGACATTCAGGAATAACAATTGGGGAATTATTTAGATTGCTTTCTGCTGGACTGTGTCTCATAGCAGAACTGTACCCAGCTAATTTTACATAAATGATTCTGCATAAGTAAGAGGTTGTTGCTTGCTAGGAGCAGACCTTGTGTGAGAATAAACTTTGAATGTGAATAAATACCTGGCAGTTAAATATTAAAAGCAGTTACCAAGACATGGTGTGGAGAGTGTTTGTGTACCTTTTAAAAAATAAATCATGTTAATAAACTGACATGTTTGGAAAGCTCAAGTCCCCTAGTAAAGTATAGCATAAGAAATGTAGATTGTAGTACTTAGGGGGGAAAAAGTAAAGCCTAAGGAATACATCATCATTTGATAAGCTACACCAGAAACTTTAGTAAGTTTATCTCAGGTTCTTTGGGGTTTTTGGTCAATAATTTATGACAGCTTGTCATAGGACTTTTTTCTTTGGGGAACAAAACATGAGACCAGGCTGGATTTTAGCAGTTAGAATGTTAATCCCCTGCAGCAGCACTTCGCCTTTCCTTCAGAAGCTATTAATAGTTTCACCAATCAAATGCACTTTTTACAAGAAGTCACATTGTTACTTGCCTGACAGAGGTTTGGGGTTTTTCAAAGTAAAAAATAATATGGGGGAAAGCTTTAATAGCTGTGACTTCATCCCAGGTATGAAATAGGAGGCCAGCAGTCACTATTTGATTTGCTGGGATAGAAGGTGATTGGAAGCACTGAATTTTGTATTTTTATTTGTACCCAGAAGTTCACAAGCTGTTGGACTCATCAGTCTGCTCACTAAAACATTGCTTCCTTCCCTCAAACAATCTGCTGTAAATGGGCTTCTACTTTTAGACCACGATTGTATTTTGCCTGTAGAAAGTTCAGCTTAAATTCATCTCAAATTTGCAGTGCAGTGGCTCAGAGTGATCTACCCAGCTTTGTTAGACTGAAGCCAACAGTGCTTTTGCTGAACTGCGCCGGGTTTGGTGGCATTCTCAGATGTGATATGAAAACCACTCAGCGTGTGTTTTCCAAGGGGGAGCTGTGCAGGGCCTTGCTGCAGTGCCTGTCCCTCCGAGAGTGGCCCAAAACCAGGATTTGCTGGGGCTGTGGTGGTTCTGCAGAGCTGTTCCCTGCCTCGCTGCGGAGCCCAGCCTTGCATCCGTCACCCAGGCAGGAATTGCAGCCTGGCTGCTGCCCTGGCTTTCCCTGCTCTGCACAGGAGCACTCTGCTCTCCTTCCAGGATGATTATCTGCCTGCAGCCTGCTCTGCCTCTCATCAGAGCAGGCAGCTCCCACTCCAGGCTGGGCTGGAAGA
This sequence comes from Dicaeum eximium, assembly GCA_013396995.1. Taxonomy (NCBI): domain Eukaryota; kingdom Metazoa; phylum Chordata; class Aves; order Passeriformes; family Dicaeidae; genus Dicaeum; species Dicaeum eximium. The sequence continues at coordinate 324,830 of VWZP01002790.1, forward strand.
GATCAAAGCTGAGCGTGCAGCGTGAGTGACCAAGCACAGTTTGATGGGGGAGCTCAGAGATAATGAAGAAGGAAGGCAAAGCAGCAGAAATCTTTGTGTATCCACTCCCTGAATCGTAGCTGTGCAGCTCTGAGGTGTTTGGGTCACTGAAATGTTTCAGAGGTGATGCAGTGTTTTTAAAGCACTTCTAAAGGACTGGAAGCACAGGAGCTGCAGCTGGTGGGTGAGCTCCAAAACAGCAGCCTTTGGTGGGATTTCTGCGTCACTGAAACATCCATGGTCACCAGATTTACAATTAATCAATTTTTATACGTGTACAAAAGCTTACATTTTTAATTTGGGTGAAAAATGAGGATAGGAGGCAAAGTAAAAGTCATGCTGATGGCTGCTTGTGTGTGGTGTTCCCTAAATACTCATAGTGAAAGTGAGTGGTGACTGGCACCTGACACTGTTCTCTGAGTTATTTTTGAATATTTGAAACCCACTTCAGAATACTGATGTTTACCTTGGGTCACACTGGTTTCCATTCAAAAATTAGCCTGAGGTCAAACAGGCAGGAGTGAGTTGGTGTTCCTAAAACACCTTGGAGTTGTATTTTCTGTGGAGTTTGTCTTGGTGAGTGTTAGAAAAGCAAACCTTGCTGAAGGGAAATTGTCATCTAATTCTGGATTCCATGTTTTGGAGCAGAGCTGCTGATTCTTCCATTTTTCCTGGCAGCAAGTGCTGCCTATTGTAGGTGGAAAGCAGGCAGGATGTGCTGCCAGCCTGCGAGGTGCTCGCTGTTACCTCAGCAGCCAGCTGAGCTAGTCACTCCTGGTAACAAACACAGCCTTTGTTTGAGGAAAAACCACCCAGCAGGGAAGGCTGCCTTTGATTCTGTCTCCACTTGGGGCTGGGTGTCTCCTTGCTTCCACTGAAAGCTTTCCAGGGTTGTGTCCTTGTCCCTGCCCTGCCATGGCATCACCTCTGCCAGGACCCAGCCCAGCTGCGGGTGAGGCAGGGGTTTGTTTCCACGGTGACTTTTCAACTGAGTCACTTCTTCTGCTGGCAGGGGCCAAGCTTTTATGGCTGGTGTGTCAGGTTTGCTCTCGTTCCTTCCTGGGCAGCCTTTCAGGAGTGTGGATTTCATAGAATCAGGGAATGGTTTGGGCTGGGAGGGACCTTAAATCCCATCCAGTGCCACTCCTGCCATGGCAGGGACACCTTCACTGTCCCAGGCTGCTCCCAGCCCTGTCCAGCCTGGCCTGGGACACTGCCAGGGATCCAGGGGCAGCCACAGCTGCTCTGGTACCTGTGCCAGGGCCTGCCCACCCTCCCAGGGAGGATTTCCTTCCCTGAATCCCATCCCTCCTGCCCTCTGGCAGTGGGGAGCCGTTCCCCCACAGCAGACCCCTGTAAAGAGTCTCTTACAGTGGTTCTGTAGCTTTGTCCTGCCTTGGAGATCAGCCCTGCCTCAGTACTGATGCCCCAGTGATGGGCAGGTCCTAGGGGCTCTCAGGTACTGTTTAGATGAAGTATTATACGTGGAAATGTAAATTTTTTCCCCATGGAAGATAAACACTTTTGCCTCAGGAATTCCCAGCTGCTGTTTCCAGATGTACAGAGAAGACTTCTGGCCTGGAAGTGTGAAGGAGCTGCAAAATGGCCAAGTGAGGGGATCAGTTTTTAACCTGTGGGGTGGGAGCTGTTCTGCCCACCCTGCCTGGGCTGAGCCAGGCTTTGAGCTGCAGCAGAGCCCCGTGGCTCGCCTGGGCTTCAGGCCAGGTCAGAAAGAAGGGAAAAAGTAAAGGGAATTAAAAGGAATTGTACCATAAAGCACTCTGACAGGAGTTCAATTAGGGGCACATGGAATAGTGTTTTTAAAATGTCACAGCAAGCCAAAGTATTGTGATTAACATGTCTAGAATAAAAAAAATACAATCTTTCCCTGTAAAACCAATTGGTTTTTTGCTTGGAGTGAGTTAAGGCCATGCCACCCCAAGGAGGAAATGGCACCAGCATTTCTGCTCTGTATCCTATTTCATCCTAAGTATTGTATTTGCTGTCTTGAAAAGAAAATTTGCCTGAAGAAACAAGAGTTTTGTTAAAAAGGACAGTTTCTCAGTGTCCTGGGATCACAGAGAACCTCTGCTCAGGGTTTTGGCTGAACCTGCCAGCTGTGCTGTGCTCGCAGCCTGCCCTGCCCTTTGCTGCCTGTTCCCACCCTGGAGCTGTGTCAGGGAGGCTGTGTGTCCAGAGGGTGAGCTGGGGGAGCTGGTTTGGCTGAGGAGCAGCTGTTTCTGTATAATTATTCCAGTTCTATGTCCCAGCTGCACCAGGGTGGGATCCATGCAGGACAGGGCAGTGCAGACATGAGCAGCAGCACACGAAGCTCTGCTCAGTGGGCAGGACATTGTGCAAACTGTGTGAAAGTACTGATCCCAAAGAATTCAGTAGTTTTATCCCCTTTTGCCATTAAGAGGATTATTATAGCCATAACAAATGATTGTTCAGTTGTGTCTGTGCAGTCACTCTTTTAAAACGCACTGCTGACTGAAGACCTCAGCACCACTTGATTCATGTCAAGGTTCTTGTGGTGTAGCAGAGAAGCTTCAGCTCTCAGGAGCTCCTTTCCCAGGGGAGCAGCTCCGTTCTGCTGCAGTGGAGCACTGCCAGGCTGGCAGATATTTGGGATTTGGGCAGTGGAGGCCCCGGTGGTGTTGCTGTGCCAGGTGGGTGCCAGCCCCGCGTGCCCAGTCCAACGTTCCCGGGCTGCTGTCCATGCCCTGCTCTGCCCCACGTGCCAGCTCTGTCCCCAGGGCTGTGGGGGGCTCTGGGCCAGGCAGGTCCCCGTTTCCCCATGGATCCTGTCCCCCCAGGGCACAGGGACAGCTCCTGCAGGACCATCCCGTGGTGAGGGGCTGGGCAGGGCGTGCTGTCCCCGTTACTAATGGCTCGGAGGGACCTCGTTTTAGGGTCAGATTGAACTGTTTGGGCTCCACTGAGTGGAGTCCAGCTCTGGGAAGGTAAACAGCCCTGGCTGCTGCAGCCTGGCCTTGAGAGGCTCAGCCTAGGCTGGGCTGTGCTCCTGGGGGGAGGAAGCTCCGTGCAGGGTCTCCAGGCTGGTGGCCAGTGACCAGCACTGCTGGGCTTGGGGAAGCCCTCGGGAGCACTCTGCAGCTCAGGCTGCCTGTTCTTGATTCCAGAAGGATTTCTGCATTGCTTCAATTGATAAGGTGCAAATAAGCCTAACAAGGGCTGAGGAGAGAAGTTTAGCAGTGAAAAAAAAGATCTCTTCTTTTTTAGAAGTTTGCTGCTTCCCCGATTAGCTGGCAGAAGGAATCAGCATCCCTCAAAGCTGCAGTTGGATGTAAACTTCAAACTGGTCATACCTGTAATTCCAAGGGAGACAGAGGTTAATTCCAAGGGAGACAGAGGTTAATTCCAAGGGAGACAGAGGTTAATTCCAGAGGAGCCAGGCCCCTTTGATGGCTTGCTGCTTTCCCCTGTGCAGAGAGGAGGTGGGCTGTGCTGCTATCACAGGCTTGTGTTTTCTCTTTCATGGTTGTGATCACTGAAAAACAACATTATTTAGTGGCTCTTTCTTGGCTTCCTTATTAAAGGTGGAATGTGGGCCTGCAGGAAGGGTGAGGTCTTCCCTGGCTGCACTTCCCAACCTGACATCATCACCAGGGGCTGCTCTGCCTCTGCCTGGCCTGGCCATGCTCCTGCTGCCACCCAGGGCTGGGAATCCCAGGGAAGGAGATGTGCAGGTCCTGGAGAATCCAGTTCAGTTGGAGAAAAAGAAGTAAAATTATTTTGCACTTCAGAAAAAGATCCATAGTATATGGGTAACCACACTGAAACTGGGAACAAACTTCTGCTAGCACAGTACTGAGCCATCATTCCCTCCAAGGGATAGAATATCCTAGGAAAAGGGAAGGGAAGGGGAGATCAGGCTTTGTATTACTCTAAAGTTGTATGGAGGGGGTTTGAATTAAAGTTGTAGCTGCAGCAGGGTGAGTTATACAGGAATAAAAAAAAATATAAATAACAAGTATAAATAATTGCTCTCTAACAGGATGTAATTTCCGTCAGACAAAATATTTCTGTTTGGGTCGGAGAAAAGTTCATCAATCTTGTCTGTGTTTTCCTCAACAAATAAATATCCCAGTGCTGTCAGAGTATTTCAGCTGCTTTTGTCTGAGTCTGGCCGAGGTTTTCAGCTTTTACTTTATTCTGGCATTTAATTATTAAACACCTTATGGTTCACAATTAGTTCAAGCAGATAATGTGCTGTAAACCTGAAGTCAAATAAACCCTTTAAAAACAGCAACCCAAACCTGAAGGAATCTTGTCCTGGGAGGCTTTTGGCACGTTCAGCTCCGAGGCCTGATCAGGAGCAGGAGCATGCCCAGGTTTGCAGCGGGTTGTTTGACAGATTGCAGGATCTGATAAAGCCTCCAGTAGCTGAGGGACTCTGGCAGCAGCAGGGGAAACTCTCTGAACAGGAAAAGAGTGTCCTGGAGTCCCTCCAAGTGCTCCATGGTGTGGATGTGTAGTAGCAGTGAGCAGCAGAGAGGGAGAGATCAGGGTGAACTGAATTTATCTTTATTTTATAGCCTGGCAAAGGGAGGCTCAATCACTGTTAGAGCCAAAGAGCCAACAACAAATAAACCTGTGTCAACATTAAACAATTTAAAGTTTGTGTAAACTGGGTTGATAAATGGTGTGGAGGTGTGTGTGTAAAGCCAGGAGTGTGTCTGTAGCTTTTGTCTGGAAGTGTGTGGAAGCAGTCAGGGCTTTCTTATGGAAGGCAGACTTTCCTGGGAATGCCATTAACTTCTGATGAGCTTTCAAAGTACCAAACCCTCTGGTTTAGTCTGTGCAGCTCAGCAAGATGAGCTGATGGGAGGTTTCTGGGGAAGGTTGTGAGTGTGGGGTTATGGGAAGCTTCAGGCTGCCACTCCCACTGCTCCTGAGGGATAAACTGAGCACTCTGCAGTGCTCCAGTACAAGGAGATGATGGTGGCTCCCCTGCTCTTCTCGTGGTTTTATATTCCTTTACACTCAGGTGCATTGGCTCCAGTTTGCTTTGGGTTATTCCATGTGCAGTTGGAATTCCCACGTAGAGCCTGGTGCAGTGGAGCTGTGCTGCAGGCTGTGCATTCCAGGGATGTCAGAGTTTCCCAAACTCGCAGTGCTGGGAGCCAGGGCTGCCTCACACACGCTGAACATGGTGGTGTTTGCAGCAGTGGGATTACAGCCTGGAACTGAGCAGGTTTTGTTGGAATTGTTGAGGCAGTCTGCAACCTGAACATGCCAATTGTCTGACAGTGGTCTGTTTTTCCTCCCTTAGGGCTGAGAGAACAGAGGTACTCAGTGAAGACCTGTTGCAGGTATTGTAACATGCTTCATATGTATTTTTTTAAAAATGTTGTGACGTGTGAGCCTTCTGAGGTTTGTGGAGTACCTGATGTGGGGGAAAATACTGCATGTGTCAGGGGTGTGTTGGAGATAGGGGCAGGCAACAGGGGTGGAACCCTGGCTGTCTTTGGCTTTTCAGCACATGAAAAAACAGGGGTACATTTTGAGTAGAAAAACTCAGTTCCTTCTGTTTCTGAGTCCAGTCACATGGCTTGGTACAGTGGAGGAGGAGCCATTCTTGCTTTTAATGAGATGAGCTCAGCCCAGAACCATTGGTGCTGGTGATTGCCAGTCTGTCTGGGCAGGATGAGGAAACCCTGCCTGGGCACAGGTGGTTTCTGTCCTTGCTGCTTTCTCCTGAACAGATCAACTGGGCCTTAAGAGACATGGCACAAAAATCATTCCAACTGCTCACTAATAAAGTCTGTTACTGCTTTAAGCAAGTGTACAAATGCTTCTTGTTTAGCTGAGATATTTGTTCTCAGATTTGTCATGCTGACATCGATTTGTTTGCAGACTTGTCATCTTTGTGCAAATGTATCATCTCATCAAACACGACTCTCATGGTGGAATTTAAACTGCAACTGTCACATTAACAAGGGTGACTGATTCCATGGAGCAAATTTGCCTGCAGACTTGTCCCACATGGCTGTCTTCCTCTGGTTCCTTAGTGCAGGGTTTATAAAAAGAGCACAGACTGGGGAGGCAGCTCAGGCTGGCTGCTCCTGGGACCTGGAGCGTGGTGGTCGTTTCTGATTAATCACAAAGCACCTCAGCCTGCCTGGCTCAGGGCCTGGACATGCAACAGGGACGTCAGGCAGATGATGGAAGTGCTTCTGCTTCAGTCTCCAGCTGCTCAGGCTCAGGTGGCAGCTGAGGGGGTGTGTCAGCCTTCAAATGGGTGGAATTATAGAATCCCAGACTGGTTTGGCTTAGAGGGGACCTTGAAGCTCACCCAGTGCCACCCCTGCTATGGCAGGGACACCTTCACTGTCCCAGGTGCTCCAAGCCCTGTCCAGCCTGGCCTTGGGCACTGCCAGGGATCCAGGGGCAGCCACAGCTGCTCTGGGCACCTGTGCCAGTGTAATGGTGAAACATTTCACTCCTTTTTCAGGGGGCTGCTTCATTTAAACTAAAAATACCTTCCCAGTTTGAGAGTTCTGTTCTTAATTTCTGAGGAGATGTGCAGCTCAGTGACACAAAGGATGTTAAACACCTTGATAGCCTGCAAGAGCCCATCTGGTTTCTTGCTTAGCTGCAGAATAGTAACAAGAAGTGAAAGCCAAAAGCTCTGCTGCTTGTTGCCAAAAAATTTTGCAAGCAAGGCTTTCCCAGGCCCCGAGCAGCCTGGCTACACCCAAGTGGAAGAATTTACTCACTTGTTTGTTTGCTCTTAGGGGCTTGTGCAGGGGCAGGAGGCTCTTATCTAACCCAAGAGTTTGGAAACATGGTGCTGCTCACTTCACAAACATGGCTCACAGTTGGGCTTTTTTATATTTAGCCCAAGCTTTGCCACAGGATTGTTACACCTTTTTTTGGTTCTGTTTTCTGAAGGGTTGTGCTTCATTTCAAGTTTCTGTTCAATGTGTTTCATCTGAAGACAAGGGTTATAATTCAGTGCTCCAAAGGCCTTTACAATAGCCCTGCTTTCTGGCAGGGCCCTGTGGCAGATAATAAAGCAATTGTGTGATGTTCTGTACTCTGGGGATGCCTTGAGGGGACAGACAGCATGGCCTGTGGGTCACATTGTCAGTCCAGAGGTGGCTTGAAGGAGATTAATGTCCTTTGTGGTTTTCTTGACATCTTTGCACTAGAAAGCAGATCAGAGAGGAGAGGATATGGCTCTGATGCTCTGGGGTCATGTTCCTCCTGTCAGTCATCTGCAATTCAGGGTGCCTCAGAGAGGCTGTTGGGAATGTGTGTGTGCTCCAGAGCCTTTCCAAGGAACCTGAGCCACCATCCAGGGCTGCCCAGGGCTCTGGAATGGTGACATTCCTGGATGTCACCATGTTCCAGGTGTGGGAAAACCCTGTGCTCAGCCTCAGGAGTTTTAACTGTCTGGCCGTGCAAAAATGAATTTTGTCACAAGAGGATGGTTTAGAATGTGGTGGTGGTGTTTGCTCCCTGGGAGGGTGGGCAGGCCTGGCACCCGTACCAGAGCAGCTGTGGCTGTCCCTGGATCCCTGGAAATGTCCCAGGCCAGGCTGGACAGGGCTGGGAGCACCTGGGACAGTGGAAGTGTCCCTGCCATGGCAGGGGTGGCACTGGGTGGGCTTTAGGGTCTCTTCCAAGACAAACCATTCCAGAATTTCATTTGAAGATAACACAAGAAAAGTGAATAATCTTGGCTGCAACAATAGACCACAAGCAATACCTGCTTGTTCATTGATCTCCATATGGACATTTCCCACCTGGACTTAATTTTGAATTTGTTGCTCCATGCTCTGTAGATAAAGGCAGAGCCTTGTGCTCTCAGAGCAATCTCTGGGCAGTTTCTCTGCAGCTTATTCTACCCTAACAGATTTTTCCTGAGCTTTTTGAGCATTTCAACTTGGGTTCATTTTGCCCTCCTGAAAACATAATAAAAGTGATTTTAGAGCTGTATCAAAAACTGGAATCTGTTCAGATTATTTCTACAGATGAAATCTACTTTTTTTCCCCCTTGCTTTTTAAATAGAATCCATTCCAAAGGGCCTCCTGTTATTCTTGGTGAGTCATCAAAATGCAGATAAACAGCATTCTTTGGGTGCTGTGCACAGAGAGCTCAGTGCCATGAGCAGTTCTGTCCCACTGCTCATCACTTTGTTTGTTTTTGGTGTTCTTTGAAATAAAATAGTCCAAATTCCTTCCTTAAAATCCCTTAAAAGAACAGTTAATCATGTATATATTTGTCCTATTCACAGGCTGTGTATTAAGCCGAGTTTGAATTAGATGCTGATAAACAGAACTATTGTTTGGGCTTTGACTCCTATCTTTTAATTCCATGTCCCATTTGAATCTCAGTAGTCTCTCTCCCTGAAAATAGTGTTTTGCTCAGCATGTGGGAGCTTTGTCCTTGTGTTTAACACCAGGGAAGGACATGCAGGAGGAGCTTGGAGTACAGGTTTGTACAGTGGGAAGGAGCTGTCAGACGTGTCTTCAGCACCTGCTTGACAAGGTCACACTGAAAATTACAAGTTTTCCCTAAATTAGTGTCTGAGATACCTGCATATGCCATTCATCTCAGATGGCAAGTGATTGCCTGATTCCCTTCTGCTGAGATGCCAAGCAGGGCAATGTTTTTTCCCTTTCCCACTTTCCAGTGCCAGGAGCTCTGACTGAATTTCTGTGCCACAGAAGAAAAAAAACCCAATTTCAGTCTTCCCCCAAGCATTTTTGCTGTCAGGCACTTCTGCTAAGCAGCTGCACTTCTTGTGAGCCGGAGAATTTGAGAAATCCGCAACCCCGAGCGACGTGCGGTGCGGGGGGGAAGGTTTTCTGCTGAGGCCAGGGAAATAACTTCTGGTTTTTGTGTTGTTTTCTGTTCCTCCCCTCTCCCCCGGGGCCACTCAGATCGAGAGGCGGCTGGATGCCGTGAGGTCCGTGTGCCACCTGGCCCAGAAGAGGCTGCTGGCCTGTCTGCAGGGCCAGCATGGCACAGAGCCTGACAAGAGACACGTGAGTACAGCTGGGGTGCCCTGTCCCTCCCTGCTGCTCCTGCACTGCAGCCCAGGGCAGCAGAGCTCTGCCAGAGCAGCTCGCTGCTGGCACGGTGAAACCCCAGAGAGACCCCAGAGAGACCGCAGAGAGACCCCAGAGAGACCGCAGAGAGACCCCAGAGAGACCGCAGAGAGACCCCAGAGAGACCGCAGAGAGACCCCAGAGAGACCGCAGAGAGACCCCAGAGAGACCGCAGAGAGACCCCAGAGAGACCGCAGAGAGACCCCAGAGAGACCGCAGAGAGACCCCAGAGAGACCGCAGAGAGACCCCAGAGAGACCGCAGAGAGACCCCAGAGAGACCGCAGAGAGACCCCAGAGAGACCGCAGAGAGACCCCAGAGAGACCGCAGAGAGACCCCAGAGAGACCGCAGAGAGACCCCAGAGAGACCGCAGAGAGACCCCAGAGAGACCGCAGAGAGACCCCAGAGAGACCGCAGAGAGACCCCAGAGAGACCGCAGAGAGACCCCAGAGAGACCGCAGAGAGACCCCAGAGAGACCGCAGAGAGACCCCAGAGAGACCGCAGAGAGACCCCAGAGAGACCCCAGTGAAACCCCAGTGAATCCCCAGTGAAACCCCCAGTGAAACCCCAGTGGAACCTGTGAGACCCCAAGTGAAACCCATTGAAACCCCAGTGAAACCCCAGTGAGACCCCAGTGAAACCCAGTGAATCCTCATCCCAGCAGAGCCTGGGAGCAGCTCAGCAGTGCCAGGATACCCCTGTCCCTGCAGGGTGCTTGGGGCTCTGCTGACAGCCAGCCAGGGGAAGGTAAAGTGCAGCTCTGCCCCAGCTCCTCAGAGCTGCCCTTGGGCACTGACACCTCCAGCTGGCTGGAAATGCTTTTCTGTACACATCTGCTTTCTGCCCCTCCTTAGCAAAGCCATGGGTAGGTTTTCTTTAAAGCATCAGAGCCAGGAATAATTCACATTCACACTTTCTCCTTTTATTGAGTAACAGAGACCTGAGAGCAGGGGCACACAGGAGAGAGACGTGACAAGCTGCTTGCTTAAATCTCAGCTTAAAGCTGTTGATCTCTCCTTGGCAGTAGTTGAGATATGCTTTGGGCCAGTCATTCCAGCTAAAACTGAGAGGAAAGTGCTTTTCAGAGTGTCTGAGGAGTCTGGGGCTCGAAACTTTCTGTGACTTGGCGTTTTCTTTGAGTCCAAGAATGAGCTGTGTTTGTGTAATAGAAACCACATGGAAGAGGAGCAGAACCTTAGGGGGATGTGCTGGGGAAGCTGGAAAGAGTGAGCAGCACTCAGCTAAGCACTGTTCCTTCTGTTCCATAGAAAAAACTTCCTCTAACAGCTCTGGCTCAGAATATGCAGGAAGGATCCATCCAGCTGAGTGATGAAACTCTGCTGGGGTAAGTGTTTGCTTTTTTCCCTGCCTTGCTGTCTGACATTTTATTGCCTGCAGGGCTCTAATTAGAGCCTCTGGGTGCACAAAGGTTGATTTCAATCTAATAAAACTTAATATTTCTAGGTTCTTTCTCTAATCCAAAGGGAGAAACGGTGAGCAAGCAGTTTTTCTGGAATGGTTTGGGGACAAGCTTTAGGCTGAATTGCATTCCAGAGGATTCTGATTCTCTGCTAGCATAAAAGCTTTTAAAATGGCTTTTTTCCTTGTGGGTTAGAATTATCATCTCCATTTGAAGTTTAAATGTTGTGTATTTTACAATCAAGCTGCATTTTTATTTTAAACTGCATTCTGCAGGTTTGAATTGGTGACTTAAAATATTATCAATTTGCATTAATTGCTCCTAGTTCAAAGTAGCCCAAATTTATCTATCCTGGCAAAGTGGTTATTTGCAGTTTACGGGAAAGTGGCTGAAACAAATGAACCTCCATGTGCTGAATCCCTGGAGCCAAGTGGGTTTTTCATTGCTGGTGGGAATTCTTATGGAGACAGTGTAGAATGACCTTAGAAACCTTTGAGAGCACATTTCTGAGCCACTGCAGGAGATTTAAACCTGGATAAAAATCTTACAGGATAGGGGTTTTCCTTGTAACAAGCATAAAATGAAGGTCAAGTCATGGCTTTGGAGCCTGAGACTGCTGGGGATGGGATTGCTGGGAATTAGGGTGTTAAAACCTTCACATTAAAGGGGCTTAGGAGAAGATGAAATACTGCATTGAGCAATTTGTCTTGCATCTGGGAGATGGAAGGATGGGCTTGGAAATAAATACTGACTTCTGTGCCCTCAGGGTTGGTTTAATCACCTGGATGTCTAAAAGCCTCCAAAGTTTGTCATGGCTCAGGAATTCAGAAGAAAAAGTTTTAATAACACCACTTGCCTGTCCCAGATTTCTCTGAGAGAGCACAGAGCAGTTGCTTTATGCAGCACAAAGCTTTCCAAGGCTCTGCTCTGCCTTCAATCCTCCTTCTTCAGTCAGTGGTAACTGCCATGACATTTCCTGTCATTCCTACAGGAAAATGCTGGATACCTGTGGGGATGCAGAGAATAAACTGGCAATGGAGCTCTCCCAGCATGAAGTACAGATTGAGAGAGAAGTTATAGACCCACTGTGCCTGCTGACAGAGGTGAGACAGCTCAGCCTGAGAGGAGAAACACATCTGGACTGGTGCATAAACTGAGCAAAAGTGGTTTATCTCCGTGCTGGTATTGAAAAGCTGCTTTAAGGAGCCCTGTGTTGGTGGTGGAAAGTGGGTATGAAGCCTACACCATGTAATTTTGTTACAATGCACAATTTAAAATTCAATGTAAGCCCCTAATTCTCATTTCAGACAGAGATCCCAAACATTCAGAAGCAGAGGAAGCAGCTTGCAAAGCTGGTGCTGGACTGGGATTCTGCAAGGGGAAGGTAGGAGAGCATTTTAGTTACTGAGTGCTTTTCTGGCCATTTTTCTTACTGGTTGTTTTTCTGTCTCCTTGTTGGCAGCTCATGGCACCTGCTCTGGTCTGGTGCTTGCTACTGAAATGCTGCTGTGAGCAGGCAGTAGATGAAAAACAACAAACTTTCATTTAAGTTACACCAGAAAAGGACCCATGATTGCTAGATCCAAACAGAGCTAAGATTTTGAAGTTCTTACATGCCTGTATATAATAGGAAACATGTTGGAAACTCATCCAGTTTCCAGTTCATACAAATGTTTAACTTGAGTAAGGAATGACTGAAATTTGGAGCTTAAAGAGGGAGCAGGAATCTCTCTGTGTAACCACACCAAGTGCTTTTACAGCCCTGTGTGGAACCATCTCCTTGGGAGGCTCCTGGGTCGTTCATCCCACCCCTGAGTGCCTTTAAATGGTTTTACACTGCCCTGAGAACTGGTGGAGCCATTTTCAGCACATTTTACACCCATGTTATGGGGCAGATGCAGGATTCCTGCTGATTTTATAGTTGCTGGTGAATTATGTCAGCATGTCATGAATGGTGTGTTTTGAACCTTTTTCAGCTCTGTTGGAAAACCTCTGATACTGTGGGATTTGTTTCCTGTTGAAAGAAACCAATTCCAAAGGAGCCATAAATGCAGATTCGTGTTGAATGTTGATTCTCACTGAATTAAACTTCTCTTCCCCAGGTACAACCAAGCCCACAAGACTTCAGGAACAAATTTCCAAGTGCATCCTTCAAAAATAGAATCTCTTAAGGAAGAGATGGATGAAGCTGGAAATAAAGTTGAGCAGTGCAAGGTAAGGACAGGATAAGTGTCCCTTCCACACCTCCCATGGAATTGCCCAGTTGTGCAGCTGCAAATCACGTGGCTGTGGCAGTGTCTGTCCTGGGGGTATTTTCATACCAGCTGATCTCTGGATTGCTTTAGTTCAATGAGGAACTCCATCCAGGGTGTTTCTAAGTTGGGTATTTGACATTATTTTCAGTTTCAGTCTGAGCCAGCTGTGTCCTGGCCATGGGTGGATGTTGAGGGTGTCTGGGTGCTCCAGGCCATGGAGCAGCTGTGCAGTAGGAGGTACCTGAGGAAACTGAGGCTGGGCCACCCCAGGGGCTGTGACAGCTCTGAGCAGTTCACATTCATTTTCACTTCTCAACAGCAAATGCTTCACTGAGTACTGAGAACTGAAACCATTTTTATCAGTACTTGCCTTTGAGTGCTATAAATAACAACTGAATGGCAATATGTTCATGACTGAAGGGGGCAACTGCTTTGCTAGATAAACCAGAGTCAAGATTTTGAAATAATTTTGCTTGAAGAACACTTGCAGCAGAGCAGGTGCATTACAGCTTCTTAGTCCAAACTTCCTGCAGGCAAAATAAGCACAATAAACCCGTGTGTACCATTTGAGATGAGTGAATGTGCTGTCCTGGTTTGCATCTTCCCCAAAGGATCAGCTGGCTGCAGACATGTACAGCTTCGTGTCCAAGGAGGGGGAGTACGCCCGCTGCTTTGTGATGGTGAGTGCTGGCAGTGGGGCTCTGCTTCAGCACAGCTGGGCACACACCCAGCTCCCAGAGATGGCATTTCGTGTGCTAAACCTTTAGTCTTGTCTTTTGTGCTCACCAGAAGCTAATGCTCTTTTTGTTTTTTAAAATGTGGCTTCTGTTCTCAGTTATTAGAAGCACAAGCAGATTACCATAGAAAAGCATTAGCAGTCATAGAAAAGGTCCTACCCGAAATTCAAGCCCATCAAGGTAAAGTAACCTGTGCTCTGGCTGATGCTTCTCCTTGCCTGTGCCACTATGCACAATATTCTCCTCCTCTATCTTGATTCTCTTGCATGCAGACTGATTTAATGAGGCCATTTTGATCTGCTTAACAATTTTACATTCCCAAGCATAATTCCATCTTCGTGTCCTCTGGAGCTCCCCAGCCATGTTTAACACACTAATAAAATATCAATTAAGGATCTCTCTAATACCCAGGAGGGTAAAGGAAGCATTTTTCTATTTGCTCACCTGTTTTCCTTGTGCCCTTTTGCTGAGTCACACCTGGCTCTTCAGGCCAATGAAAGTGTCATTGGTTCTTGGTGACATTTGGTTCTTGAGTGATTACAGGTGATTATCAGGAAAACTCCATGGATTTTAAGGAGTTTGGTTTTTTCCCCCCCCTCATTTTGTGCAATCCTCTTTCCCAGTGTGCACCGCGTGCAGGGAAGCGGAGAGTTTGGGTTCTTCTGCTGATTATCAGCTGTTAAAAAAGTGAATTGTACAGCTTCATTTCTTCCCTAAGAAGAGCTGGAACTGCTGCTAAGCTTCCACTGTCAGGGGACTCACAGGTGTATCACTGACGATGTGGGATGAAGATGCACCGTGTGTTTTGGAAACTGCTCTCCAAAATATTGGCTGTGCTGTCCCTGAATCTTTGGAGAAATAGGTGAACAGAGTCTGAGGGAAAAAGCCATCTGAGCTGAGGAAGGCTCAGGTACCTGCAGCTGCTGAAGGCTGCAAAAGATGAACCAATTCAATACACAAATCAATAGGAGCACTGTGGAAAATGCTGTGGGGTAGCTGTACTCAGTGTGGGAGAGGAGGGAATGCAGAGGTGATGCTGGTACAGCAGCAGGGCTGTGCAGGAGGTTCTTTGTGGATGTGGCTGCTTGAAATTTGTTATTGTTGCATGGAAGGTTTGGACAGAGCAGCTGAGCAGCAAATGCTGCAGAGCAGACTGAAGGTGCCTGGGAGCCATGGTGGCCAGGTGGCTGAGTGCAGGGAATTCCTCACCTGGTGTTTCTAGCTGCAGTGTAAATTAGAATCCCATCAAGGTTTGGGTTGGAAGGGACCCTAAAGCCAGGCAGGGACACCTTCCATCATGTCAGGGTGCTCCAAGCCCCATCTAGCCTGGCCTGGGCACTTCCAGGGGTGGGAGCTGGGATTTGAACAAGTACTGAGGTTTCTTTTCCTAATGTTTGCTGTAATTTGCAAAGGTTGGGAAGTGCCACATGCATCTCATGGCGTGTTAATGAATGAGAGGGGCTAAAACTGGACAAGGGAGGTGATTGATGTGGTTTCGTAAAGAAAAGGGTGGAATTAAATCCTTTGCAGAAACACTTTGCCTTCAGAGCACTCTTTGAAGTCCTCTGAAGTTTTTGTCTTTCTTGGCCTCTTTTCCCCATAAAAGAAATAACACATCTGTACTAACAATAACCTTTTACATCTGCATTTTTTCAGTTAAAATAGCAGAAATGGGTCAGAACGTAAATTGTAGGAAAGAAGAAATTCACATTCAGTTTGGAGAAATTTGTGCCAATTGGAGTTAAACAAGAATTGAAGAATTAAATTGAAAATTTGAATGTTTTGGTGCTGGGCTGTTACCATGGTAGTTGTGATGTGATACACTGGGGCTGCTAATATCCATTGTAATTTGCTGATTTAAGGAATTAAGGAATAAAACAGCTCCATTTTTATTCACCTTAAATACAGTTAAAAGAAAAATCAGCCCAGGTCATGCAGTCTGGACAAAATTTTCCTCACAGATATTCTTGAAGACTGGAGCCAAATCAGTGTTACTGGAACGTGCAGCCTTGTGCTGGCACTTGTTAAGGTTTGTTATTTATAATTCCAGCTATACACAGAATTTGTATGTGATATTCCATCCAGAAAGATGCAGAAGTATTTTTTCCTTGACCACCAGCAGCTTCATTTTCTCTTTGCTCATGATCCAAGGGACTTTACCAATCAAGGGCTGTAAAACTCCTGCTGTAGTCTGAACATTTCTGTGCTGTACTGGAGGCTTTCTTCTCTTCTTGCCTGGGCTATAATTCAAGGGCTTGGTAGATATCCTGCTCAGTGTTTTGATACTCTCCAACTTAGACAAATGGACTGAAAAGCCAGCTTTTGGAACTCCCCTGGAAGAGCATCTCAAGCGCAGCGGGCGGGAAATCGCAGTTCCCATCGAAGCCTGTGTCATGATGCTTCTGGAAACTGGGATGAGAGAGGAGGTGGGTGATTCCAGATCTCAGGCCAGGAATGGGGGGAATAAAGAGCCCAGAGAAGCTCATGAACTGGTGTCTGTTTGTTAACGTGGTGCTTAACTAATGTCTTCATTAAGTAGTTGGTAAATGTTTTGCGACAGAATAACCCCAGCACTGTGTGAGGTGTCTTGGAGGTGGAGGCACCTACAATGAAACGAGGGGGTGGGCCAAGGGTGGGAAAGAACTGAATCATGGTCAGGTGGCAGTGACAGGACACATTAAGGGCCAGCTGGGTCAGAGCTGTCCGGGGAAGGCACCAAAGCTGGAATGTTCTGAAAGAGGCTGTTGTAAAACTGGTGCTGTTCCATGATTGTGCCATGTGTGGTTACCAGTCAATACATTTTATTTCTCTGCTGCAGGGCTTGTTCAGAATTGCTGCTGGAGCCTCCAAGTTAAAAAAGCTGAAAGCTGCCCTGGACTGTTCCACTTCCCAGCTGGATGAGTTTTACTCAGATCCCCACGCTGTTGCAGGTATTGGGAGCGTTCGGAATCCAAACCAGGTGTAAACTGACACAGCACAACTTCAGGGTGCTCAGGTGTTGATCTCCACAGTTAAGCTGGGAGAAGTGACAATCAGTTGGAAGTTCACTGCACAGTTTGGCACAGATATGTGTAGGGTGCCTGTGCTGATCAGAGCTGATGTGTTTGTGACAATGGTGTGTAATATCCAGGTGATCATAATGACCCAGCTGTCACATCTCTCATGACAAGAGTGCTAGCATGGTCAAGGTAGAATAGAGCCATGTGTAGACCTTCAATCCATCTTTATAAGTGCCTTGTCCTGAAGAGATGATTCAGAGTTTCATAGCATGTTTCTGTCAAATTGCACTAATTACTGGCAGACCCTTTGTGTTAAGATCTGAGCAGCTCCCTTGTGCGAGTGTCAGGTCTTGCCACTTTCCCTGGTACTTGGAATTTATTGCACAGATAAAACTGCAAATGTGATGGCAGAGTTTTCCCCCAGGTCTGAAAGCAGTGGCTGAGGAGCCAACCTGTCCCTGTCTGCATTGCAGGTGCCTTGAAATCCTATTTGCGGGAGCTGCCCGAGCCTCTCATGACCTACAGCCTGTATGAGGAGTGGACACAAGCTGCAAAGTAAGCATGCTACAAATAGCTGTAGAGGAGGTCATGCTGCAGATTTCCATTAAATTTGATTCTTCACAGGTGAATTCGAATGAAACAACCAAGCTCACACAGTTTTTTATTATTTCACTAATGGGTATTTCCTGTAATAAATTATTTTAAATAATAAACAGCTTAATAAAAATTGCACAAAATGTGGTGAAATATCTGCTTTGTTTAACTGTTAGGGCTGCTTCAGGCTGCTGGCTGCACGCTATTGATGCTCAAGCAGTTTTGTTGCAGGTAGAGATAATTCAGGGATCTGACAAGCAGGTTACTGAGTACAAAACTTTTATTTGGCATAAATGGAAGTTTACACCATCATCTCTTTGTCATTGCAGAAACAACTGATTTCTGCCCTGAAAGTAAGATGTCATGGCTTTTTTTTTTTTTTGTCCTTTCAGTATTCAGGACCAGGATAAGAAGCTCCAAGAGTTATGGAGGATTTGTAACAGATTACCTGAGCATTACCGTGTTAACTTCAGGTAGGTGTGAACATCTCTTAGCTCAGCTGCTTTGCACCTCCAAGCCAATTAAACTAAACTCTAATCCAGGTGTGCTTTTCTTGGCCAAATTCAGTGAGATTTATTAAAATACCTCTTATTTCATGCAGCAGTGGCCACCCATAGGTGGTGTCCTCAGATTAATTCCCTATTGACTGTCAGGAATAGTGATGCACAGAGCCTTTCTACTTATGGCTCATGCTCTGCTCTTTGCTGTTGTTTCCAGCCTTAGAAATCACCTGGATCTATCTTAAACATTTTTCCTTTTGGTTTTGTGTTTTGCAAATGAACTGGAGCACAACCAGCTCTGGTGATTCCTAGAAGCGTGGAATTTCCATTACGGGATGTGAAACTAGCTGAAATCAAGCGTTTTTCTCTGGAAGTATAATATTTCTTTGGTTCTGTTTTGCTAAGATGGGAGCTGCTTTCTTTGCTACCCCGTTCAACTTTTATGATTTGGGAGCAGAAGCTTTGGGCAGCTGCCAAGCAAGAAGGCTGCTCATCTCATTTCCGTGTTGTTGGGAGCTCTCTGTACAAGGCTTTCAACAAGAAATGCTCATGGTTCCTGCTGTTTAATTGTTTCTTTCCTTTTTGAAGGTATTTAATCAAATTTTTAGCCAAGCTTGCCCAGAACAGTGACGTTAACAAAATGACTCCGAGTAACATCGCCATAGTCTTGGGCCCCAACTTGTTGTGGGCAAAGAATGAAGGGTGAGTTCTTTTAAGAAAGCTACAAAACAGAATTGGGTGAAGCTGTAGAATTGATAGGTTTAAATCCTTTAGTCTATTCACAGCAACAGACTGTTTACCTAAAAAATATGTCAGGTGTTCTTTCAGGCCATGCCTCCAGGTCCTTTGGGGCAGGAAGGTTTTTAGGGGTGTTTCCAAAAGCTGTGGATGTTACTGAATAGTCTGGAGTCCAACACAGTAGCTCTTTTTCTGCTACTGAGGAGTTGATCCATCATGATTAGCCTAAGTTGTTTTTAGGTAGTCTGAATTGATTTTAGTTTTCTAACTTTGATGGAGCTCTGAATAAAGTGTTCTTCAAACCTCTCGTGCAGATCCCTTGCAGAAATGGCAGCAGCCACTTCAGTGCATGTGGTAGCAGTTATTGAGCCCATTATTCAGCATGCAGACTGGTTCTTCCCTGGAGGTGAGTTCCTGCCACAGCTCAGCAATTTCACATTTCCCTCCAGGTCACCCTCGGTGGCTTGTGCAGTGAGGCACTCCTTGGGATGTGTGTCTCAGGAGCAATTCTGTCTGTCCCTATTCCAGATGAGGATTTCAATGTGTCTGGGGCGTTTGTGGCAGTTCCTGCTGTAAATTCCAATCACTTGTCACACACTGGGAATGACTATGAATGTGGGACCCTGGAGAGGAAGAGGCCTCTGAGCATGACTGTGATGGAAGGGGATCTGCTGAAGAAGGAAAGGTGGGTGTAACTCTCAGCTTAGGGGTCCATTTTAGCCCTCTTCCAATGAGGCTGCAATCAGACACCATCACTGGTGTCAGGAGAGAAATTTCATGGAAATGCTGTAGATAACAATAGTGATTTGTTTCCTGTTGTTGCAGCCTGAGGATGGCTCAGAGGTAACGTACTCTTACTTCCTTCCAGTTACACTGCATGCATGATAAATCCCCAGTTTCCATTCTCCTGGTACAGATTGGGGGTGGTCTAAGTTTCACTGGAACAGAAGTGTCTGCAGTAGCCTCTCTCAGTCTCTAACTTCTGGTATTCCATGGCTTCTCTTTCAAAGCCCATAAGCTGAGGTGGTGTTACCTGGTGCCTTCATGATAAGACTTCTGAGTTGATGATGGTACAGTATTGCCACAGCAAGCAGTAGAATGCTAAAAACTCCCAGTAAAACGTGCTGTTTCCCATATAACATGTAGTGCAACGTTCATTCTTATCACTCATCATGAGTATTCAAGTGATGTGCTTGTTTTTAGCTGTTGATGCAAATGTTAAGTTGTTACCTGTTAGCTGTGACCAGCCACATGCAAATTTGTCAGCACTCACAGAGGGAGAAAATCAATTCAAGATTCAGTGTTTAACACAACAAGAATAAAATAATTTCTAGCGTGAATGTGCTCTGTGCATTCTAAAATCTGTTAGAATTGGGGTCTGTTTCTCCACTGTTCTCCTTGAAACACAAATAGAATTATTTGGGTTGGGAAGGACTGTAAGGATCTCTCATTCCAGCCCCCAAATCACACCCTGTGTCCAGTAGCTTTTTGTGAATCTCTGCTGCAACTTAGCGTGTGATAGAAACAAAATTCATGTGGCAAAATCCATTTAGTGAGGAGCTCCCGTGGTATGTAAGGAAACGTCTGTATTTACATGTGAGATTCCGAGTGCTCTGACCTCATCGTCATCAGTGTTTGTCTCCAAATGTAACTGAGTAGTTTGTTCACTGCCGTTTAGCTTATCCCTCCCTGGGGATAAGCCAAATCCTGTTGCATGTGTTAACAGTGCCGGTGTTGTGCAGGCAGTGGAGCTTTAACCCCGCGGTGTCGTGCAGCCAGCGGAGCTTTCCTCGTCGCCGCTTTGCATGTCGGGGTTTGTCTGGGGGTGGGACACCCCGAGTCCTGCTGCTGCAGCACTGGGGCTGCCTGCCTGCTGTGTTCACTCTCTCTTCTCTCTGTAGCTTTGGTGTGAAGGTGCTGGAGCTCCCCGCGACCCCGCGGCGATGTGGCACTGTAAACAGAAAGCTCACATCGCCGGCCTTCCAGCCGCCGCTGCCGCCCTGCGAGCCCGCGGGGCCCGAGCAGCCCTGCCCGCCCGCCGGGGCTGAGCTCGGCCCCGGGGCTGGCCCCGCTGCCTCTGCTGCCCCAGCAGAACAGCCCCAGCCTCCAGGCCCTGAGGATGCCAGGTAAGAGGCACGGCTTGCGCTGGCGGCGGCTCGGCGGCGGCTCTGGCAGCAAACTGGTGTCACCTGGGGCAGGCACCTGTGCCCTGGCAGTGTGGGCAGCAGCACCCACAGAGCTCTCCTGCCCTGGCAGTGTGGGCAGCAGCACCCACAGAGCTCTCCTGCCCTGGCAGTGTGGGCAGCAGCACCCACAGGAGCTCTCCTGCCCTGGCAGTGTGGGCAGCAGCACCCACAGAGCTCTCCTGCCCTGGCAGTGTGGGCAGCAGCACCCACAGAGCTCTCCTGCCCTGGCAGTGTGGGCAGCAGCACCCACAGAGCTCTCCTGCCCTGGCACTGTGGGCAGCAGCACCCACAGGAGCTCTCCTGTCCTGCCATGGCTGTGCTTCCACAGCTGGGCTTCTGAAATAACACACACCGCTCTGGGTGTCCCAGAACTGGTCGTATAAAGTAACATCCATGGTTCTGGGTGTGCCAGAATTCATCTGATAACATAACATCTGTAATTCAGTCTGATCTGGAGTTCATCCTCTCACATAGTGGAATTCTTGGGAGAAAAAATGATGATGGAAAATACACTCTATTTCTCGTGCCCACACTGACCTTCCCAGATTATGTTCTAGAGGTGTGCACACAGGTGATACCAGTTTGCTGCTGAAAGAGCAAAACCTACCGTGGCAATACCAGAAACCTGTTGGTCTTGTTTGTTGTTTCTTGTACACGTTATCTGGATATGTCTCGTTGTGTTTATTTGTCTGTAGCAAGTGTTAGTGATGAGCAGACTTGCTTACTAGAACACTGGCAGTCAGTTTGGTTTCTTTAGGTCAAGTAGGTACACTGCCTCTTTCCTATTTAATTTCTCAAAGCTCTGCACTTGTATCCCTGGACTCTGAGGCTAATTGCAGCAGCCTGACTTCCCCCAGTGAGGTGGAAGCAGCACTTTGCTCTCAGCCCTCCAGTGCTCTGAGAGCTGTGACAAACCACGTGTGAAGCCTGCAGTGCTTCCAAATGTCAGCCTCAGGCTGAAGCCCCACCGTGGGCTTTGGTGCAGCACTGACTCTTGTGCACAAAGCTTGTTCCCAGGTGACATATTTACAAAACCAGCTCGTTTGGAAATCCCCTGCGGACCAGTGTTTCCTCCACAGATGGCTTCTGTGGCAGAGGCAGCTGAAATGAGCCCTCAGGGGTCGTGTCTGAAAGTTGCACTTAAAATCTGCTCAGCCTCTGTGTAAGTACTCACAACTTGTTACAGCACCTGGAGAAATGGGGATTGCAGAGTGCCAGTCCCAGTGAGTAAAGTCAGTCCTTTTGAGAGCTAAATTGCTGCAGAGGCTCTAAATACAGAGGAGTGAGAGAAGCCTGCAGGTGCACAGCCACAGGAGGGGACCCTGCCCAGAACCACCTCAGCTGGCTCAGCCTCCAGCATCACCCATCAGCCCAGCACTGCCACACCATTCACCACTGAACCACGTCCTCAGGTGTCACATGTTTTTGGAACAATTCAGGGACTGTGACTCCACCACTTCCCTGGGCAGCTGTGCCAGGGCTTGACGATGCTTTCCATGAAAATTGTTCCCTAATATCTGATCCACAGCACGGTTTGTGACGGAGCAGCTGCAGCTGAGCCAGACAGGGCACATTACAACCATCTCTGACGTGGCTTTTTCATTTCCAGTACCTCAAAATGCAAGGACAGCACGTCTGCAGCCACTCCCCCGCCGGTGAGGAACGGTGGCCAGGCAGGCCCTGCCCCGGGCCAGGCAGCACCCAGCACCTCCCAGCTCTCTGCCAGCCAGCCCCAGAACGCTGCTGGTCCCAGTCCCCACGCCCTGAGGAGAGGTGTGTGTTTGTTTCCTTTTCAAGCCACTTTGTTCCAAGCCTTGATGTACTGCAGAAATGCTGCTAAAATAACTTTATCAGCGCCTCTGCCCTTATACAGACAGCAGTTTAATCTGTTGGCTTGTCCCCAAGGCCTGGCTGTAAAGCAGCTGTGACTTTTGGACTCTCTGAATGGTGCTAGTGTCACCAGTGCTGTTTAACAAACTCTCAAAAGCTATTGATCAGTAAATGCTTGTATTTGATAATGCACAATTTTATTTTGATAACATAGCTGGGGATTTTTTGTGCTGCTAATTATTTTCTTTGGGAGCTTGGTTTGGAACAGTAGAATTCCAAAATGGTTTGGGTTGGAAGGGACCTTAAAACTCATCTTGTTCCATCCTCTGCCATGTCAGGGACACCTTCCACTGTCCCAGGCTGCTCCCAGCCCTGTCCAGCCGGGCCTTGGGCACTGCCAGGGATCCAGGGGCAGCCACAGCTGCTCTGGGCATCTGTGCCAGGCCTGCCCACCCTCCCAGGGGGCAATTCCTTCCCCATATCCCGTCTAACCCCACTCTCTGTCAGTGGGAAGCCTTTCCCCGTGTCCTGTCACTGCATGTCCCTGTAAAACCCCCAGTCCCTGACGCTGGAATTCCTCTCTTCTCTCCACAGCTGTGAAGAAGCCGGCGCCAGCCCCCCCCAAACCAGCCAACCCCCCCCCGGGGCAGCCAGGAAGCCAAAGCTCTTCCCCAGCTGCTCAGCCCCCTTCTGTCTCTCCAAAACCACCGGCCAGAAGCTCTTCTCCTCCCGCNCCCGGCCCGTGCCCAAGCCCAGGAACAGGCCCAGCGTGCCCCCTCCGCCCCACCCGCCCGCGCTGCCCGCTGACGGCGCCAGCCCCGCGCCCACCGCCTCCAAAATCGTCACAGGTGAGTGCCTGGGGGCTGCACAGGTGAGAGGTGCTGCTCTGGGGCTGGCACTGCAGGGAGCAGTGAATGGGGGGGACTGAACAGCACAAATCACAGTTACAGCACTCCATAGCTCATCCCCAGGTAAATGCCCACGAGGGTGGCGGTCCTGAGGCAGAAGTGTTAGGGGGCGAGTGGAGATGAACTTTTGTTTGTTTTTGTTTTTTCTCCTGTTTGGAAGGCTTAACACTGTGACAGCAGCTCCAGCTCAGCATCTTGGCAGTCAATTCTGCTTGTACATGTGTTGCCAAAAAGCAAATATTTAGAGGAGGGAGATGATGTAGCCAAGGTTGGTGGATTTCAGCACATACTGAGATAAGGAAAGGGCACAAGTGGTCACTGACACGTGTTGTAGTAGGCAAAACTTGCAGAGAATGTTTGACCTTTTGAGAACAGAGCCTTCTGATGTGCATTTAAGTTGGACATCCAGAAGCTGAAGAATCACCTCTATTAAACTGTATTTCTTAGGTCAATATTTGTAGAGCTTCACATTTTAAGTGTAATCCTTGTTTTAAGACAGTCATGAAGTAAAGAGAAACTTTTGTCTTCTCACAGAAGCTTCATGAATCTAGTAGTTACCAATTTGATTGGGATAATGTTACTTTAATAAAGACAGTTAATAAAGTTTTTTTTTTTTAATGTAAATGCTGAGGCCCTTCAAAACCAGCAGATTTTGGAATGTTTTCCTGTTGAGTCACTGCTTATTCTGGGAAATTCTGAAGAAAGAGATACTGAATGTGGGAGACTAATGCTTTTAAATCTACTTACAATTAATAATGGTTGAAACTTCCCCATGACACTGCAGCTTCTCTAGAACTAGACTAATGTATTGGAATGCAGAATATCAATTCTGTTGCCTAACAGCTCTACCCCAATGCCTTCACAGGTGGGGATGGTTACTGCGAATAAGGTTTGTACTCACAGAAACTGCAAGTGCAGCTCAACTGCTCCTGTGTGTAGCTTGAGTTCGGAAATGTGCTTGGAATTGTGCTCTGCCAGCCCTGTGTTCCCATCCCTGCACAGAAACTGCTCTGCCAGCCCTGTGTTCCCATCCCTGCACAGGAATTGTGCTCTGCCAGCTCTGTGTTCCCATCCCTGCACAGAAACTGTGCTCTGCCAGTCCTGTGTTCCCATCCCTGCACAGGAACTGCTCTGCCAGCTCTGTGTTCCCATCCTTGCACAGAAACTGTGCTCTGCCAGCCCTGTGTTCCCATCCCTGCACAGGAACTGCTCTGCCAGTCCTGTGTTCCCATCCCTGCACAGAAACTGTGCTCTGCCAGCTCTGTGTTCCCATCCCTGCACAGGAACTGCTCTGCCAGCTCTGTGTTCCCATCCCTGCACAGGAACTGTGCTCTGTCAGCTCTGTGTTCCCATCCCTGCACAGGAACTGCTCTGCCAGCTCTGTGTTCCCATCCCTGCACAGAAACTGTGCTCTGCCAGCCCTGTGTTCCCATCCCTGCACAGGAACTGCTCTGCCAGTCCTGTGTTCCCATCCCTGCACAGGAATCATCCCTGCACAGGAGTTGTGCTCTGCCAACTCTGTATCTCGTCCCTCCACAGCATTCTGCCTGCAAGAGGGTTCAGGCCTCTGCTGCTCACTTGTCACAGGCCTGTGAACATTAAGTTATTCCTTAAGCCCCTGTAAAGAATTCACAGTTCACACCAGGCCCCCAGAATCAGTCCCCAAGTCAGGTGTGATGAGTGACCTGTTTCCAACAGGCTTGTTCTCCTCAGCGCAGGCAAACGTGATTTTTCCTACAATTTGGTGGTTTGTGGTTATGTTTTAATGTAGCTCTCACTTCAGCTTTGCAGTTCTTTTTAACCACTTGGAGTTTTTTCAGCAAAGTCCAGGCTGATGTGACCGAACCGGTGGCAGAACAGCCCCAGCAGCAGCTGCACCATGGCACGCTGGCTGCCAGCCTCCCTGCTGGCTGTGCCTGCCCAGTCCCAGCTCAGGGTGTCCCAGCACAGCCCAGGCACTGCCCCTGCCCAGCTGGGAGGCTCTGGGCTGCTGCTGCTGCCTCCTGAGCTCAGCATTTCCCTGTCTGCACCAGGACACTGAAGTCAGTGTTGGACTGAGAAGTCAGACTGGAAATCATTTAGGTTTGGGGTTTTTGTTAACTGGAAAAAGAGGGTGCCCAGAGAAGCTGTGGCTGCCCCTGGATCCCTGGAAGTGGCCAAGGCCAGGCTGGGTGGGACCTGGAGCACCCTGGGACAGTGGGAGGTGTCCCTGCCCATTATGTGATTCCATGAAGAAACCAGCAGAAAATGAGCTGCTTAAGCAACTAAAAAGTAGCTTTAGTTTTTAAAATAACTGACTTCCGAATGTGTTTTTGGCAGTATATTTAAAATATGAGGATAATTAATTCCCAAGCTGAAGTCAGAAGTGAGGCTGGGCTCTGAATCCTGACAGCACTCTGCAGTGAAGTTAGCAGCAGCAGCTGTGCTAATGAGTCAAACTTCAAGGAAAGACTTAATCTGAATTTCCAAGTGTTTCATAGTTTGACCATATTTATTTTCATTTTAGGGTTTTCCTGGTTCTGAGGAAATTCCTTCAATGATAGCAGGCAGGGAGGGTTTGTTTTACCCCAGTGTAATGGGAAAAATCCTTGTCTTGTAATTAACATCCAGCTGGAGCTGCTTCATTAGCATTGGGCACGGCAAGCACCTGCCAGAGGGGACTGCAAAGCAGAGCAGATTGGCCCAGGTGTGCTGTTAACACAGCATGGGAGCTGCCACGCAGGAAAACTGGGAAAGGAGAGCTGCTGAGGGAGGATTCTCTCCACAACTGGTGAAGGGACGTAGAAGATCCAGCCTGTTTAGCTGAAATCCCCTTGGGGAGGGGTTGAAGTGACACTCCAGCAGCACACTCCGTGCTAAAGCATCCACCTTTCCCAGATCCATGTGTTTTTAAAGGATTAATAATCTGAATTAACACCACCACCTGTCACATGAGAGTGTCTGCTCTAATATCCACACCGTCACACACAAGCACTCACAGACTCACTAATTCACAACGTGCAACTGCTGGTTTTAATTTGAACCCTAACGAGGAGAATGAGGGAACAAAATTAAGGTGCCAGCAAACCTCAGAATAATCCCTGAACAGGAATTCTGAACTGTCCTCAGGGTACTGTTAACTCCTTTGTCCGTGTACTGGGCTTTGGTAATGCCTCAAATTCTATTTATGGTGTTAAAGTAAGAAGCCCTAGAATATTCTAATCAAAGGTTTTATTAAATAATCCAGATGTTTGACCAGCATTCAGTAGGAACAGTATTGGCAAGTGCAATGGTAAGGAAAAGGCCCCTGATTGGCCGACGCTGTTGCTAATTGCTAATTGCTAATGATGTGTGTGCTAACTACTAACCCTGCAGTGCCCTGCTGTGTGTGTCCCTGGCATGGCCAGCGAGGGGCTGCTGTGCTCCCATTAACCCACTAAAGCCCAGAGAGCAGAATGTGCAGCTCCTGCTGTCCCCTGGCCACTGTCACCCTGTGCTGTCCCCACTGCAGAGAGCCCAGAGCTGTGCCCCAGTCACTGCACTGTCCTTGTCACCAATGCTCCTCCCACAGCAGCTGCTCCAGGGGCTTGGGCTAGTGAGGTGTCCTGCCCATGGCAGGGGTGGGGTGGGATTTCAGGTCCCTTCCAGCCCAAACCATGCTGGGATTGTGGCTGGGCTGAGCTCGGTGCCAGGCTGGAGCAGGGTGGGATTGCAGCTGCTCTGTGCAGGACACAGATCCTGCAGGCTGCTGGGGCTGGGGGCTCAGGAGCAGGGCAGCCTGCACTCGGGGGCTGCCTTCCCCTTTCCAGGTCATTTAGCTCAGAAACCTTCAGCTTGAGCCTTTCTGCAGTCACTTCTGGGTTAACTTCAGGATTTCGTGCTTACGAGTCCCAGTCTCCCTAGGATGCCTGTCTGCACCTCCTGTGCTTGAAAACAAGGCATTTATTTGGATTTTTTGTTGATTTAAGTGCTCCTATGTGGAGCAGCTGCTGGACTGCAGTAAGGGATGTCATGGATATTGTAAATCAGCTTTCGAAAATCCTGACAAGATTTTCAGTCACCTTTTCTTCAGCTGCTAGGGATTTTTCTGGTCTGGTAATTCTAGCTGCCAGGGCAGTCAGTCACCAGAGATGCAGCATTTTGTGGTCCTTTTTGGACACCTTGGCTTGAACAAAATCCTCCTCTCCTCAGAAGAGGCAAAGGCCATGACATGCCCTGTTTACACAGGAGAGAGGTTTCATCTGCACTTGGTGTGAATAACTTCTGCCTCTTTTTGACACCATCCTTGTTCCTGTTGCTTCTCAAAGTCACAGGTGGTGTTCCCTGGTGGATGATTTAGGTGCCAGATTATTTTGCTGAGTGTTTTGACATGAAAGTCCAGAGTAGCTCTCCAGGGGCATTGAGGAATCTGATCCTAAGTCAGGCTCCCTGTCCTCCCTCCTTCAGAAGCACTGGGTTTCTGTGGCTGTCTCCAGGGCTGAACCAGGCTGGGTAGGAGGAGCTGTTCAGCTGGGCTCAGCCCTTTGTGGCCACAGGGGCCACCTCTGTTCCCAGAGCCTTCGTTGATCTTTGCTCTCCCTTCTCTGTCAGGAAATGCCCAGGAATTCCTGAGCGAATGAGCCGGCCCCGGCCCGGCCGCTAAACTCGCTGTTCCCTTTTTGTGCAGACTCTAATTCCAGTATTCCAGAACCACTTCCAAGCCCTCCTGCAGAGCCTCCTGCAGAGCTGGCAGGCAGAGAGCTGCACAACCACCTGCTGCTGGACATCGACAACGACACGGAGAGCACCGCGCTGTGACCGGGGCGCGCCTCTCCCGGGGGAAAACCTCAGACCTAACAGGGAAAAGCTTCTTCTGGCAGCGTGGCACAGCTGTGCACAGCTGGGGCTGGAGCCTCCTGGGGACAGGGATCTCCAGCGTGGCTGAGGTTGGACAGGACCTCTCAGAAAATCCAGCCCAACCTTTGGCCGGGCTCCGGGTTCGCCCTCAGAAGAAGTTTAATGATCTGGGTCTGGACAACGGTTTTCAAACTCTTGGATAGAAGGAATGAATTCCTGCAGGAACTCGCCTAGGAAGCGTGGTCAGTGCTGATACAGGTGGTATTGGCAGAAATTCCAAAAGAATAAGAAGCAGAACATTAGTTATTTAAAGTGCATGTCTGTATTACGGAAATAATCCTTCTCAGGCACGGTTAGAGGTTGTTTGTAGTTCTTAGCCCCTGCCAGGAGCTGCCTCCCAAGGGACATTCCCGCTCGGATTTGCTGCAGATTCCCCTCAAGCCATGAACCAAACCCCTGCCCCAGTGCTGGTGGTGACTGCTGGTTCTCAGTCACCCTGTGGAACTGTGGATGCATCCAGTGCCTTGAAGGACTGTCGTGCTGTAGGAGGAACTTCTGTCTCTTTAATCATTTCATTGCTACTTAGGATCAGTACTTACCCTGATTTCATAGTTATTTGTATTAACCTGCTTTGTTCATGTGCAACTGGCAACTGTTTCACAAGGAAACCGTGGAAATGGGGTTTGTGCTTTTGTTGGAAACGGTTGAATTTTGAAAGAACTTTGAAACAGCTGTTTGGATTCAGCAGTTGAGTGAACATTTATAAAATTAAAGATTGTTTTTTGTCAACTTCAGGCATCTTTATTCTAGTTT
Organism: Dicaeum eximium; assembly: GCA_013396995.1. Taxonomy (NCBI): domain Eukaryota; kingdom Metazoa; phylum Chordata; class Aves; order Passeriformes; family Dicaeidae; genus Dicaeum; species Dicaeum eximium. The sequence goes on from VWZP01002790.1 coordinate 353,752, forward strand.
TGTTGCTTCCACTGGGTCCTCAAGGTCGCAGTGATCCCCTAGACTGTGTAGCTTGGAGTCACTGCCTGCTCAGCTTGGCTTTCCCTGAAGGACTTCAGGACTTTGGGACCTTCCTCTGTCACCACACCAGCCCTGTAACGAATCTTTGTAACTCTAAATTCCATTTGGTGAGCCACAGACTCCAGTCCTGTGGCTGATGTTGATGTTTATCCCCCAAACTGTGCGGTGCCTCTCTCCCCCAGGGTTTCCAGCAGCGTTTCAGTGCTCAGGAAGGAGCCCCAAGTGCCAATTTCCTTTGTATGGTTTAACAGGAGTATTTCCTGACTCTGTGCACTGCTGCAGGTGTCCAGGTGCTCCTGCCCAGTCCTGCCTGCTATCACTGCCTGCATACACAGCCCTGGGGGTGAGGTTTGCTATCACCCTGCAGTATTTAATGAATTCTGGGAACCCCCAGGAGCCTCCTCCAGCATGGGCATGGGGCCCAGAGGTGTTGGCAGCCCCCCATCCCCACAGACTCCAGGCAGGCAGGGACCAGCTCTCACTCTTTAATGGTTCTCTGCAGCTGCACGAGGCCCCAGGGCCAGCGGTGGTCCCCAGTGGTGGTCCCCAGCCCAGAGTTCTCTGCTGAGGCTCTCCCAGAACAGCTGTAGGTGCCCAGGCCGTGAGGGGCTGCCCCTGGCACCTCTGCCCTGGCACACCTGGTGGTTTGGCTGGTTTAGGTGCTCCAGGTGCCCCTGGCAGCAGCTTTGGGGCAGTTTCCACGCCGGGGGCTGGTGCTGGTGTTGCCATTGGAGTGTCAGTGTGGTAACTCAGCCAGAGCTCCCAGACAGCCCCAGCAGCACCCACTGCACACGGGGAAAGAGCTGAACGGGCACAGCTGAGCACAGACACCAGCCCTTGGCTCTGCTCTGGGCACTCCAGGTGTCACTCTTGTCCCTCGAGGCTGGAGGAGCTGAACCCAAGGGGACCCAAGTGGTCGTAGCTGGTTATAGAGGCATAAATAGGAAGAGAATCCAGGCTTCCTGAATTCCAGGCAATGCTCTAAAGCCAAAGAGCAAAATTAAATATTTAAAATAACCAAAACAACCTTCCTCAGCTGGTTGGTGCCAGGCAGGGTCTGACTGTGCCAGTGCCAAGTGCTCGGCCCCGGGCACAGCCAGGCCCCCATTAGGAATAAGGAAAATATTATGTCTTTAAAATGTCTTAAATAAGGAAACAAAATTTAGAAAGCATTAAGAATTACAGAAACCCTCTGCTAATCATTAATATTTACACCAATTAGGGTTAGTTGCTGTTGTGTGGCCTGGCATCCCCTGGCTATGCGAAGTAGGCCCAGAGGAAGACCCCGGCGCACACACACAGGAGCAGGTTGATGTTCAGGACGTGTTTCACCAGAGGCTGCTCCTCCAGGGAAGCCACGGGCAGGGGCTCAGCTTTGGGCACGTTCTCAGCCCCCTCCTGCCTGCGCTCCATCCCACAGAGCCACAGGAAGGTGCTCAGCAGCTTGGAGCTGCCCTTGGCCTCAGCTGCGCCTGGAACGAGAGTAGAGGGGTGAGGGGTGAGGGATGAGGGATGAGGGAGGAGGGATGGCCAGCACAGCCAGAGCACAGCCAGAGCCCTGCTAGCCCAGCCAGAGCCTGGCCAGCACAGCCAGAGCCCGGCCAGCACAGCCAGAGCATGGCCAGCCCAGCCAGAGCATGGCCAGCCCAGCCAGAGCCCGGCCAGCACAGCCAGAGCCTGGCCAGCACAGCCAGAGCATGGCTAGCACAGCCAGAGCCCGGCCAGCACAGCCAGAGCCCGGCCAGTACAGCCAGAGCATGGCCAGCACAGCCAGAGCCTGGCCAGCCCAGACAAAGCCTGGCCAGTCCAGACAAAGCCTGGCCAGCACAGCCAGGAGTGTCTCGTGCTCCTGGGCAGGGGTTTGGTGCAGAAACACGCCCCTGGTCTCCACATGTACACTCTACACTGGCACCCTCCAGGATCAGTCCATCCTCCCTGCAGCTCTGAGCTCAGGTTCTGCTCTTCCCCACATTTCAAGCCACAGTAAGGATAAACCAAACCTAAGGACTGAGCTGTAGCTGCTCGGTGCCCCTCAGCCTCCCCAGGTGAGGGCTGCTCTGGTCCATCCCTGCCACACCTCCAACCTGGACTTTCCCAGCGCCTTGGGACACACATCTTTAAATGCTGGGAAGGCAACGCTCATGTCCAACAAGTGTGAGGCTTCCCAGCAGCGGGAGAGCTGCACCGTAACTCATTAACCCACAACAGCTTGTCACAGATCAAAGGAACACGCAGCAGAAGCTGCAGTGTTACATAAACAGGGCACAAACAAGGGACGAAGTCATCGCTGCAGAAGGCACAGGAAGCTCTGCACAAGGCTGTGCCCAACACCGATAAGCACAGCCTTTAAAAAATGCACATCCTCCTTCTCTGGTCTGCCAAGAGCTGGGCCCAGGCCTCTGGGTTCTCCCTGCTGCTAGAGCCGACCAGAGAACACCGCTGGAAAACTGAAAGGGAATTTCATCAACATTACTGTGTTCTCCTGCTCCCTCCCCTTTTCCAGGCAGTTCTGGCAGCAGGTGCCACAGGAGAGTGGCCGTGGCTCTGTATCCCATCCAGCTCCTTTGCTTCAAGCGTTTGTAATGCCATCGAGGGTTGGAAAAGGAACTGAACTCCTGCTTAGGTAAAACGTCAGGTAAAGCCTTTCTGGCCCTGGAAAGAGGAGGTGGAGGTCAGACCTCACTGTGCTCTGCAGCTCTGATCTCTGCTCTCTGTGACAGTGACAGGACCAGGGAACAGCTGGAGCTGGGCCAGGGAGGCTCAGGTTGGATCTCAGGGAAAGGCTCTCCCCCAGAGGGTGCTGGCACTGCCCAGGCTCCCCAGGGATGGGCACGGCCCCGGGGCTGCCAGAGCTCCAGGAGTGCGTGGACAGAGCTCCAGGGAGGGACAGGGGGGATTGTTGGGGGTCTGGGCAGTGCCAAGGGCTGGGCTGGATAATCCTGTGGGTCCTCCCAGCTCAGCATATTCTCTGTTCTTTAATTCTATGATTCTTTCAGCAGACCCTGAAGCTCCAGAGTTGCCAAGGAAGGAGTTTTGACATTCCTGGTCTTGCAGGCCGTTAGGAACGCCAGGGGCTGTGGGGTGGGGGGGTTACTGAGCAGGACCACTCACGTTTGTTACCACAGCCTGGGGGACCCTCGAGCACTCACATTTGTTACCACAGCCTGGAGGATGCTCAGCACTCAGATTTGTTATCACAGCCCTGAGGATTCTCAGCACTCACGTTTGTTACCACAGCCCTGAGGACTCTCAGCACTCAGATTTGTTACCACAGCCCTGAGGATTCTCAGCACTCACGTTTGTTACCATAGCCCTGAGGACTCTCGGCACTCACATTTGTTGTCCCCGGTCGCACTCTCGGGAGCGGGGCTCAGCTCCAGCTGCAGCGCGTCCTTGGCAGCGGCGGCGCCGGGGCTGGCACCAAGCTCCTGCTTGGGCTGAGGGTCCCCTCGGGTGAACCAGGTGAGCCGACTCACCTGATGGCAGGAAAGTGCCGTAAGGAACTGCTGTCCCTCGGGGCTCGGAGCGGCCAAAATCGCCCTCCTGCCCGGGGAGCAGCCGGGGCTCTGCGGGTCGGTGCCTTCTGCTTGTCCTCCCCCTCAAGGATGAGCCTGCAAGGTCGGGACTGAGGTGACATCTTGGTGTGGGACCGTCCCTCGGCACAGGCTGACAGCGGGTCAGGGAGGAGCCAAAAGAGCAGGAATTGTGGCCAGGGAGGGCTGGCTTGAGGTGGGGGTGCTGAGAGAAGAGGCCACAGGTGGGAAATAGGGGTTTTTCTTCAAGTATCTAAAAGACTCACTATAGAGGGATGTTCTCAATGGCAGTGTGGATAGAGAAGGATGAGCACCACATAAAGCTGGAAAGATTCAGGTTGGAGATGAGGAAAAGCTGTTCCAGGGAGGGCAGGTGAGCTCTGGACTGATCACACACCTCTGGGCATCTCCCTGGCTGGGGATCTCTGAGTTCAGGGTTAGTCCTGTCCTAAAGCGAGAGGATGTGCTGCTGTGTGAGCTCTGAAGCCTCCCTGCCCCTCCTTTCTGCTCCCAGAGCCTTCCTGCAGCCTCAGCACCAGGACAGTACTGAAAACAGTCAAACTGGCACAAAGCTGGTCCAGGGGGGAGCTGCTCCCTGCACTGGTTTCTCTTTTCTATGAGTAAAAATGTTTCCTCACTAAGTTAGTAAGAGAGTTGGTAAAGATGGCCCAGAAGCTGGAATTTCTTGGAAAATAGAGGGGAAAAGGCTGATTTGCCATGGATGGAACAGAAATGCTTAACAACAGCTCTTGGTAGGACCTACTGCTGACCAGTGTCCAGGGTTGGGGGATTGATGGGCCCCAAAGCAGAAACAGCAGCAAAGGTGCTGGAGCAGAGGAGGGGTCACCGCCTCAAGTGTGACCCTCAATCAGGAATGAACAAAGGCTGCCATCTCCAGCCGATTTCTCCCCGGGGATGTGGAGTGGGGCATCCTGGAAGGCGCAGGGGGGCTCGGGGAGCGCGGGGGTGACGCACCATTGCGGGGGCCGGGGGCTCGGTGGCCAGGCTGACCAGCAGCACGGTGAGGGCCGAGACGGCTGCCAGCACCATGGAGAAGTAGAGGTAGTGCAGGTACTTGAGCAGGCCGGGCCGGGCGTCGGGCTCGTCGCACCGCGGCTCGGGGTAGAGGAAATCCAGCACCAGGCGCAGGGCGCCCAGCAGCAGCCCCAGCAGCAGCCCCCAGAAGGCACCCTGCAAGAAGGAAGGGAGGAAGGAAACGAGCTCTGTGTGTCACTGGGCATTTTAGAAGTTTCTTGGGTGCAAACTTGCTGAGTTTTTTCTTCCATGGGAAAGCTCTTTTTTCTCTGCAGGTTTCAAATCCTTGCGTGTGTGTTTCAAGGACAAAATGCTTACCTTTGCCTGTCTCCTGATATGGGAGATGTGGTTTGCTTTTCCCAATCTGTGATATAAAGAATTGCTCTCTCTGACTTTGTAAGCATTTTCTGGCATTCTTGCACTTTGGGTATGGAGCTGGAAGAAGCAAGATGCCAACAATGTACCTGGGCAGAAATAACCCAAATCCTTCTGAACAATGGAGTCATTTTAATAAATAATATAAACCTTCTGATATTGGAGTCAAGAGTCTTAATTCACTCCGACAGGACTCCAACGGCAACAATTGGTGACCCCTGAGAGGTGGGACAATGCTCTGTGTTGGAGCAGCACCAGGCAGGTGCAGGGTGCTCCCAGGCCAGCAGAGCCCATCCCTGCCCGTCCCTGCCCGTCCCTGCCTGTACCTGCCCGTCCCTGCCTGTATCTGCCCATCCCTGCCCGTCCCT
>VWZP01002790.1:364264-375943 GCA_013396995.1 Dicaeum eximium
TCCAGCCTGGCCTTGGGCACTGCCAGGGATCCAGGGGCAGCCACAGCTGCTCTGGGAATCTGTGCCAGGGCTTGCCCACCCTGCCAGGGAAAGGATTTCTCCCTGATACTGAGCTTGATGAGGCTTCTGCTGCAGTGCAAGAGAAACCCCAGGAAAGCACTCACTGAAGATCATGAGGGACACGGCCCCGATGAGCATGATGAGGGTCTGCAGGGCATCGGTGTAGATCACAGCTGCCAGGCCACCTGGGAGAGCAGAGAGGCACAAACTGGGCTGAACTGGGTTTGCTCTGTCACAGCACTTCACACTCTGCACGAGTTCTGAGCCCTGAGCCTGCCCGGGGGGTTCTGCCCATGCTGGGGGGAATTTGGCCAGTGACACTTTGGAATTTCTCAGGATTTGAGTCATCATGAGTCACCGTTTTGTCACTACAAGCCAAGAGCAGAAGTAGTTCTAAGGGAAATAGATGGAAAAGCTCTAAAACAAAGCTCGGGCTGAAAAAGGAGGAGAAAAAAGAAAGGGGTTGTGATGTTACATCACTGGGGGTGGGCAGTGGGAAAGGAATAACCTTTATTTGTTTGGGATTTCTGTGTGGCTGTTTTCCATTTGGCCACTCCTAAGCCCTGAAAGGGCATCCAAGCCTGGAGTCTTTCCGCATTACACGGCTCATTGTGCTGCAAATCCCCCACACCTCAGAGAGCCCAGGGAAACAGGGCAAATGTACCCTGAAAATCCCTTGGCAGAGCTTCTCCCTAAGGCAGAGCAGACCTGCACCCACCTGGGCCAGCCTCTGAGAAAGTTCACTTACCCTCACCTGGCAATCTTTCCTAAAAAGGTGAGTTTTTAATTGCTTTCCCTCCCAATATCCACACTCACAGCAAATCCAGGCTGCTGGGGTGCAGGACATAGGGCATGGCATGAACCGTGGAGTCCTGGCTTGGTTTGGGGTGGAAGGGACCCTAAATCCCACCCAGTGCCACCCCTGCCATGGCAGGGACACCTTCACTGTCCCAGGGTGCTCCCAGCCCTGTCCAGCCTGGCCTGGGACACTTGAATGTCTCAGCTGATGAGACAGGTCAGGGACAGGTCAGGGGCAGGTCAGGGGCAGGTCAGGGTCTGGGGCAGGGTCAGTGCAGGTCAGTGCTGGTCAGTGCAGGTCAGTGCTGGTCAGTGTTGGTCAGTGCAGGTCAGTGCTGGGCAGGGGCTGGTCAGTGCAGGTCAGTGCTGGTCAGGGCTGGTCAGTGCTGGTCAGGGGCTGGTCAGGGCAGGGCANGTCAGGGACAGGTCAGGGGCAGGTCAGGGGCAGGTCAGGGTCTGGGGCAGGGTCAGTGCAGGTCAGTGCTGGTCAGTGCAGGTCAGTGCTGGTCAGTGCTGGTCAGTGCTGGTCAGTGCTGGTCAGTGCAGGTCAGGGTCAGCGCAGGTGAGTCCCCAGCACGCACCGGACACGGTGTACACGGCAGTGATGGCCAGCAGCCCGGCCACGGCGATGTACAGGTCCCAGTGCAAGGCCTGCTGGATGAACAGGGCCCCGGCGTACATGTCCACCTGCAGGGACAGCAGAGTGACACTGCAGGGACAGCCACACCCTGCAGGGACAGCAGAGTGACACGGCAGGGACAGCCACACACCACAGGGACAATCACACACCACAGGGACAGCACAGCACACACTACAGGGACAGTCACACCCCACAGGGACAGCCACACCCAGCCCCTCCCGTGTGCCCACCCAGCCCACCAAAGCCCCCCCTGCCCTGGGACCAGCCTGCTTTGGACATGGCCCCAGCCCCAGAGCCTCTCCTGGACAGCCCCAGCAGGACCAGGACCGTTCTTCAGCCGGTTTGTCACTGCTGCTGGTCCCACTGGTGACAGCGAGGGGGTGACAGGGCTGTCACGAGAGGCGACAAAGGGTGGGCTGAGTTCCTCTCTCTCTCCAAGCCCAGGATGGGGGAGCTGGGCAGGCACTGGGGAATCTGCGCTGCAAACCCTCCTCCTCGGCTGCCACAGCCCCAGCTCCCCTGGGAATTGTCCCTGCTGCCGTGGGGACAGGGTGGGCAGCAGGAAAGTGTCCCCAGGGCTGGGCCAGCCCTGCCCAACCAGCTCTGCAGCTGTGTGAAAATGCTGCGGGTGGGAGAGCCTGGGACAGGCCAAGGGAGGACAGACAGGTGTAAAAGCACCCTGGACACAGGAGCTGCACTGTCAGAGATTCCATCAGGTGGAAACAGATTAATTCCATTCAATCCAGAGGAGAAGCTGAGCCTTCCCCACCGCTGCCATCCGAACCCTGGGACTCACATCCATCCCACACAATCCTGGGGTGGTTTGGGCTGGAAGGGACCCAGAAATGGCGGGAAGGTGGAAATCCCACCTAGTGCCACCCCAGCCATGGCAGGGACACCTTCACTGTCCCAGGCTGCTCCCAGCCCTGTCCAGCCTGGCCTGGGACACTGCCAGGGATCCAGGGGCAGCCACAGCTGTGCTGGGCACCCTGTGCCTCACACCCCTCACAGGGAACAATTCCTGTATCCCAATATCCCATCCATCCCTGCGCTCTGGAAGCCATTCCCTGTGTCCTGGCACCCCAAGCCTTTGTCAGAAGTGTTGGAGGCTCAGAGGCAGGGTCAGACACCGTGTCCCACCCTGGCCCTGGGGGTACAGGGCTCTGCTGTCACGGTCCGTGCCCTGCTGGCAGTTAATGAACAGCCACGAGCTGTTGTGCAAGGCTTGCTCAGTTATTTATTCAAACAGGTGCAAGAGGGAATGAAGAGTTTTCTTCTAACCCTGTCCCAGCCCCTCCATCCTGCCCCAACAGCACCTGGGTCTGCACGGGCTGGAAATGTGCAAAAGAGAGAACCTGGGGGAGCTGCTGGGGGTGCAAAATCTAACAGGCACCACATCCACCCTCACAGCCTCACCTTTCCATGGCCCACTGCTCAGGACACCGACAGGAGCTTTCCCTCCTGCTGTAACAAGCACTCAGGTGCTAACTGAGCCAAAAAAGAGAAGCTTCTCATTTTTGTGTAGGTTCTCAAAAAAATACAGCCTCTCTTCCTGGGGTGTTTTGACCATAAACCCTTCTCTGCTCACCCATGAAGAGCCACTCATTGCATTTCTCAGCCTCTCTGCTCAGCACACATTTCCAAAGTGAATTAAATACAATCCCTTCCCTTTTTTTTTTTTTTTTTTTTCCTACTTACAGATATCTTGGTGCAGATGTAGATGAACAAGTAGAGAATGGCCAGAAATATCTGAATTCTTTTGCCTCCAAAGCGTCTCTGCAAATACTCGGGCATGGTTGTGACCTGTGGAGAGCCACGGGGTGAGGGGAGGTGGAACAGTCCTGGGGCATTCCCAGAGCTCCCCAGGGAGCGGGGGGGCAGGAGCAGGAGGGCCCTGGGGGCTGCCCTGGGCTGGGTTTGGCTCTGCTGTGATGCTGGCACAGGGCTCTGCATAAAAACTGGGGTCTCCATAAAAACTGGGGTCTCCATAAAAACCGGGCTCTCCATAAAAACCGGGCTCTCCATCCCCAACCCTCGGGACGTGGAGGGGCTCTGCTCGTTGCCGGGGGCTGGGAGCAGTCTGAGCCCTGCCAGCAGCTCTGTCCCCCCCAGCCAGGCCAGGGGACTCATTCCCAGGGGCTGGGGGCGGTCAGAGCCCCGGGCAGGCTCCGGAGCGAGCCCGTCCCCCGCAGCCCAGGGCGCGCCGCCCGCACCTACCCCCGAGGCGATGTAGATGGGCAGGAAGAGCCAGGCGAGCACCAGCACACAGAACATCCCCTGAGAGAGAGGGAAGGGAGGGAAGGGAGGGAAAGGAGCTCAGAGCGGGGTTTCGGGCTGGGAAAGGTCCCAGCCGGCGGGCACTGCCAGCGCGGCCCGGGGACAGGGACAGGGACAGCTCCGGGGGCGGCTCCGGCCGCTGTCCCTCACTCACATTCCACTCGTAGGCTGTGGCCGCGATCCCCGAGGCGGCTCCCGAGCCGGCCAGGCCGATGAAGTGCCCGCTGCCCACGTTGCTGGCAAACAGGGATGCGCCCACCTGGGGAAAGGGAGAAATCAGCGCTGGCCCTGGCACGGGGAAGCTGCTCCCCACTCCTGACTGCACAGGACACAGAATCCTTGGCAGCGCTGCCACCTTCTCCTTTTCCCTTCTTTTCCCCACAGCTTCAGTGGCCTTGGCACGTCTCTGCAGCTTCTTGCACCATTCACTGCCGATTTGTGGGCGTGTTTGGGGCCATTCTGCTTCCAAAGCATCCAATCTCTTGCGGTGATGAGAGAGGTGAGGGGAATGGGCAGAAATGTCAGGTTCTGGCTTCAACCCCTACTGAGGGACCAGCCCGGCCTGCACAGGCTCAGCACAAAGCTGTGCCCGTGGTGGGGACCCCCAGGGAATTCTGGAAATCTGCAGAGGCAGCCGGGTTTTGTGAGGCTTTGGGCTGGGCCTTGCTCTGCAGTCTAAATCTGGGGGGAAAAGCCAATATGCAACTGCCAAAACACAGGGGTAACCTGTGTTTGTTCATTCCTGTTTGGAGAAGTGGGCTGTGCCCCAGCAGAAGAGCTGGTCAGCGTGGCTGCAGCGCAGGGGGGGACAGGGGGGACAGGGGTACTCACAGGCCACCAGACCATCTGTCCCCCGGCCAGGAAATAGCCTCTGACGGTGCTGCGCTGCGTCTTCCACATGGACTGCGGGCACAGAGAGGGGACACGGCTCAGGGCACACCCAGCAGGGACCCTGAGCTGCAAGAGAAGCTTTCCTGAGGGCCACCCGCTGCTGGACACCCCGGGGGCTGAGGGAGGTGCCCCGAGCCACACGCGGAGTTTTCCATCCCCGGAACCCCGCTGGAATGTTTTGTGTAACCAGCAAACGCGATCGCTGCAGGGCAGAGAGGAAGGCAGAAAGTTCTGGGCAAGAAGTGTGGAATCCCTGGTGTTAGGAGCAGCCAGGGGGATGCTGGGCATTGCACGTGGGATCTGTGGGCTTCCCTTCCCCAGAGATGATCCAGGCAATGCTCTGAGAGCTCTGCACCACGTCCAAAGGGAGCAGCTGTTCCTCTCTGCCTCCTGACAGCCAGGCTGCCACTAAAGCCGTGCCAAAGGACGTCCTTCGGCCTTAATTACATAGAGACAATGTCAGTAATTTAAGGAATCTGCTGTCAGGACCCCTGTGGACAAGCACAGGTGATTTATAGGACAGCAATTCCTTCCTGGATGAACAAAACATCATTGTTAGCAATACCCTGTACTCAGACAGCCTCTTCCTCACCAGGGTTCTCAAAACCTTGGCTAGCACAGGCCTGGGCACTCCCCAGGGACGGTGAGCACACTTCCCGAGCTGAGGAGAGGACAGGGACCTGCAAACTGCCCCCTCCACTAGCCCAGCTGAGTCCAGTGAAAAGCAGCCCGATTGCAGCCAAAGCAGAACAATTTGAGGCTGAAGCAGCCCCATTTTTATGAGGTTTTGAACAAGTGTCTGCTCACCCACAGCCCCACGGCGAGGACAAAGAGGAAGTAGAGCACGAGCACGGCGATGTCCACGGGCTCCAGCGTCTGCTGGGGGAACACGTCCCACGAGGGGGTCACAGAGGCCGGGGGCACGCTGGTGGGACCCATGGCTTGCTGAGCACGGCTCTGGCCTGAGGCATGCACCTGTGGAGGGAGGGAGGGGTTCGTGGCCAGGGGCAGCCCCGGGAGGTGGGCACTGCTCCTGGAGGAGCTCAGGGTCCTGAGGTGGTGCCAGAGCTCTGGGGAAGGCTCCTGCCTCTGTCCCCGCTGCTGTGGGGAGGTGCTGCCAGCTGGGTTGGTGGATCTTTGTCATTTTGTGACTGGTGAGAAATGGGTGCACTAGAGAGAGGTGAAAACAGCTGGAACAGGCAGAGGGAAGGAGCAGAGCAGGGGGTTACAGCCTGAAGGTCCCGCGGGGACAGCACTGCAGGACTGGCCCCAGTGAGGAGCTGCTGCCAGAAAAGTGTCCCTCAGAAGCCAGCAGAATGTCACAAGCCAGCAGAATGTGGTGGCACATGAACAGCCCCAGCAGTGCTGGCATTTTCCTGCTTTGCCACAGCAAGAGCTCGAGCCCTGTGCAGAGCACTTGGGTCTCCTCCTGACCCAGGGAACTGTCCCTGCTCCCTATCAGGAACAGACTGGCAACGTGTCACCAAGGAATGTAAAACCCCATTTTCTTCTCCAGAAGCGCCTGATGGTGAGGTGTGCATCACTGTGGGGTCCCTGGAAGGGCTCCCTGGAGCATCCCGTGGTGCTGCCCCTTGGCAGAAGGGCAGGATAAAGCCCAGGCAGGGAGGTTGGCTGGGTGTTTGAATTAATGCAGCTCCTTCCCACTTCCTCCTTCCCTCAGCCCAGCCACACTTCGAGAGCAGGACAGGAGGTGAGTGACGGCCAAGGCCACCTGGGGCAGTCCCTGGCTCAGCAGTGGCCGCAGTCGGTCCCCAAGGAGCCCTCAGAGCAGGTTTGGGATGTTCCTCTTACCCTGCCGAGCTGAGGAGAGGGTCCCCCCGAGGAGCAGCCCCAGCCTCGGCGCTGCCTCGCACGGGCCAGCCCCGGTGTCACCGCACACCTGTGCCAGGTGTCTGCTGGTCCCTCCCTGCACGTCTGGCCGGGTCCTTTGGCCTCTCTTGCCCTTGTGAGGGGACACTTATAGGCTGTCCCCTGCCAAAAGGCTGGGAAGGTGTGGCGAGGGCTGCCGGTCCGGCCGGCGCCGATGCTCGGAGCACAAGCGGTCGGACGAGTTCTTCCTCTGAGCTGAGGGCAGCAGAGCCGTGCCGAGGCAGCCTCCTGTCCCTCCTGTCCCTCCTGTCCTCACCACCTTTGTCTGGGTGTGCAGCTACAGCTGAGCCTGCCCTCAGCTCACCCAGGCCCGAGGACTCGCCCAGAGCGGGACCAGCCATGCTCCTGCCCCATGGGAGAACCAGGAGAGCAGCAGAGTGGATGGAGGAGCTGGAGGATGGAGAGCTGGGGAGGGCAAGGCCTGCCCTGTGTCCTGCAGCACCGCTGGGCTCATCCATTTACCAAAGGTCGGGCAATAAATAAGGAATTCCCAGCGGCAGGAGCCATTCCCACATCTGGGAGCTGCGTCCTGACTCTGCAGCCTCCAGCACAAGTGCCAGGGTTGGTAGAGAGCCATGATCTGGTTGAGGGCAGTGGTCCCACACCAGGCTGGGGCTGAGGACACTCAGCACCTGGGCAGAGCCTTTCCCAAGCTTTATAAACCCCCTGGATCCCCGTGAGCTCCTGCCTGGCAGGGATGCAGGGCACTGATGGCCAGACCGCTGCTATCTTACCTCTTCAAGGGCCAATGTGTCTTGGCTGCTGCTGAGTTTTTACTGGCACGCTTAACCTCTAACTAGGAAAGGAAAAACAGGGTTTGGTATGTCAGCCTGGGACAGCTGCTCACCCCGCTCCCACAGCTCCAGCTTCCCCTGGCACCGCTGTCCCTTCCAGCCCGGGACACGTTCCACCTCAGGACCCGTGGAGCAGGGCCACAGAATCACAGAACCGGGGAGCCCCCTGAGCTGGGGGGGACCCACAGGGACCACCCGAGCCCGCCCCGGGTCACAGCGGCTCGGCCGGAGCTGCACCGCACTCAGCGCGGGGACAGCGGGGTCAGCGCCGCGGGCGGGACAGGGCTGTGCCTGTCCCTGCGAGGGGTGTGCGGGCAGGGGACAGCCGTGGGTGTCCCTCCGAGGGGTCTGAGGGCAGGGGACAGCCGTGGGTGTCCCTCCGAGAGGTGTGCAGGCAGGGGACAGCCGTGGGTGTCCCTCGGGAGGGTAGCACACAGGGGATAGGGTGGGCACACAGGGGACAGCCGTGTGTGTCCCTGGGGAGGGTGGCACGCAGGGGACAGCCGTGTTGGTGGCACACAGGGGACAGCCGTGCAGCCCCTGCCGTGCCCGCAGCAGAGGCAGGGAAGGCGATGCCCTGCAGGGACATTCCCGGAGTGCCGCAGGTGCCGCTCCGGCCCCTCCCGGGGCAGGAAAACGCCGCAGATTCCCCGATCCCGACTCTGCCCAGTGGAAATTTTGCCCGTTTTGTGAATTCAGCTCACAGCCCGCTGTCCCCCGGTGCCTGGCACAGGCGGCGGCGCTTTCCCCGCCAGAGATTGTGAGGAAGGAACATCCGTGGCATGGGAATGAAGCTGCTGGAGCCGGCCCTGTATCAATCAGCAGCGCCGGGGGCGCAGCCCACGTGGCTCTCGAGTAACCCGGCGGGACCGCGGCGCTCCAAATGCCCCCTCAAGGGGGTTTTAAAGCATTCCCAGGTCCGTCCGCCTCCTCCAGCCACCAGAGCAGCCCAGCAGAGCCCCGAACCCGACGGAGCTCCCGACTCGAGGTAGAAGCCGAAAGGAACTTACTGCGCTTAGCTGGGTCTTATTCTGCTCCCCGCGCCGGGCACCAGCAGGGCTCTGCCAACTGACAGGCAGCTTAAATATTGCCAGAGAATCGGGGTTTGCCAGCGGAGCTGTTAACAGGGTCACAAGGAATGAGAAGGAATATTTATAGTCAAAGTTAAACTAATTGACCGAAGTTACTCTTTTGGTCTCCCGTGGCTCTGGTGAGAAGTGCATTATTTTCACTATCAGGGCTCCCGGGTCAAACTCCACGGAGTGCCATTCTCTTAAGCAATCTGTGCGCCTACAAGGGACACAGAACAATAAAAAATCCGGGCTGATGTCCCCTGGAGCCGACAGCCCGTGGCATAGGGAGGAGCTGACAGCCAGTCCTGTGTGTCTCTGTTTGTGCCTGAGCCCTGCAGAGTGCAGGATCCATCCGTGGGCTGGGATCTGTAACACACGGCTGGGGCTGTGGGTTAATCCCAGAACCGGGTCCCTCTCTGGGAACAGGCTGGAGGTTTGTCTTCAGCATCATCTGTCTGAAAACCCTGACAAACCATTAGGGCCAAAACACACAGAGGGTGATGCTGAAGAGGGACCTCACAGCACAGTGACCGTGGCAGGAGCAGCTGATAAATCCCTGGAATTGGGATTTCCAGAATTTGGGAATCCCAGCAGCACTGCTGAGAAGCCCCTTGCTGGGCAGGTGACCCACAAGATGGAGAATGTGCCCTCACAAGCCTAATCCATGTCCCAGCCTTGGAGCTACCAACAGGGATTTTACTGTGACCAAGGGCGTGTTTTAACCTGACAGGGGCAGGGTTAGCTGGGATATTGGGAATAAATCCTTCCCTGTGAGGGTGGGCAGGCCCTGGCACAGGTGCCCAGAGCAGCTGTGGCTGCCCCTGGATCCCTGGCAGTGCCCAAGGCCAGGCTGGACAGGGCTGGGAGCAGCCTGGGACAGTGGGAGGTGTCCCTGCCCATGGCAGGGGTTAGGGTTGGATGATCTTCAAAGTCATTCCCAGTGCAAACTTGATGATTCCATGAAAAAAGCAGCGTCTGTACTTTATCTCATTGTTTCCCAGCCTCAGCTCTGATGAACATAACTGTAGCTCTTGGAAACCCCAAATTTTCCTGAAGGTGGATCCTCAAGGGCTGCACATGCAGCACCCGGTGTCTTGTGCTGCTTCCCAGTCTATGTCACCTTTCCCCCCTGACTTACAGCCCTTGCAGCCTGAGGCTGAGATCTTTCTTTGTCCTTTTGGCATCTTCCGTGGCACCTGGAGAATAATTACAGACCGTGGCCCTTGAAGCCACAATCCAGGTACTGAGAGGGAGGTTCCCAGGTGGTTCCACTTTGCCATGGAGGTGCCTGGTACAATTGAGTCCAGCTGGGATCCGCCCTGACTGTGCTCAAGCTGCTCATTTCCTCCCTGAGGTCTTTTCCCCTCTGTTTCTTGCACGAAAGAATGAAATCCCTGGATCAGCTGCAGTTTGGAATGTAACCTGGGGTTGTCAGGGACACCATTTCCCGGTGTGTCAGAGGATGGAAGTGGCACCTGCGGAGCAGGAGCAGCCACGGCTGCATTCCCTGCACTGCCCCAGGTGGAATTTCCTTTCCAAGGACAGGCTCTCCTACAGGATGCTCCCGTGGCCAGGGCTGCCGCAGGAATTCTGTGTGAGGCTCAAAGGTGCCGGCTCTGGGCAGGAATTCCCTCATGTCTGCACAAACCCCATCGGAGCGCAGGAGCAGGAGCGTGCAGGGGATGGTGCGGGTGTTTTTGGGACGTGGGGACAGATCGGGGACATCATTCCTGCTGCTTTATGGGCTCGGCCCGGGCGCGCAGCTGGGACAGCCCCGCTGGGCCGGTCCCTGCGGGGCAGGAGGAGCTCGAGCGCCTCAAATGGAATTTCAGGATGGGTCAGGTTACACCCATGGACCCTTGGAGGTCACCTGGCCCACCCTCCGCGCTCCCCGGAGCGCATCCCCCGCGATCCTGCGCGGGTGTTTCGGTACCTGCAGGGAGGAGAAGCGCGTGGCCAGCAAGGGACACCGCGGGTGGCTCTGCACGGAGCCGCCCCAGCCTCGGGGAGCTCCCAGGGCTCGGGCAGGCTGCGGGGAAGGAGCTAAACCACAGCACCTGACGGGGAGCTGCTCCCCGTCTGTCTGCTCCGAGCGTCACGGGAGATGAATCGCCCCAGGACATAAACTCAGCCTCAGCCAAGAATTCTTTTTCAGAGGGAAACAATTCACTGGCTCATACAGTTCGCTGGATGTTTTCTTCTGAAGGCTGGAGTTAAAAAGCCACACTGTTTTGAGCATTTGCTGCTCATTTTGATCCCTCCAGCCTGGATCCTTCCCCACACCAGCCCCAGCCCAGCCCGGAGACCCTGCGGTGTCGGGGCCAGTATTAACAAGTGCAGAATGGCAGGTGCAGAATTCCTTGCACCATCACCAGCAGAATTGTGGACAGAAGACAGAGGTCTGTGCAGTCAGGAGGCAGAAGGCAGTAGCTTTATTTTAGGAGTAGCACAGAGGCGTCGGGTAGAGACTGAACTGTGAATATACATCGTCCCATTATGAAATCATATCACCAGGAGTCCCGGCTCTTTGAAAATATCCACATAAAAATACCAAAGGGATTGGAGTTCTAACTATTTCAGAAAGTTACAACACGTAGCAAAATCTATGTACAGCATCTTCTGTCAGGACAGTTTCAAAAGAACCTCTGGTGGTTTAAATATTGGATAAGTTTTTTAAAAAAAGAGAAAAAAAATCAACGGAATGCAGTGTGCAACATCCAAAAGGGAAAGAGGAGCAGAGGGAGCGTGGCCTGTCCTGGACCTCTAGGAACACAAGGCTACCCACTACCTGGCACTTAAAGCTGTATAAACGGAGAACACTTGTGAAAATATACTTCACTTCCTACAGCAGGGCTTAAAAAAAATACCAAAACCCGGAGCTCTGAGGGTCCTAAGGTCTGCCATAAATAATGCACCGGTCGGTGATTGCGTCCTTGAGCGGAGGCTGCAGGACGAGCCCTTGCTCTGGCCTTGCCTGGGGGTGACCTACGCTGCGTTTGCTGCGGGGCTCGGCGGGCGGCACGGGCAGCGGCCGGGCTCGGGAGGCGGCTCGGGAGGCGTTCGGCACGGAGGGGATGCGCTCTGCACGGACGGGATGAGTTCTGCACGGACGGGATGAGTTCTGCACGGAGGGATGAGTTCTGCACGGAGGGGATCCGTTCTGCACGGACGGGATGAGTTCTGCACGGAGGGGATGAGTTCTGCACGGAGGGGATGGGCTCTGCACGGACGGGATGAGTTCTGCACGGACGGGATG
>VWZP01002790.1:375957-402078 GCA_013396995.1 Dicaeum eximium
CCGGAGCCGCGCACGGGGCGCTCCTGCCGCAGCTTCGGGCCCCGCAGGCGCACGCACGGGCCGTGGGACGCTGTTCCCCCATCCCGGGGGCAGCACCAGGGGATCGGGGAGATACGGGCAGCGGAGAGACAGCCGGGCTTGGGGAGAGAGGGGCGTGCACGCCGGGAGGGGGGTGTGCGCGTGGGAGGGGGGTGTGCACCGTGAGAGGTGGGTGTGCATGGTGAGAGGGGGGTGTGCACACAGGGAGGTGGGTGTGCACGTCGGGAGATGGGTTTGCACATCTCAGGAGGTGGGTTTGCACATCTCAGGAGGTGGGTTTGCACATCTCAGGAGGTGGGTTTGCACGGTGAGAGGGGGGTGTGCACGTCAGGAGGTGGCCGTGGGCACTTGTGGAGCTCCCTGGGCCATTCCCCATGAACGCTGCTGCGGTGCCGGGGCTCCCGGGACTCCGGGCTGCAGCCGGGCAGGGGATGCGTTCCCCGCTGCCTCTGCCGTGCCCCGGAGCTGCCCGTGGGGCTGCAGGGGACTCCTGCTCGTTTTCGGGATCTCGGGGATTCTGTGCTTTCCAAGGAGGCATCAAAAGGCCCAGGGCTGTCTGCTGGCGAGCTCCAATAACCTCGTGCTGAGGGTGTTACACTCTTGGGAAGGTTTCAAGGTCCGTCAGCCTCTGGCACGGCTTTAAGCTGAGCTGACGGCCAGGAAGGACCCGTGAGCTGCAAGGACCAGACCGGATCCGGCCGTGGGGCCACATGGATGTGCCGGAAGGGTTCTGCAGGGTGCGACTGCTTTCCATTGCCACTGGCTGGCAGGGGAAGGGAATCGGAGCTTCCAGGCCACCCCCAGTGATCTCTGCTCCACTGTTACCCTCTGGTCAGGCGCAGCTCCAGCCCCACGTGCTCTGCCCCGGGGCAGAAGGGCTCGGAGAGGGACTGGAGAGGGCTCAGCAGCGTCCTCAGGGTCCCAGAGGAGCTGGAGGTGGCCGCTCCTGCTCATCCCCCGTGCTGCCCGCTCTGGCTCCCCAGGGACTCTGGCTGGGCTCTCCCCACCCCCGGGCTGCTGGGCAGAGCCCCCCGCTCGGGCAGTGCCCGTGGGGGTGTGGGGAGGGTCTCCAGCGGCTGCTGGTGCCAGTGACAGGGGTTTGGGACACGTGGGACAGCGGGGTTTTACGGATGGGTGCCAAACCCTCGGCTCAGCCATCCCCTGGAAGCGGGGGGTGCTAAGGAAGCTCTGTCAGGACCAGTGCAGGGTTTATCTTCGTGTCACCCTCATGTCACCCTCTGTCACCTGCGGTGCCTTCTCAGTGTCCACCTGCCCCGCCCCCTCTGTCCGTGACCCTGCAGGTGGCAGCAGCGTATTTACAACCAGACTGGACAGGAGCAAATTGCACTTTGTTGGCAATGAATTGTCGCACCTCAGGTGGCCGCAGGCGTCACCAGGCGAGGGGGGAGGTCATCCTGGGGCTGCGCTGGCTCTCGCCCACCTGCACGTCACTGAGAGCCCGCTGTGGGACAGAAAGGGCAGCGCTGAGTAGGGCCTGCTGTGGCAGGAGGAACTTCAGGGCACTGGCCACAGGGTGCCCAGAGAAGCTGTGCACAGTGGAAGGTGTCCCTGGCACAGTGGAAGGTGTCCCTGTCTGGCAGGGGGTGGGACATGGGGTGATCTTTAAGGTCCTTTCCAACCCAAACCATCCCAGGATTCTGTGAACAACCACATCACTCTCCCCTGGGGCTTGTGCTTGAGGCCTCTCTCAGAGTCCCACCCTGGCCAGCTGATTTGTATTACAAATTACAAAATTACATTAAAATTAAAATTAAATTACAATTACAAAAATTGCACCTTATCAGCATTAGAACAATTGCCTCTTACTCAGGTCCAGCTGCTCACAAAACCCCATCCCACTCACACACAAATACCTCACTGACACCCCACAGGAGATACCTGGCTGACTTGGGAAGGTTTAACTCACCTCAAACTTGCTCATGAATTCTGCAAAAATGCCGAAGAAGGCTTCAGAAGTTGTCATTTTTGAGTCTTCCCCAAAGAAGGAGAGCACCTTGCTGAACTCCTCCATGGCCTTGTGCTGCAGGTCGTCCAGGGAGCGCATGGCAGGCTGGGCACTCTCCAGGAAGGACTGCAGGAATTGGCTTAAGGACAAAGAGTGGCTCTGGCAGGGGTCAGAATCCCTTATCAATCTCTTATCAGATGGCTGGGCTCCAGCCCAGCTGCACAGGTGGGCTTGGCTGTCCCTGCCAGCACAGCTCTCAGGGACAGATGTCCCAGCTCTGGGACATGGGCTGTGCCACACAGGGGCACACCAAACCTGCTCCCAGCAGTGCTGAGACTGCCAGACTCAGCCCTGGCTCTGCAGGGAGCCACCAGGGCAGGGCAGGGCAGGGCAGGGCTGGGCAGGGCTGGGCAGGGCTGGGCAGGGCAGGGCAGGGCAGGGCTGGGCAGAGAAGAGCAGGGTTTCACTGAGGGCACCACACCAGGGCCCTGCCCCTCTGGCAGAAGGATACGCTCATGACGATGGCAAACCTGTCCTCGGCGCTGGCTGGCATGCTGTGACAGGCCTTCTGGATGTCACTCACCGTGCTGTGCAGGTCCTTCAGGTCGGCTGTCAGGGTCCTCTGGTTCACTGCAGGGCAAGAGCGGNTCTGTCTGTCTGTCTGTCTGTCTGTCCGTCCGTCCGTCCTGCTGGCAGAATGAGCTTGCACTGGGATGTGCTCTCCCCATGGAGAAGGACTGTCTGTCTGTCTGTCTGTCTGTCTGTCCGTCCGTCCGTCCTGCTGGCAGAATGAGCTTGCACTGGGATGTGCTCTCCCCATGGAGAAGGACTGTCTGTCTGTCTGTGTGTCTGTCTGTCAGTCGGTCTGTCTGTCAGTCTGTCTGTGTGCCTGTCAGTCTGTCTGTCAGTCTGTCTGTCAGTCTGTCTGTCTGTCAGTCTGTCTGCACCCGTGTCCTGCTGTCCAGGCTGGGTGGGCAACCACACCACCCCGGGGTTTTGGTGCTCACACCTGGAGAAGGCAGCAGTGTCAAAAGGAGTCTGGACGAGGACAAGGAGCACACAGGGCTTGTGGTGATGGACACCCAGGTACCTGGCAGGGGACAGCAGGGACACAGCACATCAGGACACAGTGGCTGGGGTTTGGGCAGCTGGGAGCCTCCAGTGACAGAAGGGTTATTTAAGAGCTAGGCCAGATACAAATTCCAGCTGGGAAAGCTCCAGGTGCAGACCTTCGTCAAGTGGGAATTTACAGCTCCAGGCCGGAATTTGCTCCTTTATTTATCCACTGCAGCACTAATTCCCAAGGGAATTGCTCACAAACAGCAGGGGATGGTGTGCAAGGGGAAGGCAGCACGTGCTTTGTAGAGATTCCAGCATCATTTAAAATCACAGAATCATGGAATCATTTAGGTTGGGAAAGCCCTCTAAGGTCATCCAGTCCAACTGTTTCCCCAGCACTGCCAAAGCCACCACTCACCCAAGGTGCTGCACCCTCTGCACCACAGGTGACGGTGGCAGTGCACTGCTGGCACCTGCACACCTGGATGGAGCCTGGGGCACATCATCTCCTGTTACTTCCATTTCCTGTGCCTCCTCTGCCCTTCCAAGGTGCCTCTGACCTTGGAGTCAGGGTTTCCAGTCAGAAGGGAACAGCAGGGCAGGGACAGAGCCTTGTCCAGGCACCGCCGCGGGCAGCAGCATGGGATGGTGGCACCTCAGTGTCACCGAGCTCGTCCCTTCCTGAGGCTCTCCTCCTGATCAGGACCATTCCTCACTTGCTCTGGCTCCATCCTGCTCCTGCCAAGGCTGTGCAGCTTCTGGCTGAGCCCAGACCCAACCCAAACCCAGGGGCAGTGCAAGGACTCGCCCCTTTACCTTTGGCAGCGAGCGGCACCGTCGGAAGGTCCTTGGCAAAGCCCAGGAGCTCTGGGAAGTGTTGGCTGAGGGATTTGGCAAGAATGTGCAGGAAGGTGGATTTCCCATCGACAGTCTTGGTGGTGTTCAGCTGCAGCAAAGCAGAACAAGTGAGGACCCCACTGCAGAGGGAAAGGGGCTCACACACTCTCGGGGTCAGCCACCCCTGGCTCAGCCCCACGCTCCCGTGGTTAATGGTTAAACTGGACATTTAATGGTTAAACGTGGGCCCAGATCAGCGGTGTGGAGATGCCCCCTCGTGCAGGGCAGGGCTGTCCCCCTGTCCCCACCCCTCAGGAGTCCCACTGCAGCCCCGTGGGGTGAGGACAGGATTCCCAGCACTGGAGCACCAGAGCCACAGCAGAGTCTCTCTGAAGTCCCCCTGGGGAAGAATCCAGACCCTTCCACCCCTCCCTGGCACCACCCCTCCAACCCTCCTGGGGTCTCCCATGACAACAGCTTTGCTGGACACCAGGAGCTCCCAGTCTCGGTGTCCTCTGCACCAGGAGCAAGCCTGGCCCTCCTTACCTCCGTGAGGAAGTTGATTTTAAAGCCCGTTGTTTTGCTGGTCTTGGGCTGCCCGTTGTTCAGGTAGTTTCCCATGGCCAGCACGAACTGCAAAGAGGAGAGCAGGGAATGAGGGGCTGGTGAGCTCCTGCACCTGTGTCCTCCCAGCTCCCACCTCCTGGGACTCTGAATTCCTGTTCACCACCATTAATGTGCAGACAAACGTTGCCCCCATGGATTTAAGGAACTGGTGGGGGGTCACTGGCCAGGAGCTACTGAGGAGTTTCATCACTCATCTGCAAAAGCCTTTGAGCACTCAGCGATCTCGTTTATCCCGCCTGCTTTTTTCTTAAAGCAAAACCAAATGAATTAACAGCAGTCTGGCACAGCTCATCTCAGGAGGGTCACGGAGGAGCTGCAGTGGGATTTGTTCTCTCTCTGCCAGGCACAGCCCATCCCAGGACCCCCAAAACCCCTCCTCAGGGGGCCAGGCAGTGTGGGGGTGCACAGGGACCAGCCTGGAGTGCTGCCCCAGCGTGGGGCACAGCCGTGGGGCTGGAGCTGCTCCTGTGCCGTGCTGAGGGCCAGGGGTGACGGCCACAAGGAGGAGGGACCACTCTGACCTCCAGGATCTTTGCCAGCTTCTTGCTGCTTTTCAGCTCGAGGGAGGCCTTGCAAATGCACTCATAGCTGGCTTTGATCTCCTCGGTCTTCTCCTGCAGGGTGCTCTTGAAGTGCAGGCTGCGCAGGCGGATCTTGTACTCGGGCACCGACAGCATCTGGGGCAGGAGGAGGGCAGGGTCACCATCCCCAGGAGCCACCACCCCTCCTGCAGGGCCTTCTCCTGGCCTGCTGCCCTGGTGGCACATGGACTGGCTGGGCTGGTGTGCTGCCACGGGATGGGCACTTCCACCTCAACATCCACGGGTGACTTTGTAAGAGAAAATAAATCAGAGCTGGGCAAAGTCGCTGTCACCTGGGAGCAAACCTGGAGGTGGCTCTGCAGCTCTAACCCAGCCCCTGGGAGCTGCCACACCCCTCGGGCATCAGCCGAGCATCACCCCCATGGTGCCACCAGCTCCTCCCACCCCAGGTGTGAGTGTCCTGCTGGCAGGGACAGGGCACACCCAGCCCCAGGTGTGAGTGTCCTGCTGGCAGGGACAGGGCACACCTAGCCCCAAGTGTGAGTGTCCAGCTGGCCCGGGTGTGAGTGTCCTGCTGGCACGGACAGGGCACACCCAGCCCCAGGTGTGAGTGTCCAGCTGGCCCAGGTGTGAGTGTCCTGCTGGCCCTGCCCGGGCACCTGCAGCACGAACTGGTCGGGCTCGCTGAGCTTGCCGGGGTTGTCCTTGTAGCTCTGGAAGCGCTGCACCTCCTCGCCGTCGGGGGCGTAGAGCAGGAGCTGCTTGATGTGGGCCGGCTCCAGGCGATCCGTCTCCATCGTCATCAGGATCTGCCGCAGCTCCATGTGCGACAGCTTCAGGTGGGCGATCAGGATGGCTGGGGGAAGGGAGGCACGTCGCTGTCACTCGGGGGGAAAGGAGGGGGACCCGGGGGTGCGGCGGTGCTGGGGACACGCTGCGGCAGGACAGGACAGCGACACCGAGCTCCCCGCGGAGTGAGGCTTGTGCACCCACCCGGGCGGGCACAGCCCTGGGGCAGGGGGGGTTCCCCTCCCTGGGACCCTGCACCGGGACCCCACGGGTGGCTCAGGTGCTGCAGCCCCCCGGGGCACGGCGTGCACCTCACCCCACCCAGGCTGCTCCCACATCCCCCGCACCAGGGGGGATCCCGCAGGGTCCCCCCGAGCCCTCCCACCCTCCTCCCCACCACAAGCACATCCTGGAGAAGCAGCACCGCCCCTCCCCTGCCCCCTCACCCCGCGGGGCTGCCCCTCCCCAGCACAACGAGCACATCCCATCTCCATCCTTCCCGGTCCCTCCTTCCCCTGCCCGGGGCTGAACGCAGCCTGGGCCAGCTCGGGGCTGCAGAAAAAGTCCATCCCAGCCGAGCTGTGCTCCTGGGATCGTTCCCTTTACCTTTCCAGTTCTCTACATCCCACCTGTGGGCCCCTTTTGGGGGTACCTTCACCGTGGGCTTCACTTACATGTGTTGTAGGCCTTTTTGTGGGACAAAATTTCAACCACGTCTTTCTTTTTAAAGTTTTCAGGCATGAGAGTTGGCTCTGGAAGAGAAACTGAAAGATTTAATCGTGGGTAAGGACAGGCTCAGGCGGCTCCAGCGAGAAGAAAAGTGTCCTGCAAAGAGTGAAACCACGAATGAAAGAGAGGAGAAGGGATGCTTGGCACACAGCAATGGCTCCAGGAATCCTTGAATTCTGCGATTCAAAGATCTCCCCAATGGAGGACCCAGCTGCAGCTGAAAAAGGCAAAACAAGAGGTGAAACACACAGAAAACCCCAGACTGCTCAGAAACATCCCAAAAAGTGTCCCTGAGATGAGTCCCACTTCATCCCACTGCCAGCTGGGCATGGTGGCCCTTGCAGGAGAGCTTGGACACGCCACTTTTTTACTGGAATTCCCCCACCAGGATCATCACCACTCCACACCCCCAGCCTGGACCCCGCTCTGGGCTTGTGGCACCCAAAAGCTCCCCAGGGTGGGAAATCCCAGTGGGTCCGTGGGAAACCCCAGCTGAAGAGTGATGGGAGCTCCAGACCCATCACAGCTCTGGGGGGACATCCACTGATTATTTGTATGAAAAGCAAAGTGCTGCTGGTGATGATTTCTGTGACACAGGAATGTTTTCATGGCTTTTCCAGCATTTCCAGAGTTCCCAAGCACTGGAGCTGCAATGGTGAAAGCCTCCAGCTGGGTTTCAGTGCCCAATGAAATGCAGAGAGAAAACAGATCATGGCAGCAGAGATAATTAAGGGAGATAATGAAACCATCTCCACCTTAATCATCCACTGTGCCCCCAGCCACAAAATCCTGAGGATGAACAAATTCATGCCACAGGCGATGTCACAGACAGGCATCGCCACGCTGCCCATCGAGCCCCAGTTCCCCCCAGTTCTTCCCAGTTCACACCGGTCTCTGCTGGTACCAGGACCTATTTTGGGGCTCAGTACTTACTCGTGGGCTTCTGAGTCCCAAAGTGCAGCTCCAGGTCCAGGTATTTGACCATATCGCTCAGCTTGTCATAATCCGAGTCTTCCCCGAGCTGTGGGGGGAGGAGTCAGGAGCTGAGCTGGCACGGGGACAGCCCGACAGGGACAGCCCGACAGGGACAGCCCGACAGGGACAGCCCCACAGTGCCCACCTGTGCCAGCACAGGGACAGCCCGACAGGGACAGCCCGACAGGGACAGCCCCACAGTGCCCACCTGTGCTGGCACATTCCCTGTCCCCCACACCAAGCTCCCTGTCCCCAGGAGAAACCAGGACAGGCTGGTGGCACCGTCCTGTGACTGCAGGCTCGGCCACTGCCCTGCAGATTCACTCAGCTCCTGACACAGCTGAAATCCTACAGAGCATCCCTGCCTTCACTTGCTCCTTGGGCGTGATGCCCTTACTGAAGGACAAAATGGGAATTCGGGAGCTTCGGGAATTTTTCTGCACACAGAAAAATCACTGCGAAGAAGCATCTTCCTTCCCGGAGTGCTGGGGAGAGGGACCTGCAGGATTTCAAGTGCCTGCGGGGCTGGAAGATGATCCCACAGCTCCCCTCTGGCCGCTCAGGGAATGTGGCATGTCCTGAGCAGCGGGAGAGGCTGGGAGTTAAGCCCCAGGAAGAGACTGGATCCGCCTCAGAGTTCTGCTCCACTTCATGTCCATGATGTCAAAGCTTTGGCATGTCTTGTCTCACCCCTCACCTCTGCTTTCCCCTCTCCTGTCCTGCCCTGCCCGGGGGTCTCCCATCTCTCTGCTCCAACCATCCTCATCCCTTCCCACCAAAAAAAAAAAAAAAAAAAAAAAAAAAAAAAAAAAAAAACAAAAACCACAGCTGCAGAACATATCTGGAGGCAGCTCCTGGCTGTGGCAACCCCTCAGGGCAGGGCAGTGCTCCCCAGGATGCTGCAGACAAAACCAGCAGCTCAGAGGCTTTCCAGGGCTTCTCCCCACCCCAGCGGCGGGGTCCGAACAAGCAGAAGGATGAACCGAGGCCCTGCAGAGCCTCAGCACAGCTCACTGCTCCCCAGGGCATCCCCGTGCCCCCCCCCGCACCCGCTCCCGGGCCGTACCTGCCCCCAGATGGTTCCCTCCGAGTTCTCCACCTGCTCCCAGCGCAGCCTCTTGACGCTCATGTGGTTGGACTCGCTGCGGCGGTGCAGCAGCCCCCGGTGCAGCGGCGGAGCGCAGGGCACGGGCGGCGGCGGCGGCGGNTCCATCCATCCATCCATCCATCCATCCATCCATCCATCCATCCATCCATCCATCCATCCATCCATCCATCCACAGCCCCATTCCGTGTCCTGTCCCTCCCTGCACAGCTCCACGCCATGTCCTGAACCTCTGTCCCTCCCTGCACAGCCCCCTGCCATGTCCTGTCCCTCCGTGCCACCTGCACAGCCCCACGCCGTGTCCTGTCCCCACCTGCACAGCCCCACGCCGTGTCCTGTCCCCACCTGCCCGGCCCCCGCCGTGTCCCCTGAGCCCCACGCGGGTGGCTCCGCGCCCAGGGCACCGCGGGTGGGGCTCTGAGCGCCCCGTGCCCCTCTCACCTCCTCGTAGTCATTCTCAGGGGTGAGGAAATCGTCGCCGATGGTGACCCGGTGGCCCAGCTGCTCGCTGAGCGCGTCCAGGAAGCGGTCGGTGTCGCGGCTCCGCGGGGGCCGGGAGAACGTGAACAGCTTCTTCCGTCGCGACAGCGGCGAGTACAGGCGGTGTTTGGGCGAGGGCGCCGGGCTGCTGTCCAGGCTGACGTAGGGGTTGGACTCGGTGCTGCACGGCGAGGCCACGCTGCTGTGCAGGCGGTAGTAGCAGGGCTGGCTCGCCAGCGGCTCGCCCGGCCACGCCAGCCCCGGCTTGCGGCCACCTGCGGGAAAGAGCCGGGTGCTCATGGGCGTCCTGCAGGCCCCGGGATGGGAGAGAGGAGCACAGGAGAGGGGAGGGAGAAGGAGCTTCCCGGCCCTGAGCCCCTGGGATGCGGCATCCCGCGCACGGCCAGCGCTGCGCTGGAGCCATCGCTGCTGCTGCTGCCGTGGAAAGTGGCACCGGGGGACGCTGTCTCCTCCCCCAGCTGCCTGGCCAGCAGCACCCACCGTCACCCGAGCTGCCCCGGCAGGTACCTGCGGCGTGTGGCAGCTCCGGGGCGGGCGGCGATGTCCTGTGCAGGGCGGCACTGCCCATCTTGCCGGCAAAGCCGCCGATCAGGCGGTTCTCCAGCTCCGCGTACACAGCCGACATCTGGGGAGGGACAGAGAGCTGCTGCGGGGCTGAGACAGCGCCTGTGGAGCCCCAGAGACCTGCCATGTCCTGGGGACAGGACGGTCCCCACAGACCAGCATGACCAGAGCAGCTCTGGCCACCCCTGGGTCCCTGGCAGTGTCCCAGGCCAGGCTGGACAGGGCTGGGAGCAGCCTGGGACAGTGAAGGTGTCCCTGCCACGGCAGGGGTGGCACTGGGTGGGATTTGAGGTCCTTCCAGCCCAAACCATTCTGGGATTCTCTGGCCCACCAGTACCTGTCTCTTACTCTTTAAAGAGGGTTTCACCCCAGCCCAGGGTACTCTGCCTTGTCTGAGCCCCCCAAGAGCCCCTCACTGATGAGGCTGCAGGAGGACACAGGCAGACATCAGCCTCATTAAAGGTGACTAATTGCCCAGGGAGGTGACCTCAGAGAGGGGCTCCCAGTCGGGGACACCATCATCCCCACACACACCATTCCCTTTTTCCTGCTGCCCTGTGTGCACAGAGAAGGAATCAAGCTGCCTTCCCGTGGACACCCCACCCCACAGCCGTGGGCAGAGCCCTGCCAGAGGTGTCTCCTGCCCCGTCACACCATTTTGGGGTTGGGTGTCTCCGGGAGGGACGTGCCATCACCAGCCTGTCTCTCTCCAGGGATCAGGCGAACGGGGACCTCCACGGTGTCACTGCCTGCGGGAGGGACAGACAGACAGACAGACAGACTGGTCACTGCTCTGCCTGTGCCCCAGCTCCCCACAGCCCTGACCCACACAGGGCCCCTGTCCCTTGCTGGGACCCAGAGTGACCTCCCTGCCCCAGCCCCTGGCTCTGGGGGTCCCGGGGGGCAGTGCAGGGTGGGTTTAAGGTCAGCACAACAGCTCCAAGCTGCACTGCTCCTCCCTGGGGGCAGCCGAGGCCAGGGCTGCTCCCACAGCTGGCCAACATCTGCCCAGACACGGCTCCCCCGGCACACACAGCTGTGGCTGCTCTGCAGGCTCTAATCCCTGCCAGAAGAGCTCCTCGGGGCCAGGTTAGAGCATCTCCCCCTGGAAATGCCTCAGACCCTCCAGCAGCTGAGGGACACCACGTGCCCAGGAGGTCCTTAGAGAGGTCACAGGGAGGTCGTGGCCAGGAGCACAGGCCAAGGGCCCTTCAGCATCAGCCAGGAGCGACGGGAACAGGCAGGTCTGTGTCCCCTGAAGGGAGGCAGGGCTTGTGCCACAAATGGGGTTTGTCAAGAGTCTCAAAGTGGCCCTGAACCATGATCTCCTTCCTCACATGGAGCTCACAAATGTCGTTTTCCCTGTTAATTTGATGGACTCTGAGAATGTTCAGAGGGAAGCCATAAATTTTGCCCCCAGAAGGGAGGGCCCAGACCAGCAGGACCAGTTCACATCTGAGTAATGGAAGGGCTTGGAAATAACGTTCAGCCTTATGACCAAGTGGCCTCTTATTGAATTGGTTCTTTCACTGTGGAATCGCTGTCCCTGGAGGTGTCCAGGGCACCCCTGGATGTGGCACTCGGTGCTCTCAGCTGGCTGACAAGGAGGGAATCAGTCACAGGTTGGACTTTGTGATCCTGAAGGGCTTTTCCAACCTAAACGATTCTGTGATTCTATAATTCTGTTTCTGAAAACGTGAGTTTCCAGCCGATGCCTCAGTGCTGGCTCTGCTCTGACCTCCCTCCACCTTTGCCTCCATCTTTTCCCATCGTTCATGCTTAGGAGCAGGTCAGGAATTTATCTCGGGGCAGAGCAGGACCCAGCAGGCACAACCCCCAGGTGCCAGCCCCAGTGACCCACCTGCTGCCCCCTCCTCAGGGCGGGGGGTCCGGAGGCTGCCCCGGCACAGGGAGGCCCCTCGGACGGAGCTGCGGTACCGATCCTCGGCCTCTGCCTCGGCTGCAGCAGGAAACACCCCCTGAGGCACAGCCAGACCCCACAGCTCCCCACCCCGGCACAGGCACCTCCAGAGCTCCCCAGGGCCCCCCAGGACCAGCAGCTGCCATGCCCAGGGAGCCACTCGCCGCATCCCCAGGGAGCTGAGCAGGTTCCAGGTGCTCCTGGCAGCACAGGCAGGGATGGATGCACAGAAATGGGACTTCGAGTCCATTATTCCAGCAGGATTGGCATCCATCACCCATAGCCCACATGAAACTCCAGCCCTGAGCTGGGCTGGTCCCAGTAAAGCCTTCCTGCCCTCGAGGGAGAAGAAGGAAGTGGGGCCAGCCCTGGAATGGTGCCTGGAAGGAGCACATGGGCCACGCACCGTCCATGCACAGCCCCGTGTGGCTCGGGCTGACAGACCAGCACTGGCACACGGCAGAGCACCGGAGTTTGGCAGCCCAGGGCAAGGAGCGGCCCAAACCCAGAGATCTCTGGCCGTGGTGCTGCCAGGCACAGACACACAGAACAGACCACAACGACCAAAACCGCTCATGCTCAGAGACTGCCCCGTTCCCTGAGACACTGAGAGGAGCCAGGGACCAGCCTGGAGCTGGGAACAACCCCCTGGGACAGGGACATTTGCTCCCATGCTTCCCTCCTCCCCTGGCTGGGGATTCCTGCTCTGCATCCCTGGAATGCAGCCTGAACTTCTTGGGTTATACACAAATTACAGGGCACGAGTTCTGGGGAATGCACAGCCCGTGTCTGAGCTGTGATTCTGCACACACAGGGCAGAGGGGGCTGAGTGCAAATCCAGGGAGCAGATCCAGTGTGCACGGAGCAAGGATCCCATGCACAACAGGGAGGATTTGCACCGGGACTTGGAGCTGTTTCTGTTTTCTGCTAAAATCAGTGTGTTCCTCCAAAAGCCTCTCTTCCAACAACACTTCTTTTACCTTTGCTGAGTCTAAAATTAACACACCTATGTGAGTAGCTGAGAATAAGAAAATTGGAAGCAATTAAGAGCACAAACACACAGATTAGGACATTTCACTTCAAACCTGCTCTCCCCAATCCACCTCTGGCACAGAACCAGGTGAGGGGACAGGGGGACCAGGGACAAGGGGGATCACCAACTGCCTCTGTGTCTTTTGGGAGAACAGCACCACCTCTCCCAACCATGGGTGGTTTTGGGACACCCCAAGGGACGCTGTGTCACCCTTATTTTACCTCTCTGAACTGAATGCTGCCCTTAAAGCAGCTGTTCCCTTCCTGCACTTCCTCACCTCTAACCACCTGAGCAGCTTCCCAGGGCCACCCTCTCAGGGGCCACCTCTCCTCTCAATGCAGTTTTGGTCCAACACCACACCAGCACAAGGGGCTGAGCTCCCAGCCCCCGTCAGGACATGATGTGTCCGTCCTGGAGCGCAGGGACTTCTCTCACCTGCCAAGGCCTTGTACCCCAGAAACCTGTCAATCTTTTGCTGGCAGTGCTCCTGCTCCTCGTAGCTCAGCAGCTGGTAGACAAACTGCCAGAGGACTTGCTTGGCCGGTGTGTCCAGCACGGGGTACACATCCACAATGAGGGTGTCAATGTTCCTGCAAGACAGGAGCAGAGGGCTGGGCAGTGAGCACATCCCTCCTGCACAGCCCTCTCACTGCTGCTGCCCTCACTGCACAGGTGCAGGGATTAAAAACCACCTGGCTGTGGCACCTGGGGACATGGCCAGTGGTGGCCTCAGCAGTGTTGGGGGAACGGTTGGACTCAATGGTCTCAGAGGGCTTTTCCAGCCTAATGGATTCCATGATTTTAGGAGTAAGAGGGGTGGGGGAGCACCAGAAAGCAGAGAGAAGCCCTGGAAAGACTTGAATTTTAGCCATCTGCAGGTGAACAGGCTGAGGGAGAAATGCACCAGGGAGGGTGGTTGGGCTGGCAGCTCCTGGGGCCAAAGGCTCCATCTGATTCTGGTGTGTGGATGGAGAAAAGGGCTGGTGGGAACAGCTGAGCACCCATCCCATGAGGATAGAACAGCCTGCAACAGGATGAAATTCTGCCCTGGCACAGGTACCAGAGCAGCTGTGGCTGCCCCTGGATCCCTGGCAGTGCCCAAGGCCAGGCTGGACAGGGCTGGGAGCAGCCTGGGACAGTGGGAGGTGTCCCTGCCATGGCAGGGGTGGAACAAAATGTTCTTGAAGGTCCCTTCTAACCCAAATCATTCCATGATCTCTGATAAAACACTGCTGGAAGACCAAGCAAGGGCAGGAAAGGAGGCCACAGATGAAATCTGGAGTGTGCCAGGGGATGTGGGGGGGTCTCTGCACAGGACAGGGGGATGTGCTCCATGGCAGGACCAGGGCTCTGCCAGCCACAGCCCCTCCCATGCAGCCACCGAGGAATGCTGCAGCCACGGCTCTGGGAAGAGTGAGGAGACAAGGGTGGAACATGGAGAGATTTGCTGAAAGAGGTGGAACAGGATCTGCAGCTGTCAGGGACAGCCAGGCAGCAGGACAGCCTGCACTGGGGCATAAGGGATAAGAGGTGACCAAATTACCCTAAAGGAACCAAAAACTAAAATATCTGCCCTGTCCCCAGGCAGGACACCTGGGCTGAGATGAGCTCGTGCACAGGGAACACCCGGCTGGGGAGCAGCAGAGCTGGTGTGACAGCAGAGCTCCGTGTGACAGCAGAGCTCCGTGTGACAGCAGAGCTCCGTGTGACAGCAGAGCTCCGTGTGACAGCAGAGCTCCGTGTGACAGCAGAGCTCCGTGTGACAGCAGAGCTCCGTGTGACAGCAGAGCTCCGTGTGACAGCAGAGCTCCGTGTGACAGCAGAGCTCCGTGTGACAGCAGAGCTCCGTGTGACAGCAGAGCTCCGTGTGACAGCAGAGCTCCGTGTGACAGCAGAGCTCCGTGTGACAGCAGAGCTCCGTGTGACAGCAGAGCTCCGTGTGACAGCAGAGCTCCGTGTGACAGCACAGCTCGGTGTGACAGCAGGGCTCCATGTGACAGCACAGCTCCCTGTGACNCCGTGTGACAGCACAGCTCCGTGTGACAGTCTCCCAGCCCAGGCCTGCCCTGCCTGGCACCGCCCCTGGCCCGGGCAGTGCCGCAGGTGCCAGCGGGAGGCGGAGCTGGCCCGCAGCTGGCCCGGAGTTACCGGTGGTGGAAGAAGCCCTCCAGCGCCTTGCAGACGGTGAAACGCTCGGGCGGGGTCAGCAGGTGCTCCAGTTGCTGCGTGAACGTCCTTCCTTGGATCTTGATGCTAGAGGGGAGAATCTCTGCAACCCACTGCAGGGAGGTGAGGGCCGAGGAGCTGCTCGGGGACTCAGCAGAGTCAGAGTCTGCAAAAAAAATATTCCATCTTTCTTTCCTTGGTTTCTTTTGAGGGCAGTGGAGCACTCTGAGTGCCACTGGCTGTGTGCTTCGAAGTGGGTCAGGTTGGACGGAGTTTGGAACGACCTGGTCTAGTGGAAGGTATCCCTGCCCAAGGCAGAAGGGTGACATAAAATCATCTTTAAGGTCCCTTGCAATCCAAACCTTTCCAGGCTGCTGTGGCTCTGTGCAGCTGGGGTTGGTCTGAGTGCACTGCAGACAATTTGGGGCGTCCCAGGGTTCCTAAGGTGGGGCTGAGGGGAGCCCACTGCTGCTCCAGGGGGAAGAGCCAGCCCCTGACTGCCAGGTCTGTGCACTGGGGAGCAGCACCCCAACAACACAGGGACCCTCCAGCCTCCTCAGGGCTCTTGGGGACCCCGCTGTGCCCGGGGAGTCCTGCCCAATAAAGGGACCCTCCAGCCTCCTCAGGGCTCTCGGGGACCCCGCTGTGCCCGGGGGATCCTGCCCAATAAAGGGACCCTCCAGCCTCCTCAGGGCTCTCGGGGACCCCGCTGTGCCCGGGGGAGTCCTGCCCTCTCCAGGCACCCCCAGCTCTCATCAATGATTGATTTCTGAGCAGGATCAGCATCCTGCAGAGCACAGCCCCCCGCAGGGTTTGTGCAGCCACCACGGACGCTCGGGTTGGATTACTGCACACAAGGGCACGGCACACGCTGCACAGCAAGGACACGGGCAAGGGACACCGGGGACAGCCACACAGCCGGATGAGCCCTCCTGGAGAGCAGCCAAGCCCGGGATCCAGCCTGATCCCGCACAGCGAGGGCCGCGTGCCCTGCGGAGAGGAGCATCCCGCAGGCAGCGCGTTGAACCTGCTCAGCCCACGGAGCCGCCCGGCAATTCCCTCCTGCGCCACGAATGAATTCGGGAGCTGGCGCGGGCTTTCCGCTCCCCAGACCCTCCTCCCTGCTCTCTTACCGCTGGAGAAGCTGACGATGCCCTCTTCCACCACCAAGGTGGGCATGGCCCCGCTGCCCTGCAGCATCGACACCACCTTGTCGTGAGAGCAGCTCCTGCACGGGAGAGCCCGCTCAGAGCCAGCTCCGGGAGGGCTCTGAGCGCACACAGCTGCCACCTGCCCTCTTGTGCCTTGGAAAAGCCTCCCCGTGCGGCTCAGAGCCAGAGGGGTTTGGCCCCACTGCGGTTCCCTGGATTCTCTCCGTCTCTGCTGGGTTTTCCCTGTGTTGCACAGGGAGGGAGAGCCCGGATCCTGCCCCACGAGCGGGTTCCCCGCTCTGCCTGCACCAAGGAACAACCATGGGAATGCCCGTGGCCACCCTGAGGAGTGTCATGGCACAGGAAGGCAGAGTTTAGCTACATCCAGACCCAGAAAATGGTTTTTCCTTTAAATAACACAGGGCTGCAGATCTGTCCTCGACTGTCCTAATTCTTCATGGAAAGAAAATGCAAGGGGAATATAAAGTGTAATTTTGTAGGTGAAAAAATCTTGGGATGCCCTTGGAGAAGGGTATGGGCCAGGCTGGGACAATGCCTGCCAAAAACACGGCTCAGAGGACAATCCTCAACCCGGTCTCTTTTTTCTGGCAGTGCTGCATCAGCCAACAGTTCGCTGGATCAGCTGAAACCTGAGAACCTGAGCCCTGACAGAAGCAGCATCAGTTTAACCTTTAAATATTCATCGCTCTCTCTTGTCCTGTAGCCTCCTCTAACCCTTTGCTCTTGGTTTTTATGCAGAAAGTCACGCCCGAGGACACAGGGGCTGCTGGTGAGGGGCACAGTGCCTCTGGTCCCGCTGCTTTGGTGCACAAACGATACACAGAATTAACTTGTGGGTACAAATGGGATTCCCACGCGGCTTTAAGCTCGTGATCCCGTTGTGGGAGTGACTTGTGGCTGGATGGGGCTGTGCTGCTCTCCAAAGCACAACCTCAGGTGTTTAACACATACAGATCAACTCAGAGTGGCTGAAATCGGGGTCTGGGGGTGGGCTGCAGTCAGAACCCAGGTTATATAAACTGTCCTGCACAGAGAACTCAGAGGAGCAGCAGGGGTGGAGAAAATGCTCCTCTGAGAGCCAGATTTTGTACAGGAACACTGAAGGAGCTGTCCCCAGCTGTCCCCAAGGGCAAACCCCTGTGCATGGCAGCACATGGATGTCGCCCTGAGTTTTAGACTTCTGACGTTTTAGTTTCTATAAGGTTTCTCACGAAGTTTTCTGTAAACATGCAGATGTTTTTCTTCACTGTTCTTTTGTTTTTCATTCCTTCTCCTGGGAGGAGAAAGGTTGATGGACTTTTCTATTGACCAGTGTGGTTGGAGAGGTGATTACATTTCTCTCCAATCCCTGGCCATTGTCAAAACACTATATAACTCTGTGAACTCATAATAAATTCCCTTTTTCTCCGCCTTGCCCTGGTCCAGTGTGGTGTCTCTCTGCTGTTCGTGTCGTGCTCTCTAGTGACACGTGGGGACCAGGGCCAGCAGCTCCCCTTTCCCTTGCCCAAGAGTGGCCACAGCGTGTGCTCAGCCCTTGCCCCCGGCCCTGGGTGCCCTGCACAGCTCCTACCTCATGTCCAGGCCGTTGAGGAACAGGATCCTGTCTCCAGCCTTGAGGGCAGCCTTCTCCGCCGGGCTCCCTGCAGGCACACGGACAAAGGGGCTCAGCTGCAGCACCCCTGGCTGGGATGGGGCTCCAGGGACACCCCCAGGCTGGGCACCCCCTGCACCTGGCTGATCTGGGTGGGCTGGGACTGTCCAGCCAGCTGGGTGCAGCACCCAGCCTGCGCTGGGAGCACTGGTGTCATTTCAGGATTGTCACTGAACACGTCCCAAAAACAAGGAGTGGATAAAGCCAAGCTGAACTGTACCCAAGGTGCTCGTTATTCCACTGGAAAAACTCCATCACCGAGCCTTGGAAAAGTCCTTTTTGCTCTATTCTAGCAAAGAGCACTCAACATTTCAAGTTCAGACCAGAGGTCAGGAGGTGATGCCCCGAATCTCTGTTCTTACCTGGCAGGACAGACTCGATCCACACCGGGGCATGGCCACGCAGCGTGAAGCCAAAGCTCCTGTTGCCTTTATAAACTCGCACAGTTCTGGGGGTAAAACAGCAAACAGCACACCAGAGTACAAGATCCAGCCCTTGTTTTCTTCCCAGCCCCTCCACGACCCTGCCAGCCCAGGCTCTCCTGAGTGCTCAAGCCTCCAACACACCCAATGCCCCCTTTGATACCAACCCATGTTTCAAATGTGGTTCTAAAGTGGGATAAATATATACATTTAAAGAATATATATATGTGTATAAAAGCTAAAAATCATCTGGTTCCAGCTCCCCATGACAGGGAGTTGGAATTGGATGATCTTTAAGGGCTCTTCCAACCCAAACCAGTCTGTGATTTTTTATTACAGAGAATTAGAGAGACAGTGTGGTTCAGGGAGCAAAGGTCTCGCAGGCTGATAAGAGAGGAATCAAATTCCTCTAGGAAATTTTGGAAGGAGCATTAGGAAATCTCCCTGCTGGGAGGCTGACTGGAGCTGGGAGTTGTTCCCACAGGGAGCTGGGGGAAGCCAGCATGACTGAGATCATTCCCAAGCAGCAAGATCCTGCGCTGGCAGGGAGGGACACTGGGCTGGGAGTGGATTTTGGACAAGTCACAGGGAAGATGGGCCTGGCAGGAAGGTGGGCTGGAGCAGGACAGCCCCTGCTCTGCTCTTGGCTGGGTCAGGGCAGGGTTTGCAGCCAGCACGGCCATCTGGGCACGGGAGGGAAGTGGGTTAATCCCTGTGCTCCAGGGATTGTCCCTCCTTCCTCCCACAGCTCACACCCAGACCCTGCTGGGGCAGGGCAGGGCCAGACACGGGCTCAGAGAAGCAGGGAGTCTTAGGGTCAGAACAGACCTTGAAGATGGTGAAATCCAACAGTCAAGGCAGCAGCACCCCGTGTTCTCCTCTGACCCACATGGTCCTCCAGGGCCATATTCACCCTTTCCTCAACACTTCCAGGGATGGGGACTCCCCCACTGCCCTGGGCAGCCCTTGCTGTGAAGGAATTTTCCCTGATATCCAAACTAAACCTCCCCTGCTGCAGCTTGAGGCTATTTCCTCTCATCCTGTCACTTCTTACCTGGGAGAAGAGGCCAAGCCCAACCTGGCTCCAGCCTCCTTTCAGCCTGCTCTGTGCCCAGGTACCCCGAATCCTGCTGGCACAGCTGGGTACCCCAAATCCTGCTGGCACAGCTGGGTACCCCAAATCCTGCTGGCACAGCCTGCATCCCACCCAGCAAGGAGCAGACATCCCCTCCCAGCCTGCAAGTGCCACCTCAGCTCCTCACACAGCTCACCCAGCCAGCCCTGCAGAGCTCTGGGGACACAGAGGGTGCCCCGGAGCTGGGACAAGGGGCACAAAGCTGCCCGCCCTTCCAGGGGGAGAGCTCTTTATTCTTCCTGACCCCGGGAGAGTTCCACAGCGAATTCCCCTCGTTTCCCTGGTACCCCTCCCATTCCACTCCTCCACCCGCACACCCCGGGCCCAGGAGAGGCGTTACCTGCGGGCAGCCCCCGAGGCCACATTGCTGGTGACGAGCGAGGTGGTTTTGCGCAGGCTCTTGCTGAGCTCCTCGTGGCTGCGGGGCACGGAGCTGGCGCGGGTGGACACGAGCAGCCGCTCCTGGTGGTCCTCGCTGCGGCTGCGGCGCAGGCGGTTGCTGTGCTCGCTCTTGGAGCGGCAGAGCTTGCTGATGAGGCTCTGCGACACCACCTCGTCAAAGCGCTGCCGGTGCTTCTTGGGGATGAAAATCCTGGGAAATGAGGCAGGGGAGGACAGTGAGGAGCGGGGTCAAGGCAGCTGTGGGACAGAGCTGCGGGTCTGGGCACCCCTGGAAGGGAAAGATCTGAACTGCTCTTGTGCGCTTGGCCTCAGTCCTCGCAGGGCGGCGAGTGCCGGGGCTGGGGACACCGGGGGTGCTGGGGACATCCGGCGTGCTGGGGACACCGGGGGTGCTGGGGACATCCGGAGGATGCTGGGGACATCCGGAGGATGCTGGGGACACCGGGGACAGCAGCTGCATCTCTTCCCCCACCCCACGCAGAGCTCCGTTGGAGCAGTGATGTCGGACCCCTCCTCCAGACTCGCTTCTTCCCCAGCACGTTCTGGGAGCCCCAAAACCTCGCTCCCCATCTCCTGCCTCAGACTCTGCTCTCCTGGGCTCCAGCCTTGAATATTCCCCCATTCCAGCTCCCTCCACAGCCAGGCAGCAGCCCCGTGCCCCTTGGGAGATGGTGCTGCAGGGACGGGGACACCCTGGGAACTCGCTCTGTTTCGGGTCACCTCTCTCTGCCTGGTAGGAGCAGCCAAGTGGCCTTTGTGCCCTGCAAGGACCCCAGGACACTCAGAGGATGCAGGAAGTGCACAGCAGGATCCCAGGAGGGAGGGAGGAGGCACCGCTCCCGCCTGGGCCGACACTTTATCTTTGCCTTTTCCTTCTCCCTCCACAGCAGGCAGACCCCGACACCCGCTCACCTTCCCCTGCCCTTCACTCGCACATTGAGGGGCTTCAGGAGGAGCTGTCACCTCCGAGTGTTTCTATAGCAACTCCTGCAGCTGCAGCCGCTCGCTCTCACACAAAACCACCTGGGGAGGTTCGGCAGCGCAGCTTCGTTAGCGCCGGCACCCGGCGGGGTGTGAGGCTCAGCACAGCCCCGAGGGCTGCGAGCACACCCCGCCTGCCTGGGCACCGCGTGCCCCACCCGAGCAGGAACTGGGCCAAACTGGGGCCACAGGACCCAGAGGGAGCCGCTCCGAGGGGCGGCACCAGCGGGACACGCTGGGGCTGGCAGGGCATCCCACACGGCTCCCTCGGGCAGCTTCACCGAGGGAACACAAAAACCTGCGTGGAGACACAGGAGGGGACGCTTCAAATCCCAAATCTAGCGGGACCAGGCCATGTCTGTGTCCCCCAGACAAAGGCAGAACTCAAAACAAGAGCTGGTGCAGGAGAAGGCAGACCACAAGCCACACGAGGCTCATGCAGAGCATCTGGTGACAGTTTAAAATAAGTAACGCATTGGTGCAATTCACAGGCGATTTGTGATTAAGCAGCAACTAAAAAAGAGTAAAACTGTGCTAATAAATAGTTCACCCTGTGGGACAGGCGAGGATGTGGGTCCCCCAAGCCCCTGCCCCAGGTTGGGCACCCACCAGGGAGAAGCCCGGGTTCCTCACAGGCAAAATGGGCACAATCCCATTTAATTGGCCAGATTTCATCGGCCCTGCTCATTCCAGCAGGGCTGTCCCACTTTGCACGAGCCTCTGCTTCACCACTGGGCTGAGGAGCTCAGCTCCAGACCTGGCCCAGGAGCCAGCACTGCTCTGGGACTGGCTCAGTGCTGGGCACAGCAGGGCCCAGACAGGAGAGATCCCCCTGACTGCTGCAAACAATCCCACCAAAGCAGGCAGAACAGTTTCTGTGGCTGTTTCTGCAGTGTCCTGCCACCCCACAGCATAAACCTGGCCTTGCCCACTGGCTTGGCACCAAGGAGCAGCACCCAGCTGGGCTTTCCCTCTCCCAGCACATCCCAGTGGGATTCAGGGAGCACGGATGTGAATAACATCCCTCAAGTCAAGCAGGGCAGGGTCATACAGTGCTGGCCTCGTGCCTTCAGCTTCCTCTTCCTCCTCCTCAGCTACTCCAGGTCAGCCCTAGCTCTGTCTCCTGTTGGAGAGGGGATGGGAAAGGCCCCCCCATCCCTGAGCCCTGTGCCCACTCCCACGCCCAGCCCCGCTGAGCCCCAGGGACCAGCCCTCCCCTGCACTCATTCGGGAGAGCCCAGGCTGCTCGGTGACATGGATGTGAATTCAGGGCACTTCCCAGGCCAGGAAAGGTTCCAGATGCTCCAGGCTGCTTTACCTTTGTCCCACCCCCAAAGCAGCCCGGCCAGGGTGGTGGCAGAGTGCCACCGTGCCCGTCCCCTGCCCTCAGCTCCTGCTCGGGGCTCCCTTTGGCGTGGTTGGCACCTCTCAGCCCGTGCCACGCTCCCATCCCACAGCTCCCAGGGGTGTCGCTGGCCACCCAACCCTGCACAGACAGTCCCGTTCCTGCAGCCCGCCCTCGCTGGGAGCTGCTTCCCCCTGTCCCAGCCAGCGCTCTGGCCAGCCCCTGTCCCACAGAGGCACCGAGCTGCCCCGGACATGCCACCAGGACGCCGAGGCTGGGACAGGACCCAGTGTCCCCTGGGAGGGCACCAGGGGCGGCTCCAGCCCGGCCGGGGCGGGTGAAGCTGCGC
The DNA here is from genome assembly GCA_013396995.1 of Dicaeum eximium. Lineage (NCBI taxonomy): Eukaryota > Metazoa > Chordata > Aves > Passeriformes > Dicaeidae > Dicaeum > Dicaeum eximium. Next base: position 398,268 of record VWZP01002790.1, read on the forward strand.
AAGTTCGCTGAGCCAGGGGAGCGAGGGGACACCGAGCCCTGCTCCATCACACCCCCAGCCCCACGTCCTCATCCCCCCGGGCTGGCCTGCAGCCCTGCGGACAAAGCAGCCCCACACGGGCCCTTCCCAGTGCTCCCCATCCCAGCACTGCCCATCCCAGCACTGCCCACCGCAGCTTCCATCCGGCCTTCGCTGCCTCCCCCGGCCCCGGTGCCGCAGTGACGGGGCTTGGGGTGGCAGGGCCATCCCGGGGGCAGGGCTGTGCGGTGACAGAGCTGTGCGGTGGCAGGGCCATCCCGGGNGGCTGTGGGGTGACAGAGCTGTGCGGTGGCAGGGCCATCCCGGGGCAGGGCCATCCCGGGGCAGGGCCATCCCGGGGCAGGGCTGTGCGGTGACAGAGCTGTGCGGTGGCAGGGCCATCCCGGGGACACAGCTCGGTCCCCACAGCCCCCAGAGGCAGCCGAGCCATCCCGGGGACACCCGTGGGGCACGAGGCTGTGCCAGCACCCGGAGCAGGGACACGTACCGAAAATGCCGGGAGAAACTCCGGTCCTTTCCCATCTGTCAGGGTGCGGCGGGAACAAAAGGGAGACGCTTCAGATCCTCATGCAGCGAGGCTCAGGCTCGGCTCCCGCCCACGCCAGCCCGAGCGCAGCCGGTGCAGCCCCGCCGTGCCCGGGGAGCGCGGCCGGACCGGCACCGGCACCGGCACCGGGCTCAGCCCCTCGGCCCGGCCCCGCCACGCTGCCAGCCCGGTGCAGCTTCAGCCGAGAGGCTCCGCAGCCAGCTCTGCCCTCGGTGCCCGCTGTGCCCCGGCTCGCAGGCACCGAGCCTCCCTCCCTCTTCCACCCAAAACTGCCGGCGCTGTAATTTCCAGCTGGAACGATCTCGTAACAGAAAGGAGGGCACGGCTCGGCGCCCAACTCCGGGGGGATGCCTCCCTGGTGCTAATTAGTTGACTTCTAAAGTGCTTGTGTTTAAATTACGTGCTGCGGTAAGGGGTGAGAAACCTTAAAGGCAAACGGCAGCAGGGGTGCGGATTTTGGGAGGGGAGGTGGAGCTGCCAAGCTGGACCGGGATCAGGACCAGGACCAGAATCACCCTTTCACCCAGGATAACACAGCAGTGCCTTTCAGTAGGAATAAAAGAGAAACCCCTTCTTTAATTTAAATAACTCCGTCTTTGAGCACATCACTGGTGTTTCATGAAGAGGATGTGAAGCTTCCCAGAGCTGCCAACATCACACACAATTTCCACATAGCAGCAAAGGAAGGAGAAATTTAAAATGTATTTAAATTTAAATTCAAAGAAATTTAAAACAACCAGCAAAGGCCTGACCTTGAGTCTGTCGGTTGTGCAGAAAAACACATCCCAGGGTGGATTAAAACACTGAGCTACACTTGGATTATGTCTGAACTGTGCTGTGGAAACCACTACCGCTCCTGAAAAGCTCTGCTGGTCCGGCTAAACGCTAAAATCTGGGAGAGAAAACTCTTGCAGGCTTTACCCCCAGAACAGGAATTCTGCTTATGAAGCCCAAATTCCCGAACCTCATCTCCCCGTGTGTGTGGGACGGGGGTCAGAGCCCCGGGGATGCGGAGCCTGCAGACCCTGGTGCAGGAGGGACCCGCTCCAGCCCGGCAGCAGCGCGGGGCTGGGACTCCGTTCCCGTTCTCCCCGTGCTGGGGGCTCCCCAGTCCCTCACCCGGCTGCAGACGGGACCATTGTCACCAGTGACCAGGAGCGAAGGGGCTGTCCCGCCCGGGGTGCAGGCAGGCCGGGATGCAGCGGGGCCGGGAGCCCCTCACTGCCCTTCCCCGGCCCCCCGCCCGTCCCCGGGGACAGCAAAACCCCCCCGGCAGCTCCTGGAGAGGGTCACCCTCCCTGGCACATCCCTGCTCCAGCTCCAGAAGCGATTCATCACAGAGTCCCCCGAGCAGACCCTCACCCCGTGCCTGGCTGGGGTCCCCTTCCCCATCAGCACCCCAGGGTGCCCTCAGCTGTCCCAAATCCAGGTCCCTGTGCCCAAACCAGCCCGTGCACCACGAGCTGCTGGCTTTGTCCTTGCCCTGGCAGGGACAGGCGGTCCCACAGCTCCGGGGACACGGAGACCTTCAAAGAAGCCCCCGCAAAGGCTTTTCCTGCAGCTCCACTCTGCTTTCCCTGTTTTCTCTAAGACACTGGAAAACTCATCCTAAGTAACCACTTCCCAAAATAAAAGTTGTGGCTCCAGCAGGGTGCAGGCGGGCCAGGCTGATCCCATCTGCATCCCAGCCGGGGTTCGATTTGCCAAAGGAATTTAATCTCCTGTCAGGAGATTTCGCACCGAGGCATTTTGGTCATGACCTATTTGAACTCCGCCAATAAAAAAGGAACTCGCTCCCAATTGTCTCACTGTGACACGTTTTGTTCCCTGCCGCCCTAATTCCCTTCTTTTTTGGGCAGTTGAGCATATGCTGGGCCATCAGATTAGGGATTTTTTTTTTAATGGAAGCAAACAAGAGCTGCTTTTCCTCCATTACCATCCCGTGATCCAGGTGGTTTTCCAGGGGGAATGCCGGGACCGTTGAAGGAGGACAGCGTCCATCAGGGACTCGGGGGGTCTCTCATGCTCCATCCACACCCAAAAGAGCTGGGAAGCTCCCCCCAGCCTTGGAGAAGCGGGTACGTGGAGGGGGCAGAGAAGCAGGGAAGCAGCACAATCCATAATATACAAATCCTAATGGCTGAAATGAAATTTCTGCTCCAGGTGGCTGGAGCAGCTTAATACGGGAGCACGCCAAGCAGTTTTATTGCCGTGAAAAACAAGCTGGGACAAATAGATTGTGTTGAGAGCGTTATTAACTCGGACTCGGTGGAATTTCTCCCGCGATAAGGGAGCCTCCGGTGGGCAGCGCTTTCAGCTGTGTCAGGGCTCAGGGGTGGCTGCGATGGGAGCGGGCTCAGCCCAGCCCAGCTCAGCCCAGCCCAGCTCAGCTCAGCCCAGCTCAGCTCAGCCCAGCCCAGCCCAGCTCAGCCCAGCCCAGCCCGGCTTTTCCCCGGGAGCAAACGGAGCGGAACCAAAGCAGTGAAGAACAAACCGCCCCAAACTGTCCTAGCCGCAGCCCTGAAACACAACACGACTTACAGGAGACCCAGGACAACATCTCGCAGTCCAAAGAGAGGCAGAGTTTTCCCCCAAGGATGCAGCCGGGGCTCGGGGCTGAGTCACACACCCATCCCCATTCCAATCCCATCCCCATCCCATCCCCATCCCCATCCCCATCCCCATCCCCATCCCTATCCCCATCCCATTCCCATTCCCATTCCCATTCCCATTCCCATTCCCATTCCCATTCCCATTCCCATTCCCATCCCAGCCCGGGCTAACAGTGCCCGTGTGACCACCAGGGCCAGATGTTATTCCCAGCCCTGCGGCTCGGAGGGGAGGATGGGATCTGAATTTCCCCCCCGTTCTGCTGCAAACAGATGTTTTTAACCCCTGCGGTGCTGCCAGGGGCTGGCGCATCCCTGGCACGGCACCACCGGGAAAACACAGGCTGCAAAGGGACATGGGGGTGAGCGAGTGCCACAGCCCTGGGTGACACCGAGGAGGGTCCCCCGCGTCCCGCTCGGCTCCGGGGGTGGCTCCTGCCCGGACCGGGGGTGCCGCGGAGATCTGCAGAGCCCCGGGTGAGGAGCGGCGCCGCGGCAGCGCAGCTCTGCCCTGGTTTGAAAGCAGCTCAGAAATCAGAGCAGCACCGAGGGACGGGACCCCCTGAGAGCGCAGCCAGCCCAAAATAACCCAGCCCTCCCCAGCCCGGGCGGGCAC
>VWZP01002790.1:403842-419349 GCA_013396995.1 Dicaeum eximium
AAAAAAAAAATCCGATAGTGGGAAAGCCCGGCTCGGGGACAGAGGAGACGTGGCTGTGGATCCGTGTCGGGGGTCTGGGGCTCCGCTGAGCCGCGGCACCTCGCAGGGAGCGCGGTAAAGCCCGGGGGGAGCCCAGGGAGGGGACAGCAGGGGAGGGGACAGCAGAGGACAGCCGGCAGCAGCCACAGCACAAAAATAAATACAGCTGGTGCAGAGGGAAGATCCAATCAGGCCGGCGCGAGGGTCAGGGGGAGACGGGGACGTAGCGGCGGCTGGCCCTGCGTGACAGGGACACACGGGCACACACAGCCCGCCACCTCCCTGTGCCCGTGCCAGGGTTCGGCCGCCGGCCCGGGGCACGGAGCAGCGGCGGGGACACAGCACCCGGCATCCACCCCAGTCCCTGGCCAGTGGCACTGCCACCCTGGGGAGAAGTAGCTCCTCCCAGCCCGCCGAGGGCTCCTCAGGGTGATCACCGGGGTGTGCAGGACGGTCCCTGTCTCGGGTGGGAACAGCCCCTGCAGAGCTGGGCACAGCCTCACAGGGTGCCCCAGGGGTGCTCCCGAGTCCTCCCCGGGGTGATCCCACGGGACGAGCCCCAGGACGCTCGCTGGGTCACGGCTGATGGGCCCTTCTGCCCCGACTGCACCCACACCATGCCCGGGGAGGGTGCCCTGTGCCCCAGGACAGCACGATGGGCACAGCAGCACCCCCACACTGCACCCACCCCACAGCCAGGGCTGGAACCGGGACACCCCTGCATGAACCCCCCACGGCCCTCCCCAGCCCCGGTGCTGCTTCAGGGCACAGACCCCAGACCCCTCCTCAGTCAGAGACAGACTGAACCGGCTGGAATCACCCAAGGAATTCACAGCACCCTGAATCCAGCGCTCCTGGGAGCTGCTCACCACCTTCAGTGGAGTAAAAGCAGGGACAGCTCCTGCCTGGCAGTGAAGCCGTGGGAGAGAGCCTGGGATCAGCAGCTGGGATCAGGCACAGCAGCACGCCTGGCACTGCCCCCAGCAGCCACAGCTGGGAAACCTGGTCTCCAAGGCACCTCTTTTATTTATTTTCTTCATTTCATTAAGATTAGACGATAAATCTTTTCCCTGAGCTAAATATTTCATTTCCATTAAACCCAGATTAGCTGCCAGATCCACGGTGCCCCTTGCCCCAGCCCTGGTGTTAACCTTTCACACGGGGGCAGGGGGCAATCAGGGGGTGTTTTGGGGAGCCACAACGTGGTGCTGCCCCTGGCACCACAGGCTGGGCATGGGGCCAGCTCCGGGTGGCAGCACCGGGTCCAGCCATGCTCTCCTCAGTGACACAGGGACTGCTGGGGTGGGGACATCCTGGGGGGACCCTGCTGTGCCCCCCACAGAGGGGCTTGGGTCCGGAAGAAGATTTGGACACTTATTCAAATCCCCTCAGTGAGGGGAAGTAATCCTGTGTAATTCCCCAGGGATGATGACAAAGGGGATATCTGAGGCCTTTGAGGTATTTCCATGGATCTTGCTGGGGGGAAAGAATTTTCATGAATTGTGAGTGGTGGAGGTTTATTTTATGGTTTAGTTTGGGGTGATAGTTCAGGCCTGGCTCGGTGCCATCCATCCCTGCCCCCAGCCCCAGCTGCTGGCAGGTCGGGTCCCTCCAGAACGCTCAGTGGGGACAGGACAGGCTGGACATGGGCACCTGGACAAGGTGCCTGTGGGCACCTGGCTGTCCCCTCTGCACCCCGGCCCTGCAGGGGTCTGTACCTGCTGTCCCCAGGTGTGCAGAGCTCAGGGGGACCCACAGCACGGCAGGGGACACTGCATGGCCAGGGTCCCCGAGCCACTCCCCCACCTCCCCATGGCCGGGTCGCAGCAGAGACCCTGCACGGGGACGTTGTTATGGAAACTGTAATATCTTGCAATTCCTCTGATTAAAGCAGGAATTGGAAAGCTGGGCCCGGAGCGAGGCCAGATGGAGACCTGATTCCCTAATGGCCACGGTCTGAGCCTGGCTGTAATCCCACCACGTGTCCCCGTGCCAGCCCCAGCTCCAGCCCCAGCTCCGCCTCGGAGCCGCAGATCGGCGTCACCCCCACGGCACAGGGCTCCGGAGGTGCCGGGGACCCCCAGCCCCAGCCGAGCATTGCCAGGGCGTGCCGGGGTGAGTGACCACTCCCTGGCAGCCCGGGTAGCCCACGGCCCCAGCACAGACCCCCAGCCCCCACTGCCGCAGCTGCTGGCAGCGCTGGCCAAGCCCTCACCCGCACCAGCTCCCACCCTGCAGAACTCAGATTATTTTCTGCCCGGGCTTCTGGAGACCCTCCAGGCTCTGCAGCTAATCCCATCTCCAAATCACGGCCAGGAATGGGAGCCACATCCCCGGCTGCAGGCAGAGCCAGTGGGGTGCAGGCTGCCCACGCACCCGGGGCAGGAGGGCACAGAGGTGCTGGGCTGAGATGCCACCGAGCCTGGCTCAGCTGTCCCTTGGAAAGCTGGCTGGCACCTTCCCTGCAGGACCCTCCCAAGCCTTTCCCTGCAGGACCCTCCCAAGCCCTTCCCGAGGACCCTCCCAGCCTGCCCTGCCAGCCCGGCTCCCGCGGCAGCAGCAGGCACAGGAAGCCGTGGTTTGGTGGCATCAGGGCAGGTGCAGGTGTCCCCTCGTACCTGATGCTGTCGATCAGGTGCTGGTGGGACTCCTGGCTGAGCACCATGCTCAGGGCGTAGGCCAGGCACTCCACCCTCCTCTCGGCCGCGTACTGCTTCAGCACGCTGAACAGCTTCTCCTTCAGCTCCGGCTGGTCCCCGAGGATGGCATCCACCTGCAGGGGACAGGCGAGCAGAGCGAGGGGGCACTGAGCTGGGCAGGGGCACTGCCACACAGAAAATGTGTCCCACTCCCTGCTCAGCCAAGGTGGAGGGAACCACGCAGGGAGGAGAGGGACACTTCAGACGCCAGCCCATCACACAGCTCTGCTCTGCTCTGCTCTGCTCTGCTCTCACACAAGGCCCTGGAACTGCTGTTCCAAACATTCCACCAGAACCGTGGCGTGACCCCAAACTCCCAAACTCTGCTGGGTCACTGGCCCTGCAGGAGAGGCTCTGGCATAGCTGGGATGGGATCAGGCTGGAGTCTGCCTGGCAGAGGATGCTGCAATGGGCTTTTGGAGCTATTTAAGCTTCGTGCATCACTCCCTGATCCCTCTGGGCAGCTCCGTCCTGCTCTTAGCACTGGGAAGCTGCTGGGAATGGGGAGACAGAGCATGAAGGTGAGTGCCAGCCCTGGAAGCAGCGCTGACAGCTCCCAGCCACTGCCCCATCCTCTCCTGCTGGGACAGGCACAGCAATTAGCTAATTACCATCGCGCCAATTACCCTACGTGGCACCCTCCTTATTCACCTCCTCCCACACTGGGGGCTGCCCCTTGTCCTTGGGCAGTGGGAGCCGGTTCCTCACCTGGGCCTCTCGTGTGGCTGCAGGAACTCCCTGTGTCCACCCCTCCGTACCTGTGCGTGTTGGGTTTTCCTGAAAGGTGACGGTTTTGTGCTGCCAGCAGGTTTAACTGCAGGGTTTGCCTGCAGGAGGGGGAGAGGAGCCCCTCACCCTTCCCGGGGCACTGGGGGTGTGCAGGGCTCTGTGTGCACCCCTGTGCTGGCACTGCCAGGGAGCCCGCAGGCATCACCTGCCCGGGGAAGGGGGACAGCCATTTCTGCCAGGTGTTGTCCGACTTGGCAGCTCCCCAGGGAGGCTGACACTGCCACCAGGACCCCGGCAGAGCCCCCCGGTGCCGCTGGCTCTGCGCAGGCACTGCGGGGGCTCCCGGCAGCAGCAGCTCGTCAAGGTTACCAAATCTGGGGCAGCCACAGCAGCAGTGTCCCCTGGGCTGGCTCACGGTCCTCAGGTCCAGCATAGGACTGACAGACTGTGGCGTTCCTGGTGGGATGGATCCCAGAGGGCTGCTGTGAAACTGCTGCCTGGGCTGGGATTACAGGCCTTGGTGGGTGGGAATCACAGAATCACAAAATCGTTTCGGTTGGAAGAGACCCTCGAGTCCCAGCTGTGCCCGATCCCCCCCTTCTCACCCAGCCCAGAGCAGCGAGTGCCACATCCAGCCCTCCTTGGACACCTCCAGGGATGGGGACTGCACCCCCATGGGGGTGCTGCCAGCCCTCAGGCGGTCCCCAGCGTGTCCCTGAGCACTCAGGGGACAAGAGAAGACACTGCCCTGGAACTGAGACCGTGAGCAGCTCCCTGGTGATGCCCCCAGGATGCCGGACACTGGCACAGCCCAGCTCGGGCGCCGCTGACACGGACACCACTCTCTGCCAGGCAGGCGATTCACTCTGGGGCTCTACCAAAAGAAGGAGGCTGGGAAAAGGTGACCCGTGGGCAGTGCAGGTGTGAAACACAAACCAGCAGCACCCTCCGACCTCCGAGCCTCGCAATGGGCGGGCAGCAGCGCCAGCAGCACCGACCAGAGCCGGGCCCCAGGAAAAGGAGGGTGAAACACCCTGCTGGGTTTAGTGTTTTCTATATCGTACAGAAACTGAGGCCACTTCAAACATCTGCGCTGTGAATTCCCTCTGGAGAGGCAGCTGCCAGCTGAGCTGTGCTCCAGCAGCCTCCTGCTCTGCGTTCCTGCTCCTGCCCGGGCTGCTCGGGGCTGTGCGGGCGGCTTTGCTGGGATGGCGGTGTCACAACACCACAGCAGACTTGCTCTCCTGTGATCATCCAGGAATCTTTCACTTGGTTTAACGTGACTTCAGAGACGGAGGCCGCACGAAACCACCGTCCCTCCTCATTAATCTCCTGTAATCAGCAGGTATCTGTTTCCCACGCCCATGAATCCAAACCTCAGTGGGTATTTGTGAATCTTTAATGAGAAGCTGACTGAGGGGATTCGCCTGATACCCACAAATCTCTTTATGGATGTCTTGTTCCTTTATTAACTTGGGATCAAAAAAAAAAAGCCCTACCAGCCTGGTTATTTTCATAACAGCATTTTAAAAGGCTACTTTGAAATGGAAATTAGAAAGATTGAAAAAAACAACTGTGATCAAATTTATAATTAGCACAAGGTGAGGTGTTTGGTAAAATACCCACTAGGAAGCTTTCAGGAGCACAATGAAAATGTAATCGCATTGATGTTTTCCCTTTTGCAACAAAATAAGAACTAAAATGTCCGCGGGGTGACAGGCTCAGACTTTGAAGGGATATCCAGGCACGCAGCAGAGCAGGATCTGCCCTGTGGGTCTCTCCACGCTCTTGTAGTGCAAGGGAATAAGAGCCCGGGGTCATCCCTAGGGAATCTCCAAGCCCTTTGCGGCACCCATCTGTTCTCCCAGGTAATTACCAGACCCTTCTCTGGGCCGTTCATGCCCCAGATCCGCACCCCAGCCCCGTGACCGAGCCGGGAGCATTCCCGATCCGCGTGCCAAGGCTGGAGGCGACAGTCTCCGACCCGCCCCGTCCCCTTACCCCTCACGCCGGCCTCACCTTCCTGCTGAATTCCTGCGCCTTCTGCCTCCTGTCGCGGCGGGCGGTGCCGGCGCTGGCCCCGGGCTCCCCGGCGGTGTCCCCGCGTTGTGGCCGCAGCAGCGCCAGGCGCAGGGACCGCCCGCGGCACGACCCGAGCAGCGCGGCCGCCTCCTCCGGCAGCTGCACCGCCGTCCCGTCCACCTCCAGCACGTAATCGCCGGGCTCCAGCCCGCAGGCCGCGGCGGGCGACTCGGGGCTCACGCTGGCCACTCGCGGGGGGCTCTCGCTCGCCAGCTCGAAGCCGAAGCAGCCGCGGGGCCCGGGGGGGATGCGGGCGTGCTGCAGCCGGGACACCACGCCTATGCTGGGGGGGACGGTGCCGCAGCTCCGGGCCAGCCCCAGCAGCGCCTCGCAGCCCAGGGAGGACACGGGCTGGCCCTCGATCTCCAGCACTTCATCCCCCGGGCGCAGCCCCGCCAGCGCCGCGCTGCTGCCCTCCTGCACCCACAGGATGTAGCACGGCCCGGAGCCGCTTATCCGGAACCCGAAGGACTCGGGCCAGCCCTGGTTGGTTGCCGGCATGGCTGCGACTGGAAAAGAAGGAGGGAAAGGAGTTGTGATGGCTTCTCCATCCTTAGGGGTCGTTCCTGTAGATGCCGTGTGGAGCCCATCGGGTGGGGGGGTTACAGTGTGTGCTGTGTCCCCCTCACCGCGGGAAGAAACGCCCCAAGAGCCTGCAGTTCCTCTAGATTTCCTTAAAATAACAGCTTTTATTCTATCTTTGGCTGCTGGCGGTGCCATCGAGGAGGCCACGCCGGCTGGGAAGGTTGGGGCTACACGTGGCACTCGAATGTGACCTGGCACAGCCCTGGTCTCACCTGCAGCTTCCTCACCCACCTTCCCCCTCTCCCCAGGAGCCTCATTCAGGCATCTTCTTGTATTTGTTTGTCTATCAAAACGATTAGTTCATTTCTCTGACACGTTACACTAATGAATAGATGATCCAAGGACTTAAACCAGCTTGATTTTAACGAGCTCGTCCCATACGCAATATTTTAGCTGTTTGCAGCTACGAAACTACTGCCAATTCATTAGAATTTGCCAGATCCTCTCAGCTCTCCCAGGAACGTTCCTTTGTGCCCTCTGAGTCCCGTGTATGAGCTGTCCTGATGGCAGCATCCCGAAATAGCAGGAGGATGGTTTGCAGCAGGACTTGTTTGTGGCTCACGCGAAGGGTTTGGCCTGGCTCCACGGCCGCTCAAGGAGACATCGGGCACATCAGCCCTGAACATCTGCAGGAGCCGTCTTTGCCCGAGGTGAACCCGGCCAGCTGATGTGCTCCGTGCACTCGGGTGCCCTTTCCATGCTGTGCTGCCCGGATGACCTCGCTGTGCTCCCTTCCAACCCTCCCGTTCCGCGCTTCTGTGATGTGTCAGTGCCTGCACTGGCCGCTGACACCCACTGAAACAATTCACGCGTGGTTTTCCTCTGCGTCTGATCTCAGCTGTCTGTGAAGATGCTCTTTACCTCCGTGTTTATTCCCTTCGTGTCACTGAACACGCATTAAGCGCTTACAAAAATGAAACTCGGACAATTTTACCTGAGCAAATTATCCTACAGACACTGTGAGACTCAGAGGGGAAGAGCTGCGGGTGAAGCTCGGGGCAAGCCTGGCAGGAGCGGGATGAAACCCGACCAAAACTGCGACCAAACCCCGCCCCGGGGCTGCTGAGCACAAGCTCTGACAGCTTCGGCAGGAGCCAGAAAGCACCGGGATGGTCCCAGCGCTGCTGCTCTGGGCTGTGCTCCAGAGAAAAGCCCGGCCGGGAGCTGCACCCCCTTCCACCGCCGCCCCTCGGCTCCAGCACTTACAGAAGTCCATCCAGGCAAGCCGGGGGCTCTCACCGGCGGCAGCTTTGTCCCACCGAGGGCTCCAAGCTGGCTTGGCTCTCCTCCATCACCCCTGGAAGCGCTTCCCACGTACCCGCGGGGCTCCTGGGAGCATCTCCCCGGCTGCCCGCCCTCGCTGCAGCCACGGGGCCGGGGGCCGCTCCGGGCTGGGTGGAACGGCGGCCGTGGCACCGGGACAGGGCGGGCAGGGGGTGGCTGCCCCTTCCCGGCCTCCTCACGGGAGCCCTGCGCCCTGCCAGCTGCTCCAGCTCAGCGCTAAGGCCTTTCTGGCCTTTTCGTTTCCTAATTAACTTTATTTCCCTGGCACAGAGGAGCGCGGGCAGACTAATTGCCGTGCTCGTCCTGGCTGAGCCCGGTGCTGACCTGAGCCTGCAGATCTGGGGGGAATTAGGAGCTGGAAGGAGGGAAAACAGATTAGTGCCCGTGGAGGGAAATCCTTCACCCACAGGGCAAATCCGAAGCGACAGCGCTGTGCGAGCAGCGGGGACCGCGCCGGGGGCACCTGGGCGTGCCGGACCTCGCAGAGGGGAGCGACACCCCGAGATTTCGGGAGAACAACCTACACGTGGTTTGCTGCAGGGGTTTGGGGGTGGAGGGCTCTGGGGCTCCCCGGGAGAGCTGTCCCCAGCCAGGCTGCTCCGTGCGGGGCTGAGCGCGGTCCTGGCCGGGGGGAGCAGCCGAGGGTCCGGCCGCAGAGCCCCCCGTGCTGGCAGCGACTGTTCCTTAAGCTGCTATTTCTGATTTTCTCCTCGGCTTCCTCGGCACTGAGGGATCCCAGGGCTTAGCATGCTAAGAGGTTTTAGGGAATTACACGTCCTGCTGCGGCACCAGAGGGAGGGGCGTCTGCATCTCCGCATGGGCCAGGCACGGGCCGTGCTGCCGGCGGCGACGGACGGGGTGGGAAAAGCTCCCCGGCACAGCTGGCACGGGGCTGGGCACAGCCGGAGCCGGGAGAGCTGCTCTGCACAGCCTGAGGATGAGCACGATGTGGCAGAGGTTCTTCCTCCTGCTCGGCACCTCTGTGGTCATGTCACTGCTTCAGGGGATTGAAACCCACTTCTTCCTCTTCTTCCTGCTCCTCCTGTCCCCTGCTGCTTCTTTCTGGCAGGTTCTCCTGCACAAATCTCCTTCTGAGCAGCAGTCCCGAGACTCTGAGGATCTGTCCTCCCGTGCTGACACTGACACACATAACTCCTATAAACTCATGCACCTCTGTTACTATTCCCTGCCCAAACAGTCAAAACTGCAATTCCCTCTTCTTTTTTTTTTTTTTTTTTTTTTTTTTCCAGCCAGTGAGGTAATTGCTTCTTTTCCCTCCACTTTTAACTGACTTGAGCACTTTAAACTCTGACAGCGAATTTCAATCCTTGAGAGAACGGAGTTCTGCGATCCCAAGTGAATGGATGTGGCTTCCATTTAAGACCTTCTGCCAGACTTTGGCCAGATGAGACTTTCTAAGTGATTTTCACAGTGCTTGGACTGAATGAGCTTCATCCCTCTGAGTCTCAGCCTCTGTCCAGGTATTTGCTGGCTGGTTGTCCTTGAGTACAGCCTGTAAGGGCACCGAGAGTGGACGTGCTCCTCGGCAGGGCTGGTGCCAGCCCCAGTGTGGTGGCCCTCGCTGCAGCTCCTGTCCTGGCTGTGCCCAGGGACCGTGTCACACAGACCCTGCCTGTCCCCCCCCAAATAAACCCCCCCGTGCCCACCCCAGCCCCTTCTGTGCTGCCAGGCTTGCCAGGTGACATCCAGCGACCCAAGCCAAGCTATTTCTGTACCTGCAGGAATTCTGCTGTCTCAGTAGGACGGGGGGAAATGGCTTTTCCCCTCCATCCTCCATCAGGACCCAAGTGTCCTGGGCTGCACTCCAGGACAGCTGTGCCCCAGCAATATTCTGGCTGCATTTCTCCCTCTCAAGTCCTGTTGGATGCACTGGGGGCCCAAGTGGGTGCACTGGGCTTACCAAGGGAAAAAACAGACTCTTCCCGAAACTCAAGCTCCTTTCCTGCCTCCCACCAAGACGATCCATCTCCTCTTTGGCCGAAGCCCCTGGAGCATCCCTGGAACGCTTACCTGTGCTGTCCGAGCTCCAGCCGGCCGCACAGCGGGACCCGGAGCAGGGAGAACCATCCCAGCACTTCGGAGCCTTTGGATCGGTGGCGCGGCGGCCGCGGCCGGACGAGTTTCTCTGGCAAGTTCCAGGCGGGCACCGTAACCCAATCGGCCCCGGCGGTTTCAGTTGTCAGCGGCTCGGAGGGACGGGCTCGGTCCCAGCCCATCCCTGCCCAGGTGGGAGCCGCCAGGTGCGGGAGCGAGCCCCCCTCACCTGGGACAGCGTGGGACCAGGGGGATCCGCGTTACCAGGGAGTATCGTGCTCAGAGCTCTGGGAAGGCACAAGGATTCTGCTTCAGAGCCTTCACAAAGGCCACAAGACGGCGGGAATTTCTGGGCATTGCTAAGGAACGGCGCAGGGTGGCGAGGGGGCCGCGCTGCGGGCGGGGGGAAGCGGCGCATCGGCGGCACGGGGCGCGCACGGTACCGAGCGGCGGCTGCGGCCTTCACAGCCCGGTGTCACCGATGTTTGTACGGCTCCATCGCCGCGGACCGGGGCCGTGTGGAGCCGGTTCCCGCCGGGGCGCCGGAGGGCGCTGGAAGCGCCGGGAACGCCCGAGCGGCGCCGCTTCCGCAGGGCCGCGGCTGCTCCGGGACCGGCCCCGGGACCCCCGGGCTGGAGCGTGGCCAGGGCAGGGAACGGGGCTGGGGAAGGGAATGGAGCCCCAGGAGGGGCTGAGGGAGCTGGGAAGGGGCTGAGCCTGGAGAAAAGGGGGATCAGGAGGAATTCCTGGCTCTGCACAGCTCCTGCCAGGAGGGGACAGCCGGGGGGGTCGGGCTCTGCTCCCAGGGAACAGGGACAGGAGGAGAGGGAACGGCCTCAGGCTGGGCTGGGGAGCTCAGGGAGGATATTTGGGAGAATTTCCTCTTGGAAAGGGCGCTCAGGCCTTGGAACTGCCCACGGAGGGTTGGAGTGCCCATCCCTGGAGTGTCCCAGGAATTCCTGGAGGTGGCACTCGGTGCTCTGGGCTGGGGATGAGGTGGGCATGGGCCACAGCTGGGACTGGATGGGCTGGGGGCTTTTTCCAGCCTAAAGGATTTTTATTTGTGTGTTTTTGCCTTGGTCCTCACAGAGGTTGATAAAACAGTGCCCTCAGAGCTGGGCCCTGCTGCAGGAGCCCTGCCCAGGCTCAGGGAATGCCAGGCCCTGCTGGAGGGGCGCATGGAATGCCAGACCCTGCTGGAGGGGCTCAGGGAATGCCAGACCCTGCTCAGGCTCAGGGAATGCCAGACCCTGTGCAGGGGCTCAGGGAATGCCAGACCCTGCCCAGGCTCAGGGAATGCCAGACCCTGCCCGGGCTCAGGGAATGCCAGACCCTGCTGGAGGGGCTCAGGGAATGCCAGACCCTGCTGGAGGGGCTCAGGGAATGCCAGACCCCACTGCAGGCTCCCAGGGCTCCGACACTGCTCCTGTTCCATTCCAGGGCTCGGCATGGACTTCCTGACGCTCTTCCTGATGTACCTGTGCTCCGTGCTGGCCGTCACCGCCCTGCTCTGCCTCTGCTCGGGAAGGAAGGAGAGTTTCCTCACCAGGAGTGTCAGCAGGGCGAGCCAGGTAAAGCACTGGGCTTCCAAGTAGGGAATGATCTTCCAGGGGAATGATCATGTCCCGTTCTGGTAATCTGCCCTGTGTGGTCACGCTAAAATTAGTGCAACTGCTGTATTTGTTACCAAAAAAAAATCCAGTGTGTGTGGTCAGAGTGATAATATATTTCATCCTGTTTTAATGTCTGCTCTCAAGGAAGTGGGATAGGAAGTAGAAATACCCTTCCTTTGAGAGGATTAAATCCTGCCCAAGCAGGTAATAAAAATCATTTGGGTCTCCCAGCTCCCGTCCCTGCCTCTGCCTGTCTGGGGTGAGGGTGGAGCTTCTCACCATGCCAGACACAGCACAACTTTGACAAATTAAATAAGAATCAGGCCCCAGGAATTTGCAGTTTTGTTGTATTGGCTGCTGTCATCGAGAGGAAAAAGGTGGGGGAGGTTTGAGGATTAAAATAGGGAGAAAATTATAAGTGGTGGCAGATATTTGAGGGAAAGCTCTTTAATATATGTACTAAAGCTGCAGGCTCTTGTTCACTAAGAAAGAAGCAGGAATGAAGAGCTTTAAAAGAGGATTAAGAATTGGCATTTTATTGTAAAAATGGGGAATTGGGAAAGCAGCAGTTCATTTTTCTGTCTGTTGGGCTGTGTCTGAATGAAAAGGAAAAAAAAGAAAAGAGCTGTAATATTCCTGGAAGGTAAAGGATGAGAGAATTATCACTTAAATTGTAAATTATATTTAATGCTGTTCACAGGAGTTCAGACAGACTTTTTTTGTTACTGGTATTATGCTTCCTTTTGGTTTATAGACCTACTGTGCAGAGAAACAGATTTTTTCCCCCCCCATATCTTAATAGCTGCTGCTATGAAGCGTTTGAACAGCAGCAATTAAATTCCTGCTGTGGTATGAAGCCACTGTCTGGAGGAATCTAATCAATACTTGTGCCTGGGAAATAAATACATGTGAATACAATCAATATTTTACCTGGGATACAAATACAGGCAGTGCTAAATGTAAGGTAGATTATTATAAGGACCAATACAATACAAACCCCAGAATATCAGAAGGGTCTGAAGCTCTTGGGATGGACACCAGGGTGGTGAAGGGGCTGGGGGGGCCAGGGAGGAGCAGCTGAGGGCACTTGGTTCAGCCTGGCAGTGTGCTGAGGTTTCCTGCAGGTTCTTTTCTGCTGGGTTTGTGTTTCCTCTTACAGCACTCTTGGAAAAAAACCCTTTTCACAAACAGCTGTCCCTGGAGCTGAGGCGTGCCAGCTCACACCAAAACACTCAGCATCTTCTCAGCTCCACATATGCTTTTTGCCTCCTGGTCTTCCACGTGTGAGGCGAGGAGCTCTCGCTGCATATTTTCCCTCTGTTTCAGCCAGAAATAGGCTCAGCCGCTCTAATTCCTGCACTGGGTTGCTATAGAGATCTGCCAGCTCAGAGCAACAATTCCACATCCCTGGCTGAGGGATTCACTCTGTGGGCACGGGCAGGTTCCTGCTCCAGCACCTCGAGCTGTGCTGGAAAGGGCAGTTAGACATGGAGCCATGGGGCTGATCCGAGCTGGAGCTGGACAAACTGCATCTTTTGGGGTTTGGCTGGCTCGTGGGATTTCTTTCCTTTCTTTTCTGGAGGCCACAAGCTTTATCCCTTTGCTTATCTCCCCTTGATCTGTCAGATGGGCTGATGGAGCATATTGTATCTGGGGAATTGCTCAGTTCTATCCCCTGCTTAACCCAGCCCCACCCTGCACCCCCCTAAGCTCCTTAGAACTTTCACACATTAACCCAGATATGTTTGTTTGGGCCTGGGGGGCTCCCAGGAATATGGAACCTCAGTCCCACGGGGAAAACCCCAGCAGCATTCCTGCCTCTCTTCCTTCTTCATGGAAAGAGGGTCAGGCATTGGGACTGCCCAGGGAGGTTTGGAGTCCCCATTCCTGGAGGTGTCCAAGGAAGGGCTGGAGCTGGCACTCAGTGCTCTGGGCTGGGGACAAGGTGGGCATGGGCCACAGCTGGGACTCAAGGAACTTGAAGGGCTTGTCCAAGCTGAGTGATTCCAGGATTCTGTGATTCTGTGTGTTATGGCTGGACTTCATGATCTTGAAGGTCTCTACCACCTTTGATCCTGTGGTGGGAAGCTCAGATGCCCCTGAAAAGGAGCTGTGGCTGTGCAGGTCCAGACCTGAGGGATGAGGGACTTGTACTCAAATCTGAGCTTGCCAAGGCAGCAGTGATGGCCAGGTAACACAGAGCTTCATTTCCTCAGGTGTTGTCACTGGTGATCCCCACCCAGCTCCAGAGGGTGACACACCGGGCACTGCACAGGCTCTTCCACACAAGGTACTGCACTTTTATGCCTTTGGCATTCGTTTTTACTCTTATTTCTGGTTACTGTTGGGATCTCCTGCCACCATCAGAGCTCTCAGTATTATCCTTGGATATTCTGTCTCCATTTGGGATGCCTGTCAGGGATTACAGATTCCCTTTGAGGTTTGCCACACTGTTCTCTCTTGTTGAGAGGGTGGTACCCTGAAATGTTGGAACATATTGACAAATGAAGATAATGTGGCTCAGTGACAGATGTTGGTCACACTGGTGGGATCCTGCATCCCCACAGGAATTAGCACAGCCTCTCTGGCAGCTGCAGATGGAGTCAGACAGACTCTCAGTCTCCATCCTCTCCCTCAAATCCCATTTTCCAGCAGCCTGGATGTCCAGGTGGCTGAGGGGGAAGCTGCACAGCTGCCAGCGTGCAGCCTGCTGGATTCAGGTGGATTTTGTACCTCTGTAAACTCTGGTGCCTCAGCAATGATTTAAATACCTTTTCTCTGGGGACAGCAGCTCGGTGTGACAGTGACTCCAGGGCTGTGTTGTGAGTGCTGGGGTGGTTTTGTGCCTGTTCTGCTCTAACACAGCCTGAGACAGAGAGGTGACACTGTCAGAGGTGCTGGGGGCACTGGGATTCTCCACATGCTCTGGAACTGGTGTTCACCTCCTGCCACCCTTATTTTCTAACAGCTGGTTACATTATTGCAGTTTTTAAGATTATTTTGGGGGATATTTATTTGCTTTCAGAGCAGCAAATGTCTTCTGGCAGAATGTTTTGTGGCCTGTTGCTGTGGCATATTTTGTCAGCAGCAAGCGATTATAAGACTTTGTTCTGACGGGGAAAAAATATCCAAAGGACATGTGAATAAAGCAGGAAATTTAGCTGACATATTTAAAGGAGTATTTGTGGGAAGAAGAGAAGGAGAAGCCAATGGATGGAGAAAACACTATTAATATGCAATCCAAGCTGGCCTGAAAACCTAAAAGAGGTGTCTCCTTGCATTTGGAAAGTCTTTGATCACCTCTGAGTGTACTTGACCTGTTAATCAGGATGCTGAGTATTAAATAGACTGTCCCCTTTCCTTTCCAGGAGCTGTTTGTTTGTGGTCCTGCATGTCGCCCTGCAGGCTGCAGTGTTTGGGGAATACAGCTGGGAGGTGTTTGTGTACTGCTGGGAGCTGCAGTTCCACCTCCTCCTCCTGCTCCTGCCCTACCTGCTGCTGGCTGGGAACCTGGGCTGCTTCCTGCTCTGCTCCCGGGCCAACCCTGGTGAGATCACGCCCCTGCTCTTTCAAATCAGAAAAAACATGCCACAAATCCCATTTTTTCAGTTCTTTTTCTTGTCTCTTTGGCAGGTACAGTAACAAAATCCAATGCTGCATCCCTGGTTAAGGTTTATGCCTACGATGGGGTGTTGTTTCAGAGAGGCCTTGTGTGTCCCACGTGCACCGTGGAGAAACCAGCCAGGTCCAAGCACTGCAGTAAGGATCTGAAATTCCTTGATAACCGTGGCAGTAAGACCTTCCCCAAGGAATTCTCCCCCAGGAGCTGCAGTTCCCACTACAGCTGTTCTGTTACCAGCTCAGTGCTCACAGGGCTGGGTTTGTTTTCCTGGGGTCCCAGGGTTAGGATTTGCCCATCCATGGAGCTGGTTGGGTGCTGTTTCTTCTGACAGGAATTACCAGTTCTGAGGGATAATTCAGGGTCAGGAACAGCTGAGCTGGTGAGCAGCTGGAATTTAGATGAGAAATTATCACCTGTCAGGACCTCAGATGAGGATTATCTGTTTCATAGTCACAGAATCCTGCAATGGTTTGGGCTGGGAGGGATCTTTAAAGCCCATCTCGTGTCACCCCTGCCATGGCAGGGACACCTTCCACTGTCCCAGGCTGCTCCAAGCCCTTCCAGCCTGGCCTGGAACACTGCCAGGGTTGAGAAGTCCACCACCTCTTTTTATCATCTAAAATAAAGGTGGGAGCTACAATCTCCACCTTTCAGGTGCTTTGCCAGGCAGAACTGTCGGAGAAACCGGAGTCTTGGAGCTGCAGTCCTGGTGAATAAAAGAGGAAATGGAATACATTGTTTTTCTTAGGATACACAATTGTATTCATTTGCTTCAAAATAAATACAATTTGCAAATTGT
>VWZP01002791.1:0-224318 GCA_013396995.1 Dicaeum eximium
GGTAATGGTTTTAAATTAAAAGATGGTCAATTTAGATTAGGGATAAGGAAGAAAAGGAGGGTGATGAAACAATGGAAAAGGTTGCCCACAGGGACAGTAGATGCCCATTTCCTGGAAGTGCTGAATGTTGAGGGAACATCAGACTCCAAGATGAACACTCTGCAGGTTCAGCGTCAGTTCAGATTTAAGATAGAACAGCTGCCATGGGCTCTCTTGTAGCAAGTCCTTGCATACATAGCATTTAAGCTTGGCTAAGGATAAAAAATATAGTCAGTATCTATGGAGAACAGATGAAAATTGAAACTGCCATGATACTTTTTGGCAAGAACAGACTAAGATGGGGACTTTTCATCTACATGGGCAGGAATGTGGATGATAAAATGATGAATCTGCCAGGAAGAAAATCTGCCTCTGAAATAAGATTAGAACAGTTTAAAAAAGCAGTGGAATCACCTCCTGCATATGTTTACCTCTGTTTTATCTCTACCTCTGTTTTAGAATTTGTAAAGCCCTAAATCAATTGCACTTCACTTCCTTCTTTAGACAATGTTTACACATTGTTTACACTTGTTTCAGTTGAGTCAGAATAATCTCAAAATAGTCTTGAGGGCAGAGCATGCCATACCAGTGTTCAGCAAATGCTGCCATCTCTTTTTGCCATCTTAATGCAAAGATTGAACTTCACCCAACCTGTCAGACCAGCTTTATTCTCTTTGCTTGGCTAGAGCCAGTACAGCTTTACAGAGTTTTAGGGAATAAAACAATCTGGACTTTCTTCTGGAAGCTGTCAGCTATGCCCAGAAAATTTGCAGGTGCTCCTAGTAAACTGTGTATAATGCTGCAGATTGAGGGATGCCATGTCTCAGCACTTCTTCCCCCCAGTTACACCAGTAAGAGAACTCTGCAAGAAATTGCCATTCTTTAGTTTTACATTTCTCAAAATGCTTACAAGAAGTCTGTGATACCCAATTATTCCCACATAGTGCCTTTTTTTCATCTCTTCTTTAGACCTTTTGACCTACCTCTCCTGCAGGAAATTTTACAATCAACTTCCTAATGTTCTTGACAAATCTCTTATTAAATAGACACTAATCAAATTGCAAATTACAAAAAGATGATATTATGTTCTATTAGTGGTTTCTAGTGGAAATAAAAGCTACAGCATAAAGATAATAAAGGCCAGTTGACATATGGAGTATGGCAATTAAAATTGTAATCAATCAGTAACTGTTACCATTTGCAGTTTGCAGATCCATGAGCTCTACACATCTATGCAATATTCCAGATTGATTTTTTACTTTTTCACACCAAATAGGCCACTAGAATATTCTATACACCCCCTGATATTTTGCAGAGCAGTTTCTGCTACCAACTCAATTATGTTTTTAACAAGGCATTTGATGTTTTTTGGAATCTGGAAGACCTGTTTACCTATGACATTTCAGTTCAGAGTAGGTGCTTGCTTTGCAAGGGAGTAATCATCCACTTTGTCCTATACTTGGGCTGAGTGCACCCTCAGTGGGTTTGCAGCTGACCCCAAGCTGAATGGGGCAGCTGACATGCCTGAAGGGTGGGATACCATCCTGTGGGGCCTTGGCAGGTTTAAGGAGGGGGCCCATGGGAACTTCATGAAGTTCAACAAGGTCAAGTACAAGATCCTATAACTAAGTTGGGGAATCCCCAGTATCTATACAGGCTAAGGGATTAAAGAATTGATAAAAGCCCCCTGGAGAAGGACTTAGGGGTACTAGCAAAAGAGAAATTGGACATGAGCTGGCAATGTGTCCTTGCAGCCCAGGAAGCCAACCACACCCTGGGCTGCATGGCCAGCAGGCTGAGGGAGCTGGCTGCGTCCCTGCTCTGCTCTTGTGGGACCCCCCTGGAGTGCTGTGTCCAGCTCTTGTTGGAGCAGGTCCTGAGGAGGACCACGAAGATGATCCTCTGTACAGAAATGCTGAGAGAGTCAGGGTTGCCTAGAAAAGACGGAGATTTTTTTGCAGTATAATAATATATAAAGAGGGGGTTATAAGAATATAGGGACTTTTTACTAGGGCCTGTATTGTCAGGACAAGGGGGCAAAGGTTTTAAACTGAAAGAGGGAAGGTTTAGAAAAACTGCCCAGAAAAACTGGGATGTCCCATCACTGGAAGTGTTCCAGGCTAGGGAGAATGCAGCTTAGAGCAATCTTGTAAAAAAAGTCTGTACCCATGGAAAGAGAGTGGACTAAATGATTTTTAAACATCCTTTCCAACCTAAATTATTCTTTGTTTCCATGACTCTAGACTTTCCACATGTGTTTGTACCTATTACTAAGGAGTAGATATAATTTTAGTATTAAGGTAGCTGAACTAAAAGCATTCTGAGACTGCTGTACAGCTATAAAAATTATCTGAAAGACATAAACCCCTTTCATTTCCATGAATATTGAATGTTAACATAGGTTAAAGTAAGCAACACAGCTAAAGATGTAACAGTTTAAAAGGTATGTAAGGTAAACATGCCATCATTATAAAGAAATAAATTATTACTAATATTAAAAAAAGCGTTGTTATGCCAAAAGAAGAAAATATTTTTTCAAAACTTAGAAAGTCTTTCTCAACTATGCATTACTCTGTAACTTCCTGCCAACAACATAATTAAGATTTATTCTTCCAGATGTAATGAGGTGGAATAAGTTTCTTTTCCTGTATGGACAGACTCAAATATGTTTAATTGCAATGAGCTTGGACTATTTCATGCTGTTGTATAAGAGCATGGCAATCTGTTACACCTATGCTTCATGGCTTGATGGAGCTCACAAGAACCACACACAACTCCTGTATTTTGATGATGACAGTTCAATCCTTTATCCCGAAAGTGCAGCACATACCTGTTTGCACAGCACAGGGATTCTTAAGCAGTTGTGCTATCAGTGCCTCTGGGAGGTTTATAAAGAGTAAATCCCTGAGAGAGTGAATAATGGCATATAGCAAAGGTTATACTTGAACTGGAGTTCTAAAAACTAATGTAGATTGTGTCTTAAAAAACTGTACACAAAAAATACTTCAACTCAATGCATCTTTACAGCAGATTCTCGTGTTTTAATCAAGGGTGTATGACTCTTTGAATCACAAAGATCTTTCCCATCCTTGAGGATATCTAAAATAGCTTGATCTAAGGCAAGCAGAGAGGGTTATGTTGGTCTGCCATGTTGCTGTAAAATGAACAAAGACAAGTTACAAGCCGCTAATACTTCCTCTACCTGAGGAGAGACAGGCTTACTGGAAAATGTGCTTCAGTTGGGAGAAAGCACAAAAACATAAGCATGGAATAAATGTATAAGTTACTGATGTTTGAGTTCTTTGTAGAGCTCTGTTAACAACTTTCAGTAGTGGCCATCCTGCACATGTGAAGCCTTTACTGTTTGTACTTTATGAACTTTGCACATCTTCCTTTTAAGCAAAACATGAAGCAGAGAGGGGATCTATGCTGCAGCCCACTGCAGCTGCAGCCCACTTCTACTTTAGAGGAAAGGATAGGAAAAAAAAAGGAAAGTAGTGATCAGTTTTCTGTTGGCAGGTCTTTCTGAGAATTTTGACGCGGAACGGAGCTCTGGGCAACCACATTATTTTGGCCTAAATTTGTCCTTGTGGTTTCAGTCAGTCAGAATTGATACTGCTGTGTGCTGCTGTTGAAGTGCACAGCTGAGCAGCTGCTCCCTCTCAACACAAAGGAGGCTGCACTTCAGGACAATCAAGTGATTTCTGATTTTAAAGCTTTTTGGGGTTCTTCAGACTAAAAGGCATTTTTACCACTTTACCGCTTTACCACCAGGCAGCTACGGTGTACAGGGAACAGACAAAAAGTTCCCTGGAGTTGGTACAGATGAAACTTTAATTTAAATAGAACTTCAGTAGTTCTGGAGGTTTTTCATTCTTCTTTTAATGTGTTCAATCTATAGTCTTTAATGGCCAGGGTTAATACATAATTCTTTTTAGGGCATGGTCCTAGTGTAATTAGTGACAAAACCTGATTTTAATTAATGAGTAGGATAAGGCTTCAGGGATGGCCATGCAGAAGATCTTCTTAGCCTAATGAATTGATTTCCATTGAACTGGCTATAAATATAATATCATTAATAATGAATTGGTTCATTGCAAGGATACCAGAAGACACTAGAAATGAGCAGATGTTACTTTTTTGCCTCAGAAGCAAGTTTCCCCAGTATGTTCTCCAACAATATTGGCAGAATTTATAATGGGCAATGGAGGCCTGTCTTGGGCAAAGAGAAGAAGGCAGTGGTTAATAGCTGTGATGCCTCCAGGTACAGTTAAAGCAGAGGTCCTGAAAACTGATCACTCATGCCACAGAAGAAACAGCTGAAGGATCTTAAGATATTCTTGCAGACACTGCATCTTCCTGAAAATCGTCCCTGCAAAGGTAAGGAGTAGGTAAATGATGAAGAGATCATCAAAAGAAGCAGCATTAAAATTTTTTGGTGACGAAAAGTATTTATTTGATGAGGAGGCTGGAACTGGCACCAAGCAAATAATTTCAACACTTCCATTGCTCTGTAGACTCCACTGCTCTGCACTGGGAAAGGGATTCCTAAATGCCACACTGCCACCAGTGTAGCAGTTCCCTTTTGGGAAATTAACACCCTTAATGCATTATTCTTTAGAGATCATGATTTTTCATTCCTTAGTTTTGTTGTTTTGTAGACTATGTTCTTTCTATCACACTCAAAAATCTGCAGATGTCCTCATTTGTGTACAGACTTCTAATAAGGAATAGAAATGACCCCAAAACAACTGGATGGGAAAAAGTAAAAATTATCATTTTGATTCTCATACATATTCTGTGAGAAGCACCCAAATCATGTATTCTCTTCATCATGTATTCTCTTGCAAATGAGCTATGTTTGAAAAGCTCAAGCCTCGGGAAATTCAGAGAACTGGAGCTTCCTGTTCCCAACACAGAGATGACAGAAACTTTGTTTTACATTTGCACAGCTCAAGGAATGCTCCATTTACAGATGGGGAAGGATTATTTCCAGCTGCTCTTATGAACTTTGTTTTCCAGATTAGCAGCGAGCCCAAGATACTTTACATATGTGCTGATGTGGAGGTGTTTGCACATAAGCTTATTTTACAGGAATCAGGAGCTGGTGCTGTGCAATCCCAGGGTAACACACCCATTGCCACAACAGTCCAGTAATGCTCTCCTGGAAGACTCCTTCAGTACAAGTCTCAAAACAGATGCCCTTAGAATTGCATGTCTGGATTCCTGATAATAGCATCCATATTTTCAAGCCTAAATATTGGTCTCTTGTGTGGAAAAGACTAATTCTCTGAACTGCAGAAGAATACACAACCCCAATGAATTCCACTGGATACAGTTAAGTACTAACATTAATGAAAATCAGAACCCTTCATTCAGACGTTTTAAAAATAACCTGTGTAACATTTAAGCATACTTGTTTAAAAATGCTTGTCATTTAAATGTCTCTTTGTAGGCATTTTAGAGAAAAAAACATGTGAGTTTGATTTTTTAACATGGTTTCCAAGTGAACCTATCTAAGCTGAGTCTGCAGTTCTGTACCAGAAAGAAAATGCAGAAAGGTTTAGCAAAGGTGAAAAAATATGCCTTTAAATATGTAAGTCCAATTAAACTCCCTGGGCTCCAGTTGCTTTTAACCACTGAGAAAAATAAGGAAGAAAAAGAGGTTGATTTTCATGTATTTGTTTAGATTTAGGGAAGAAAAAAGAGGCATCCATCCAAGGGGTTCTACATTTCTGCTATCATTAACCACACAATAAACACGTTCTCACCACATTAAATAATCACTTCAACAGGAACTAAGCTGGCCAGCCAGCTACCTACAGGGAGTCCTGGGGGACAGATGAAGGAAAAATAAATACCTGTGAATATTCTGGGTAAACAGTAAATCTCCACTTTTCAGTAGCACAGCACTCCTACTTCTAGCCAACATGAAGGGCAAAAAGCTCAGTCAGTCTTATCAACTCATTATGATACAAGATGGAATGTTCCCTGCCCTGATTATTTTGCCAAGTTAAGTGGACAGTGTTATTTTGAGTGGCAAAGAGGACTCTGCTTTGGAAGGAAAAAGAGAGCTTGGCTGATGGTGCTAACAGAGTCTGATCAAAGGTGGGGGATGTGTGGATTCACTGAGCTGTGGAAAAAAACCCCAGCATGCAGAACCAAGGATGTTTAGTAGACATCTGCTTCAGGACCCAAGAAGAGGATGTACACAAGCAATGGGTTGCATTTTTTACTGTTTTTGCATATGTGGGTAGGTTTTCAGCCATTATATCAAGTACTGAATGTATTCATAATACCATCCATAACAATGCAAATTAAATGTTTAGCTTACCAAAGTGTGTTAATGATCTAAGAGTACAATCAAGTGTATCTGGAACTAATTAGTGCTGAATGCTGCAGCAGGAAGGCAGAAATGCCATGCACGGTTAAGTACACAACTCTACACTGCAGGGGGGAAAACTCTGCCTCATCACAGAGCACGGTCAATACATGTCCAAGGCACCAAGACTGATAAGGTTTTGTGCAGCTAGAAAATACCACCTCACATTCTTCAATTTTTTGCTACTGAGTTTGGCACACTAAGGTAGGAAATGCACCTTCAGTCTTCTGTGCAATAGAGACACACAAATGTATGGATTTGTTTTTTCTTTCTGGTCCCAGTATTTTGAAATTGAAGACATTTACAAATAAACTTCTTAGTTTAGAAAGGAAATAATTACAGTTGTAGTAACAATTCTGAGCCTTATGAAGGAATTCTTCAAAGGTTTTATAATAACAAAAGAAAAAAAACAAGCATTTTCATATATTTCTCTTTGCATTTGTAAGTTTTATGAGAAACTGATAGGGTTTCATTATGGGAAGCAATTTTTAGATGTTAATTCTCTGCTCATCTGTCTCCCCAAGCCCCTCAGACATTAATTAAACTTTTATAGCCATTCAAACTAACATCTAAACGTTCCAACTCAGAGCTGCTTAAGTACTGCCTCAGGCTATATCTGGCCCAAATCCACCAGATTGGCTATGTGCCCAATCCTCTGTTTCAGCTATTGACTGTTCTTGACCCCTTTTTCCTTTACTTTTATCATCTATTGTCTTAAGGGGATTTATTCTGCCCTGGTTCTATTTTGTCCAATGGCATAACAATTTCTTATTTTCCTCTGTGCCCCTCCTACCTGTGGCCAGCAAGTATTCTTCCCAGTAACACTTTCAGAGGCTTGAAATACCTTGACAGTTTGACTTTATTGAAGTTACACAGCGGGTGATGGTGGTTATTTGAGCTTGTGCTTCCAGATGGCATGAGATCAATACATGGGATGTGACTCACAGCTAACTGGATATTTGGCCTTTGAAGCGCTGTGTTGCAGCTCCTTAGTAAGTGTTCCAAACCTTAGAGTTCTGAAGGGAGCTGCTTGCTGATATTTGGTGAGGGAGAGTTACAAACTGTCAGAGCTGAAGAACATTTGGGCCGAGGTTTGCTGTTTGAGCCTTCAGCTCGTCCGTATCTCCCAGCGCATTTTATACTTCCAGCATCTAGATGTGCCATGACTTACACAGATGTCTCAGCTCCCATTTGCATCAGTGGAGTATTAGGGAATGAGTCAGTGAATTTTGGGTAAGAAAAACAGTTATTCAACCACCACTGACCATGGGAACAACTTCTCCATTGCATTTATTTGGACCTTAGACAAGCAACACCTACCTGGGGACACCTATGTTGCAGACAGATAAAATTGTCAGCTTTTTTGAACACAGATATTGAAATCTTCCAACACACAACCATTTCATGAAGAATATTCTTAATTGGAAAACTGAGAATGTTTTCCAATCCACAGAATCCTCAACTATTTGGGTAATGTTTTCTAGACATATGGTTAGCCGGGTCTTTTTTTGCCAGTTGAACATTACAGAATTCTTCAGATTTAGTAACTCATTCACAAAAATGTATAGCAGCAAAATACTATTACTCTCTGGGACAAAACCCAATTTTTTTAGTAAATAGTTCAGGTTTGTGAAAGAAAGCATACCACTTCATGTGAAAACAAGACACTGTCTGGCCACCAGTGGATTCCAACAGGAATAGCAAGACAGTTATGATAGCCTTTGGAGTCACTTGTCCAAGAGTCTTTCTGATTTTAGCAAGCATTAAGGAAAGGATTTTTCCATTTACATTGCTTTATTTATGACTAGTTTTCTAAATCTTGTTTTGGATGTGGCAGAAATATTCCTTGTTTAGATGTTTCTCTTACGAAAAAACCCCACCCTGTTTTCCTTACAAATCTAAGTGTTTCTTAAACTGCAAAGCAGCTGATGACTGCATCCATGATGGTAGATTTCCGAGGAGGACTTCAGCTCTTAGCAATATTCAGCAGTAGGACTTCAGTCAGCTGTACTACGAGGTCTGGCATCCCCCAACAACACGATGAGGCTGGACCAGTGAGTGGGAAGCCCAAGGAAGAACAAGGTCTTGTGCCTGATGGTCCACCTGCTTTAACTCTGATAGGAACACAAGTAAAATGTCACTCTGCATTTTAGCAACTATGTTTAGAGAAATATTTATGATTGCCATGTAAATCATATAAAGCAAAGTCTTTAGGTATTTAGCAGTTATAGAGAATTAGGAATCCTGGCTGAAAATTGGAATTCTAATGGTTCAGTTTGTCTTGCCCCTTTTAAATTGGTTCAAATGCTTTCCAGCAGTTAACAAATACCTGGTACTTGGTACTACAGGAGTGAAACTCTGCTAAAGTTAACAATGGTAATTTTGATTGCTCTTCCGATGTGTAACTATGCAATCATTACACTTCATTAATCACATTCAATAGATGTGCAGTTCTACTTACTAGTACAGGCTGGGAAACATTCACAGTTCCCTCTTCAGAGACTATTCCTATCCCCAAAAGCACTATTACCCTTTTTACTCTAGATTCTTACCAAAGCAAGAAATTTCAAGTTTAATGAGTTTTTTTCAAGTTTAATGTATTTACATTACCAGTTACTAGATGTGGCAAGCAAATCCTCCAGTATTTTTTAGTACCCAATATTGCAAATTGTTGATACACAAAGCTAATAGTTATGATTATGTTTATTGCTCACTCTGCATTCAGAAAAGCTTAAAGAAATGAGGAGAGAATGCTTTTGTGAGAAACCTCTGTCCAAAGTCTGTGAAACCTACTGCCTATGGGCAGCTCTACTTAAAAGGCTTGTTACTGACTCCTGTTTTCTAATCAAGAACAGGATATTCAAATTATAGTGTAAATGTACTGGGGCATAAAGAACTGATTATTAAGATCAGTCTTCTGCTTTGAAGGCAAGGGAAGTCAAAAGGTCTATACCTACAAAATGCAATTTTTATGAGAGTTGAGAATTAATTCTGGATCCTGACACTTTGCAGTTTTGATATATTAAAAAAGCTGTTAGATAGATCTGGCAGTTCTCAAAGCAAATTAATTAATAAAAAAAAAATAATATTCTACTTGTTTCTCGTAAAGATGCATGAAGTTATAAAGAGAATGCTGAAAGAATTTCCCCTCTCTCCTAATCCTTATTCATTTTTCTGAAGATAAATTATGAAAAACCTACCAGAAACTCATTAGGTGCCAAAAGAAATGTCATATATGTTAATATCCCTCTAGGAGCCATGGCTATGACTCCAGGAAATTAATTTATAATTCATGCTAATATAGTCAAGATTCCTTAGTGTTTGTTCCTGGATGTTACAGGACAGGCTCTAAATATCAGAACTTGCAAAAACTATGCAATAAGTAAGATCAAGCTGTTCCTTTCACCAGAGAACTAGTATAGAAACTGGGTTTTTTTCTCTGCTTTCTTCTGTCATCTTCATCTTGCTTAAAATACACAGTAAGAGCTCTGCCAACTGGGATGTAAAATGCCTTCTTGATTGTAGCATATAATTAAATCTTCCCTTTCAGCTTTTTCTCCACATCAGTTTATAAAGGATCTACTTGAATTTGAGGCAAAAAAAGACATCTGGCTTCATGGTTTTTTGTGGGCTGATCTAGTTATATTCCTTTTTAAAATATATATATTTGTACTGAGTCAAACCCAAAATAACGAACACTCTTTACCCACTGGAATATATTCCTACATACTGAGAGGTGAAATAAATTCTGCCATGATCACTGAAAATATGCCAGAACCATTATTGCACATTGCACTACTTTTGGCCCATTACCAAAAAGATTGAAGTCCTACACATACCGTCCCCCCTGCCAAAGCCCAAACCAAATATCAGATCTTCAACACAAAAGAAATTCAAGCACTCCAAAATCTTCTATTCCAGGTCCAGTTTGTGACTTTAGTTAAAAAATTAAAACAGGTTAAGACTGCTACTACAGCATGTTGTATGAGAGAGAGTTTGTAAAAAAAAAAACCTGCTTATTTTCCCAGAGCATGCCAGAACTACAGATTTCAAAGTACTGCAAACATTTTTGCCAGGTCAACATTGTCATAGCCGTGCATATACACAGTGTCCTTGATAAGAGTCACAACGCTGCTTTACAATGAAGCTCATTAAAAATGATCAATATTCAAATTTTTTTGAAAGAAGTGGCAAACATATTTCTTTGATGTCATTTTCCATGCTAGAAAAGACTGCAGTTTTAAAATAGTAGTGGAATGTTTAAGACTCAAATGATATAATTAGAAAAATGCATGAGCTTTTAATGTCTAAAGAGGGTAAACAAAGCAGCTAACTCTGGTGGCAAAAGAAATCCATAAATCATGGGTGGTAGAGCTGACAGGGTGAGCAGTAATGCAGCTGTTTTCACAGCACAGTGGGATGGAGGGGCTCCCTCGCTGGCCATTGCATGGCACCACTAACAGAGCAGCACTTGGAGTACTTGAGAGGGATCTGGTTTATTCTAAATCCATTTCCCAGAGTGAAATAAAAAGAAATGAGAAGGTTTAACAGTGCGTTTCAAAGATGGTTGTGCTTTAAGTCTGTCAAAGCTTGGTGAGCATCAGTCTGGACTGTGTGAATTTTGTTGCTTGGATGTTTTGCCAAGTGATAAACTGGATCTTTCAACAGCCTTTCTAAACTGTTGGGATTGGGATTACAGTCCCTCCAATTATCAAGGCTGGCTGCTCTGCCTTGACTATGCCATACTCACAACCTCTGCCACCTCTGTGGTGCAGCATCAGTTTATCCCATGGGGGATCTGCTAGACTTGAGACACCTGAGAGATTCACTCGTGAGTACCTTGCAGCTGTGAGTATAGGCTTTGAACTGCTTTTGAAAGAGATAAAGAAGAAGGGTCTGTTGGGCAGCATTGTGTATGGTTCTTG
Organism: Dicaeum eximium; assembly: GCA_013396995.1. NCBI lineage: Eukaryota > Metazoa > Chordata > Aves > Passeriformes > Dicaeidae > Dicaeum > Dicaeum eximium. The sequence goes on from VWZP01002791.1 coordinate 11,347, forward strand.
ATGGTAGAGAAACATGCCAAACCCCAAACAAGCTCTGAAAATAGCTTTGGTGGGACCCATTCATCACTCCAGCACATGGCAGCTGGCAGTGTTCCTGAGGGACAACACACCCCAGAGCAAGCCCAGGAGCTCCCCTGACACCCCACTGGTGCTGCAACTTGTAGCAGGGGAGAGGAATCTAATATAACAAACCCCATACACACTTCAGTAGATCCCTTTGCCCAAGGACAATTAACTTTTTTTTAGAGGAAGGCTAAAATTTATGCTTCTTTACCAAATTTTTATCCTGAAGTAGTTGTTGGCACCAGCATTGTTGCTAGCTGCTAAACAGGCACACATAAAACAGGCAGACTGATGGTCTCAAACTGGAGCACTTGCAACAGCTGGCAATGTCATTGCCAGGCAGCTGCTGGGTGTGGGGCCATTCAAGCACATCAGCTTCTGGTGAGCCACGTGGCTTCACTCCTACCTACCCTGTGCATTTTGGTCACTGGCAATACCAAATGGCAACCCAGCTATGGTCAGAGCTTTGCCCTCTCAGTGATGGAGCTCTCCCAGCCGGGCAACACACAGCTCAAGCCACATCCACAATTCCAGACTTGTGGGAACAGGAATTCCATACTGTTTCTGGGTGAAACTACAGCTAAAAAAGCCCCTACTGTTTGCAGTAGTTCTCTGCACTCTGTGTGGAGAGATGTAGAATAAAGGGTGAGGAGAGGGAAAAAAAAATACTTTATTGCCAAGCAGTAAGGTAAAGTAAATGAGAGCAGATGCATGTTCCTAGAGTAGTGCCATCCAGAGGGGGCTGCAGCTGGACTCCCCTGCTGTGGGTCTGCAGCCACTGTGTACCGTGCTATTCCTCCATCAGCCAAAGAGTGAGGAGGCTGCAGCACGAGCTTCTGGGCCACAGGGACAGATTTCCCTTGCACAGGGAGGGGATGGGGCTTGGGCCTTTTGAAAGGTTTGGAACTTTCTAAGGTGTAGAGCCAGGAGATGTCCAGGGCATTTTGTAGGAAAGTCTCCCTAAATGACATGCTGATGGCAAATTAAGCTCAATGAATTGCATGCATGCAGCTTAAAAAATCTGGGACAGAGGTGAAAACAAACACATCAGTTTTTATTTCAGCCTGTGCAAGGAGGAGAGCAACATAAGGCACACTAAATGATTGTAAATTAAAGCACCTCCTGAATTTTAAAAACTCCTCTGTCTCCTGTCTTGAAGGACATATTAAGTAGAAAGCATTTCTGATCTCTTTATAGATTGCCACACAGAGTAAACCTTTAAATAAGCAAGTGTCTTGAGCACATGGAATGACTCTATTTTGCAGAGTCTTGGACCTTTACCAAATGTATTCCCCAGTCAGGTTGGGGTGCAGTTTATAAAGGCTAACACACTTTTAAGAAAGATTTGAAGTGACAGCTTTTCACATGCCCATTATCTGAGAGGTCTGAACCCTCTCTCCTGCCGTGTGACTGACAGACTGCGTGCAGCGGGGAGGAGAATGAGCAGGGAAAACCCCTGAGAGCTGTATTGCCAGTTCCATTCCACATGTGCATACCTGGCTTTCCTCTGCGAAGAAGGGATGATTTCCTTTTAATCTATTACCACATTTTCAAAGGGTTTCTTTTCCGCTTGGAACGTGACTCTGAAAAATGTCAAGTTTTGCGGAACAAATTCACTCTCTGTGTGGATCCAGTCACATCTGCTAACCACAGTGATGAAGCATTAGCTAGTTCTCAGCTGAAATGTTCTGGCCTTTGTCCAAAGTATTTTGGTTTTTAGCCTAAAAACAATAATGTTCAGTTCTAGTGTGTAGTTTTTAAATAAAAAGAGGACACGTCTCCCATTTTTTTATTTTGATAATGAAAGCAAATGCTTTTGGCCCTCAGTTTCTGCTCAGTGACAAATGCAATTTTTGTCAGAAGGTAGTTTCTGTAGAAAATTTTATCAAGCTTATCACGTATCAGCTCTATCTAGAGCCAACAAAGCAATGCAAGCTATCAAAGCTATTAAAAGGAAATTTTTTGGCTGTTGTGAGCTTTGGCATTAGTTACCAGTAAGTAATCCTTAGCTGAGTAGCATGAGGAGTGGGAAGAAGAGCCAGAAGCTGAGAAGCAGAGCTGGCTAATGTCACAAAAAAGAGTTCTAACAAGTGCCACTTTGGACACCGGGATGATCTTATGAGGAGGCAGCATTCGTATTGCAGATGATCTTGTATGGCTCACTACTTATCTAGAAGAAATTAAAGCCTACAAGGAAGGGGCAAAGTGAACTCCAACAGCTAGTTCTTGTTTATTGTCTATGTGTCTGGCTGTCTTTTAGGGTGTTACTGCCACTAATCAATTGTCTCTGCACATTCATCCTGCCTCAGGTAGCAATGTTTTCCTGTAGGAATGATAAGGAGCCTTGAATATTTCCCATAGAATTCACAATTTCTCCCATGGCATTTCAGTATGACTAATAAGATTTTTGTCATCAATTGTGATGAGCATAAGTTTTAGTGTAAGCATTTCTGGTGGACATGTCTCCACTTAATCACCACACTAGACAAGCGTGAAGCAAGCAGAAGAGTTCCTCTCACAACAACAGATCTTGGCATGATGCTTAGAGGAAGATTTCTCTCTCCCCACAGGACCTCTTAACAACCTGTAGATTTGAAGAAAAGGAGCAGAAGAGATGATAGTATCTTTTGTAAAGAAAGAACTATCCCTCTGTGTGGAAGAATGATCTCATGAAAAGCAGCCAACATAGCGTGTTCTGCTTCCAGCCCATATCTCACCAGCTCGGCAGATTGCAGATTGCCTGCAGACATCCTGCCTGGACGCCCCAGGGAACATGGTAATTGTCTTATTGCATTCAAGCACACAGCATCCTGAAGTAGGTGCCTCTGACCATGCTGGAGGGCAGGCTTAGAGGCTTGCTGGCCTGCTGGCCTGCTGACCTCCACAGCTGTATGGATGCACCTGGTTCTGCAAATTAGGAGATGCTGCATTCTCACACAGAGTCATGGGAGACCTAACATATAAATCTGCTACTTATGGAAGGCAGAGAAGTAAAATTCAGATACAATGACACCAAAATACATAGAGGGTACCAGAAAAAGAAAATAGGTGTTAATAAGAAATAAGGAATACAGAAGAACCATGTGCTAGCTTGCAGTGGAGATGGAACTATGGTTAGGCAAAGAAGATATGTAGGCTGTGTACAAATTAATTTTGAAGTATCCTGTATTGGAAACTGGTTTTTTCTGACACAGCAGATCTGCAGCAAGCAGCAGATCAAGGAGGAGAGTTCAAATATGCTATTTTTCAGCTGCTGCCATGATGAGGACTCATGGCATTAACACCCTGCCTCAGGGAGAAACCTGGATCGTGACAGTGCAGGGCAGATACAGAGCTGGATTTGGGTGCACTTCATTTCTGAATCATCTCTGGAAAGCTAAGGAGAAGTAGGTTGGATTATCTGAAAATATTTCCTATACAGTTTAACAACTTGAAGTTTTAAGATGACTGATGATTTAGACATAAAGATTTATAAGTAATTTTCTGTCAGTTTTTAAGCAATTCCATGTCATTAGAATAATACACTAGTAATTTATATAGTTTGCGCTAGCAAACAAGATTCAAAAGATTCCACAGAGTGTGTTGTAAAATTGTCATTAGGAAACTAGAGAGAGTTTTCATTCTTCCATCCAACATCCCCAAAAGCAGCTCATGTTCCTCTGATGTGTTTTGCATACTAGAGACATCATATTGTATGCGGATAACTTTTTAAAAAATATGAATGTAGCTCTAACTTCTGAAGTGTTTGCAGTTCTGGGATTTCAGCTTCTGCCAAATTTCTAGCCATCTAATGTTTTTGGTTCATTGTCTTTACAACCAAACGAGACTCCGGGTTTGCCACTGGCATCAGTAGGAGCGTGGTCAGTCAAAACTTGATTCTCATAGAATGGAATACTAATTTGTATATGGATGCTGACTGACTTTGATTTGACTTTGGATCAGAACTCTGTGGAAAAATACATACAGCTAGTGAAAGAAATTCAACATTATAGTAAAGTCATTTGTTCACCAGCTGTTAAATATAGCTATACAAATGATGTGCCATAAAGTAAGACTACTGTTATGCATAAGAATGTGTCTCTTCCTTTGATGATTGCTCTTTGTTTTGTGATAAGGTGGTGAATATCCACATCCTTAGCAAAGCTTTATTATTGCTGGTGACATTTGTTAATCATGTTTTTATGCAATACAAGTACCACAAAAAATGCTTTCAGGTCTCCAGTGAAGAGTGGCTGTGATTCTTCTTCCTGCTGTACTTCTTGAAACTAAAAGAAGCAGCATGCAGTTGTATGCAGAGCTGCCACCATCTACCAGACAAACAAAGAAGTTTATCACCAAGGCTGCATTCACACTCTATCCAAAGCACACAAAACCTAATGGAAAATGTGAAATAAGCTGAATGACATGTGAGTGAAAAGTTGCATTGTCTTGTTTTGATCTGGAGAATTTAAAGCAGGATAAAAATAATGGTGCTGATCACTTGGTGTCTTTTGATGAAATTCCTTGGAAGAAATCTTTACATATTCTACCTCATATGGCAGATGAGTACGTGTTTTCATTTTGTGGAGAAACAAATTCAAATTCACCACAGTTGGGAGTTAGTTATCCAGCTATGTATTGAAACACTTGTGCAGATGTGCAACTGAAGAGCAAGACTCTTTGCTTTGATTCAGTAAGCAGTATTCTCCTTCATTTTGTTTGGTTTCCAACACAAAATGGTTCAGTAAAGTGACTTTAATAAAGAGCCTTCTGTTCGAATTATCTGACAGTCATCTTTGATATTTAAGCTGCGATATGTAACTCTTCGTGATTTTTATTCGTATGCAAAATACAAAGTAGCACAGCTGAAAAAGAGAAATTTTAAAAATAAAAACATCCCACTTTGCAACATTCAAGTACATGCTGATTTTTCCTTATCTGACTGCAAAAACTTTTCTATACCAAGAGCTGAAGGAAGATAGAAGAGGAGGCATTCATCACTGAGCTTTATATACAGATCCAAACTTTCACTAGGCCTTTGAAAAATGCAATTTGATTGCAGGTTTCAGCCTACATTACTGTATGGGCCAGATCCATACAAGAAGCTGTGTTGTACTGAATAGAAATATTAAGTGGAGTCCCATAGATTATTGGTCAGCCCTTGAACCTCTGAGGCATGTAATAGATATATGTGTTCCAAGGGAAAGTGTGAACTGTGAACTGGTTCATCCTGAAAACAACACAGAAATGAGAAAATAATGAGTTGCAGGTGAAATGTGAATGGATTTCAATCAGATGTATAACTGGTTTGACACAAGGCTACTGTCATTTCACTCTGACTATTGGAAGTAATAAAGATGTACTAGTGCAATCTGTAAGGAGTTCAAACAGAAACAAAGCATTGCGTGGAAAAACCTGACATTAGTGTACATAGCATTTCTGCTTGGGGAAAAACATACAGAAACTGGGATTTCTTCTGTCTCCTGTTCAAAGCACTCATTGCTTGTGAAGCCCAAACAGAGGATCTTGGCTTCACAGGCGTTCGAGCGATGCCAGGCTGCAGTGATCTGTGCTTGCTGTATGTACACACAGCATCAAGAGAAGGCAATGCTATTCAAATGAGCCTGTGGTTTACTAGATGAATTTAATTATTTCTGGTTTGTTTTTGCCCCTAGGGGCTAGTTTTTGATGGAATAAATTCAATATTGGTACTTAGATGACTTGCAGTATACAAGCAACACAGCTGAGAGCAAACCAAAAGCAGTGTTCAATTATAGCTCAGTGAAGTCAGTAAGGACAATGAGGTTACATCTGTTATTCACAACCTTCAGTGGAGAAAACTAGGTTGCATATAAACTGAATATATAGGGATTAAAAGAACATGCTGAGATCAAACATGGATACAATTTTGACTGGAGACCTATATTCTCAGATTAGTTTCTCCCCATAATAATTAATAATATTTTTTCACAATAATAAAGAGAGAAAGTTTATATACTTGTCAAAGTCTGTAATTCCAAACTTCTCACATCTAAGATTCTTACAGCCAGCCATTTTAGGGGGATTGATTTTAGGATGAAACCATTGCAAAAATTTTGTAAAGGAGATTTCTTTCCTGAATCTCACATTAAAGCTCCTCAAAATGCTAACTGCTTTCAAAAAATCATCTATATCAGCAGAAAACAAAGGGACATACTTTGGGGTTTAACAGAGTGATTGGCAGTGATTCAGATAAGTCCTTCTAAAGTCATGAATCTCCAGTTAAAAAGAGCTAAAACATTGTTGTGCCTGGGGGAAGATAAAACCAGTATTTATATAGATGAGGTCTGCAGGAGAGCTCTACTTAGGCTAAAGAGCATTGAGGTCAGTGCTCACGTAGGTTTTCAGCCATATATCTTTACTGGCACACACAGTTGCTAGTAATTAAAAAAGATTACGTTTCAGCTGCTGCTTTGCCTGAATATCTTCCCAGGCAAATGCAGGAATGAGTGGGAGAAGGAGGTGTGCAGCAGTGGGCTTTTAATGCTGGTGGGAGGTGGCAAAGCAACTGTGTGCATGCTTGTGTGGTTACCAAAAATAGTAGACAACCCAACTGAGCTAATATGAAATGCTCTCCTGAAGGCTTAGAGCATTGGGGAGGACAAATGTGCTGAGAAAGGTCCCCTTCTTCCTCCACAGAAGGTGCTGCCACATACAGATGCATGACAGAAAATGCTGACACTGTCTCTTGGTTGCTGTGGGATGTGAAAGAGATGAAGGAGATAAAGTGAGAATTGCATTTCTTATCCTCCACCATGTTGTATACCATGAAGCATCCTCATATTTGGAGCACCATTTGTGTCTGAGGCAGTGACCAAAAGGCCATGTGGAAGAAGAAGCACTGACCAGTTAAAGCCAGCCAGTATCTGTCCTCTGCAGCACCAGCAGTGCCTTGATGAAGGAGTGCTTGTTGCTCCCTCAGTCACCTTGTACATGCTTGTGGGAATGTCAGTGAGCCCATCACTCCTACTTAGGACCATCTCCCTCATGAAAATTGGGTGGCAATTCCAACACTGCCTTTATACTAAAAAAGGCATAGGATGTAAAAATTACATTAAAATTAAGGACTTGAGAAATTAGCTGCTCCATTAAAAGGCATATAGAGAGAAGTTAAGTACTTGTCTAAGATATGTTTTCTAATGATGATTTCAATCTGACTTGAATTATATTCTGGTTTGTAGATTGACCTGTCAAACTGACATCCAAAATATCCTACACAGCCCTCCAACACAATGAATATCTCCATTAACAAATCTGTTACTGATACTTGCCTTCCTTGGAATGGAGACTGACTTGGAAGTGAAGTTTCTCTTTTCCATTACTCATATTTTTCGGCTGCAAGTGAATTGGCCCAAGGAACTTTTCAAAAAACCCTTACAAGTAATTTAATTAATGCAATTGTTTTACTCATTACAGCCTTTCCTCTTTTTCAGCTTTGTCAAATATGGTTTTCCTTTTGTTCCTTAATGTTGCTTGTGCAATCTGCCATCCCAGTGGAAGGATACCATTTGTGTGGATAACTTAGTTGCTATAAGTTCCATCCTATTCACAAAATAGAAATGCCTTTTCCTGGAAGTCAGGAGTGTAGTGCTGAGTTACATCACATTAAATATGCATGAGTTTTGAAAATAAATTTTAATGCTATATAACTTCCACAGGAGTCATTATACCAACATCTAAACAAGAATGATGCATGGCTCATCAGAAATCCTTGACAGAAATTAGATACAATAATAAATAAATAAATAAATAAGTGTGGAGTATTGCTCTGTCTGGATCAAGTGATCTTTAATTATGGCTTGTTGAAATTCCAAGGTATAATTTTTATGTGTGTCACCTTTAGCCCAATTGCTGCTTGTGTGAAGTGATTATAGTTTGTCTGGGTTGTTCATTAGCCATTTTCAAAAGAGGAATGTTGCTTGTCACTGCTGATGTAAAGTGACCATTCTTGGGCTCCATGCACAGCAATCAGCAAGGTGTGAGCCTGTGTGACACCAATCTGGACACCTGTTTTGGCTTACCCAGCAGCTCACTCACTGGAAACAGCCAGAAACCACTGAAAAGACAGACTGTGACTGGTCTCAGCTTTATTTTGAACAGACCTGGCTTGTCAGTCTTTGGAAAACCATCTGTGAGCTGCTTAACCTTGATCATAATTTGTTTCTTCCAGTTTCTGACGCAACTCTGTGCCAAAATATGTTGAGATGGATATAAATCTTCTGGTGGTACACGACTCCTTGGGTCACAGTCCCAGCTTGCTTACAGTAGGGTGTCAGTTTCTGTTTGCTCAAGGCAGTAAGGAATGTGTCTAAATTAATTATTACCTGGGATTTGTGTAGATCCAAGTTTCTAAAACAGAAAAATATTGTTAAACACTTCTGGCAGCACTGAGACTCCTCTCTTTTTCTCTTACGTGCCCTGGATTGATTCCACTATGCATATTCACCATGAGTTGTATCTAATTCTGCACATGGGATTATGTCATAGGATCTTATCTGGCAGGTGCAAGGTTGGAAAAATGCACTTTAAATTTTTCTCCTGATTTTATATTTCCCAGTAACTAAGGAACATGTACAGCAATAGCGCTTATTGCAGCTCTGTAACACACGTGAAAATAAGTTTGCTTGTTTCACCAATCTGTTTACTGGTTTTAAGATGATAAATAATAGCATATGAAGAATTCTCCTAAGGATGTCAAATGCTTTATATAGCTTTGTTGATATAACATGAGCGCAGAAAAATTACTTGATTTAATGCAAACATCAATACATACAAGTCAAACAAAAGCTGGATGTTAAACAAACACATTGCAATTCCAAACGAATCACAGATACAAGATTAGCACCACCACTTCTCTCCTCCAGCTCTGCCCACTCTTTTCAATGAGCCTGGGACATGCTCAAACTCCAGCACTGTCAGTCTGCCCCCAGTTACTCATTCCTGTCCTTTCCACACCTCGGCTCCTTTCACCAATGGCCAGCACTGGGGATAAGCGTGGAAGGAGAGAAGGAGCCCACTTTGCAAGTGAGGAACACTGTATGAAAAGTTCTGAAAGGGGGTGTAATGATGATAAACAATGGGAAGAAGACTTTTGCTGAATACATTCAACATCATGGTCTGCCTGAATTATACCCAAAGACAGTGTGTGGATCTTAATGTGTTGGGGTTTGGGAGGATGGCGGAGTGCTGGGCTTTTAAGAAAAGAGCCAGAATATTGCTAGAGCATGTTTTTCACATGATTGCTGGCAAGCCTATACTTTCTGACATGTAAAAGGTTTTCTTCAAAAAAATTCTGTCCAAACCTCTGGAAGGCCAGATTCAGTCACACCAGCAAATATGATTTTGTGGAATACAGCATCAGGGGAGCAGTAGCAGTAGACTGTCAGCTAGGCAGACCACTGTAACCAAAGTCCAGTCTATATCTTGCTTTCATGTCTCTGTAATATAGATCCTCAAGGGAGGCTCTGAGACACAGACCTTTACTTGCAATCTTGAGTTCAGAGCTTCTCCTCTAGCTTCTGTTCTTCTTTGTTGTACACAAAATATTGCCAGTCTGCACTTCTGCACACCTAACAACTCAGATAGACAGCAAATGGAAAGAAACAGAGACTTCTAGGCATTATTCATCTTAACTGTAAAGCAGCCAGCTGAATTAGGTCACATGAATCACATCCTAGAAGCTGCTGTAGCAGCAAGCAGGGGGTGACCAGCAGACAGCCAACTGCACCATGGGCCCCTGGTGTCAGACAATGCAAGTCCTGTTTATGAGGATTGTTGCCAACCCCAAATGAAGCTAGAGCATGTCTAGATTAGCTGTTTTGTAGAAAAAAAATCACCCCTTTCATGCCCTTAAATAGGGTTCATAATATTTTTATTTTTTTCCAAACAGAATTTGACTAACATGCTATTTAATAATTGCCCTATGGTATTGCCACCATACTTGACCTACTGATTACTTAGGGACTCCTCTGTATTGAAATGCCATCAGACCTGAGGTGCTGACACAATATGCAAAGTTTTATTTTTTAATAATTCCTGTGAAGCAGTAGTTAATCTCCTGTCTAGCAGCACAGTCAAATTGGCAACTTATCAGCACTGCTCTGTGTATTCATTTATTTAGCAAAGCCTGCCTTTGGCTTTACAAAATGGAATTGACACCTTATCCTTAGAAACCATGCTGCACCCAGTGGACTGAAACTGATGTAGAGTAAAAATCAGTGCTGGCCCCACTGTAACCTAGAGCAGCCATGGAAATCAGGATAAGGCTTCACCTTGCCTCAGTTTAGTAGCTATCCCTTCTCTTATGATGGGATTCATTGGACTCAAACATATCTCTATAATGAGATGCATTACATCTACAGGTGCCTTATTCTTTAGTGCTTTCAGAGTCTTGGGTGAGGGGATTAAAAGTCTGCACTTTGTAAGATTGGTCCCATTCTTCCAGTTTAAATGGAAAAATGTTGGACATAACAGTTAGGGAATAATTCATTTTGTTATGAGTTCTAGTAGCACTGTTATTGTGGGTTTAGTTGATTTTGTCCTTTTTATTTTCTTTTTAGTAGCATTATATCTTTTCTAAGGTTATAGTCATGTTCATCTCAACAAAGTCAATCATATTAAAAAACAAATCCTGTACTGGAATTACCAGTTACATAACTTATGCAACCTTTTATTAAGGCCCAGTTGTCGTAGCTTCTAGTGCACGTATATTATCATTGCTCTGCGGGTTTCAATGTGTGTGTATCAAATCATGCCAGATGAGCATCTGGCCCCCAGTGTTCAGTATGTGATTTTTAAGATGCTATTAAGAGTTTAGGGAGAGGAAAGGCTCATGTTAAAGGCTAGTTTATTTCATCAGTGGTTCGTTCACAAGAGATGCTCTGAGAAAAGCAAAACACTTCACTTTTCCCCTCTCTAGTTCTTTCAGTGCCCCTCTTGCTGGAATTTCAAAACAGGGAAGTCCAGAAAGGGGAAACTGCTGGTGCTGAAGGTTGGCTTCTGGGACCTATCTAATTTCGTATCATGTTATCACTAAAATGGTATCATTAATTTCCTCTGGGTAATGAGTTTGACCTCAGTGTCTAATAGTACACAAATAACTTCTGCCATGTCTTTCATAGTGTGGGAACATAGCAAGATTTCTCTACAAAATATTAGAGAATCTGAAAAATTAGTAATTAAAGATCCAGATAAATCACATGCAACTGGGAGAAAACACAAGGGTGAAAGTAAGTGATCAGATTATCTACTTAAGTGCACATGAGGATGTCATATGGCATAAATTACCCACATCATCCCTCAAACTATTCTACAAATATTGCCTGAATAGTCTTTTAGATATTTAAACCTTTACTCCTCTTTTGGACATTTGCAAACTAATGCAGTCTGAGTAGCTGTGAAGCCTGTTGAATTAGTGGGATATCTCCAAAAACACTTACAAGGCTTGAGATGAAAACTTGCTTTTTAAAAAGTAGCTTCTGATTACAGAAGTCAAATAAGTGGTATCTTCTATCTGGATGAGTTTAAAGAAAATGATCATCTGTGGCTAACCCTTCAGGATGGCACTCTGAAAATATAGCCCCACATGTCTCAGGCTAAATACTGAATGTCAGTAGGTCTGTTTGAACAAATGTCTTTACAAGTTTTCTGTTTACAATTTGCTCACTGCCAGAAATAAAATCAGTTTCAGAGCTAGGATCTGAATTCAGAAATGATGCCTAACCCCATATTTATACCACACTGCACTCTGAGTTTTTCAGTACCCTAGAGTTTTTTAACCCTTAGATCATGCATTCAAACCACCCTTGAGAAAACAGCAATTACACTGGTTATAGGCCTGCTTAGCTGGAATCAAAGCTTACCTTAGGAAGAAAATCCTGTCTGCTTTTTGCACAAGTGGAGATATTGACCTCATCTTGTGATCCCAAAAGAAGGGCCCAACCACAAACTTGTTAATAGACCAGAGTGTCCAGCTGTCATTTAATAGACCCTGCAGACATCAGCATTTCAACAAGGCTGGTGGTGGAATGTGCTCAGCCTGAGAATGAAGACTCCGGGACCTTCCATTGGCACTTTTTTAATGGAAAGACACATAATGGGCTCCATTTCACTTCTCCACTGTGTGAAAATATGAGTGGCACAGTACAATAAAAACCCACCAGGTTGTCAGCTTTGCTTTTACAGTGATGCTCTGGAGCCTTGGTGTGGATTTCCCAAGTGTGTCTCAGTCCACTGCAGCCATTGCACAGGAGTGATTCTGTCTTCTCTGGTCTTGCTCTCCTTGGGGCCTGCAATGAAAGGTCCTTAGCCTCTGTCATTAGCCTTTAGCTGAAATGGTCTTTGTTAAACTGTGGTCCCTTCCAACTTTGCAGAGATTCTGTAATCATCACTGCAGCAAGGCCAGCAGTGTTTGCAATCCAGCTGCCTGTACTTCTATTCTGGGGTTTTTCATCTCTCTAGGAGAGATTGCATTTCTCTGTAATTTTGTCAGCCAAGGTAAGAGCTGTGGGAGAGCAGGTGAGTCTGGCTTGTTAGAAATAGGGATGCCATTTAAATAACTGCTTTCAGCACATCCATTTCCATGGTGGCTGCCTTTGATGGTAAAGGCTCACACATCTGGGATGCAGCTTAATGACTGAAGCCGCCACTTTTCCCTCTCGTTTTGCATCTCTTCATCTACTTGGACACAGCAGTTCCTGTCACCCACTGTAGTTTGGGGATAAGGGCTGGTGCACTTTCCCACAGCTTCCCACATGCCTGTCACCCCAGCCTCACTGTACAATCTGTCCTTTCTCTTTCCCTGAAAGAAGCTGTGTCCAGTGCTGCACTCCTGGAGTGAGGGCACTGGGTGTCTGAAGGGAGGAATTAGTCCTCCCTTGGAAGTGGTCAGCTGTCATCAGATTTTCACAGCTGAAGGATTTTTTCATGCAGGGTCACTGGGGAATAGGTTGTTATTCCTTCAGCAAGTGCCTCAGCATCATGTGTGTTTAAATTGCAGCGTAGATTGGTAAGAAAATAATGTTTCTTTACATGAAGAAATTGTGTTTCTCACAGGTGTTTTGTAAGATGCTTAGGGTCTGGAGCTGTAAGATCCTTTTAAAGACATACTCTTCAAAAACTAGTGGCATCTTCCTTTGAAAATCAGAGATCTTCAGCTGGGCAGAGGAAAACTTAGACATAGAGTAATTGGTTTTAGTTGACTAGTTTGTACTGGTTTGTACTGGTTCATCCTCTGATATTTAACTGACAAAAAGTTTTTCTCTTGCTGGTTTTTTTTTTTGTTTGTTTGTTTGTTTGTGGGTTGGGTTTTTTTTTTTTTGCATAAGCAGAAGAAAGCTTTATTTAATTACAACCCCTAAAGTTATATTCTAGTCTAAGAATCCCAGCCAAGAAAACAAAGCACAGCTACACCTATGCCTCCTTACACGTGCAGACCCTGACACATCATTAACATTAGACTGAAAATACAGATGATCCAGTCTGCACGAGCATACATTTCTTTATTTGTTAAGGTTCATCTCAAGGCTCGTTTCAAGGTGAAGCTATGCAACAGTTTTAAAAATTGTCATTAAATCATTACAGCCCAGACCACGGGACTGCAATTTTCCCATTGATCCTCCCATGTCAGCAGCATCGACATGGATTGGCGTGTGGGAACGTCACTGCCACAGAACCCCCCCGTGTCCCCCCATTGCCCCTGGCAGCTCTCAGCCAGCAGCAGTGTCTGAGGTCCCACAGCCAGTCTGGGAGAGGCAGCGGAGCAGCTGTGTGCAGCTGTGTGCAGCTGTGTGCGGAGGTGTGCGGAGGTGTGCAGCTGTGTGCGGAGGTGTGCAAGTGAAGGGTGCAGCAAAAGAGGCACAGACTCACCCACCCAGACTGCCCTGTCCCAGGACTTTGCCACCTGCTTCCATCAGCTTTAAACACAATGGACGTTTATGACAACCCGTTGGGAATCTTCACCGTGATTCAGTGAGTAAGCTAATACATCTGTTCTTCCCTTTTTAAATTAATGGGAATATAAATATTTAAATATATGCACGCTTTGCAAGGGCAATTTGGTTTTGAATGCTCACACCTCTGTGCCCTTAATGGTAAGGCGTGTTTTGAAATGACTTAGTTAAACACTGAAAATAGTTTGACCTTTGAATTAAACTAATCTATGTAGCATTTCAACAAGTGGTAACACAGACATTCTAGATAATTTATTGAAAATGCCACAGAACTGCAGTGAACTTCAGAAAGTGAAGAAAGGAATCAGGCATTTTCTTTCTGCAAAGAATGCTGACTCTCTCAGAAGCTTTAAGAATGTTTTAGTAAGCATGTATTTATGTCACAAATGGATTTGAAAGATGCTGAAAGTAAGGAAGCAAATTCCCATTAAACTGCATGGTATGCTTCTCTTTGAATAATGAACTCATACTGTAGATAAATTATTCAAGATTTCACTGTATTGTATGTGTATTGAGTCATAGCATAGGATATGATGTTTGTTTAAAGAGTGCCTCTCTGCACTTATTTGCTAAAAGAGGTTGTCCAATACTTGGGAGGGCTGGGAATAGGTATGCCTGGATTCTGCTCCCAGTTCCACCAAGGACAATTCTTCCACGGCAACTCAGGTTGGAGGTTTGCTTTGGTTTTTTTTTGGTTGGTTGGTTTGGTTTTGGTTTTCTTATATTGTTGTTGTTACTGTTTATTTTCTTTTTGAATCTTTGGTGGTTTTTTCATCTTTTTGGATATAAAACTAGAACTACATGAATAACAGCATGTCAGGAGAGTTAAGCTTTGCATAATCCAAATCTTCAAGAATTGTAAAGCTTTGGACTCATCTAGTCCCTTTCAGCTTGAATAGAATTGTCTCTTCCCATTGAACCAGACTGCAGATGAAACAATTTTCTCTGGATCTTTCAGTAATGTAGGGTTTTTGTGAATTATTTAACTTGTTTTGCCTCTATTTAATTTTCCACAGATGAGACAAAATAAAATGAGCCCAAAGACATCTGTAAATTGTCATTAACCATATGATTGCCAGATTTGTGTATCTATTCCTTCTGCATTGTTTGCTTTTTGTTACTCTTTTAAAAGTTTTAAATCTATGCTAGAAATGTTTTGAAGAGGAGCCTTGTCTTTGCAAGTCGCCAACGAAAAAGCTAGTATATTTTGGAGCATATTAAAATAAATTCCAGAATTCTGAATAGTTTCTTTGTCAACAAAACTCTGTCCCCCCTCCCCTCCATGAAGCCCAAGGCAGGTGGGCCACTGCTGTGGGGCCAGCTTCCTCCCTTGTTCTGGATGCAGCAGCTGAATGCAGGAACTGGGTAGACTTCAAAAAGAAAGAACAGAGACACAAAAAAAAAAAAGCAAATAAAGAACCACATTCACAAATATTTCCCTTTCCCCACCTTCCCTCATCCAAAGACAAGAAAACAAACACCAAGCCTGGAACAGGCAATGCAGATGGAATACAAACCAACACCATTTTGGGAGCAGCAGAGGGATGGCTGCTCCAGCTCCACACACACGGGACCTGCTCGGGGCAACGCTGCTGCTCCTGCTCTTCCAGAGCCTCTGGATACTTTGCCTTTGAGGACTGCTGGGCTGCTTTGTAAAGCAAGACAACCACTGCCAGTTTAATGGGGCATAGCAACTGAACCCTGCAGGAGGATTTGCTGAATAAATTGATGGAAAGATAGGTTCATCTTTCCATATACTCCTTCACTTTTCGGCAGGCTTCAGGAAGTGTGTTTGCAAATTCAGACTTTTCAGTAAGAGTTAAGGGTACCCTAACCCCAAAGATTGTACAATGGGTGCTGTTTTTAAAGTTTATATGTGCTGAAGTTATGCTCAGCAGGCTTTGAACTGATAATTAATTTTTTTTTTTCAAGTGGAATTCTTTGAACATACTACATCAGAACAAAAGATGCTTGGAATGAGTGGGTAGAGCTTGTGCAGGCTCTACCATAGAGCCATGAGAAAGAGGCAGAACTCTCTATTATGCACATTCCCCTTAAAACATGAAGAAAGCTGGCAGGTCCTGAACAAGCATAAGAAATTTGAAAGCTTGAAAAGAAATGAAATATTCAGACACAGTCATACAGTCTCAGTTCTTTGATTATCTGGACAAGGAGTGCCAGGGATAGAGAGTGAATTAAATAAGGATTCTTGTATAGTCATCAAGGCGCTGTATTTTCTTCTGCAGAATTCAGTCTGATGTAAGCTGGAATATTTTCCAGAGAACTGAGCTATCCCCCAAAGTCAGTAATAGAGCTCCCTGTCTGCTTGTGGTATACCCACAAAGGTTGATCCTGGACATACATGGCTGAGTCTTCATCTCTGTGAAAGCCATTTACCTCTATAAACAACTCTGCTTCATTGCATTCAGAATGGAGAAAAGCAAGAAAAATCAAAGCAAGAAAATCACACCAAAAAAACAAACAAACAATAACAAAAAAACCCACCAAAACCAAACAAAACCAAACAAAAAAAAAACTTCCAAACAAAGCAATATATCTCATCATTTTACTTGCAGCAGTTGAGCAGTGAGGGTTATGCCTGTATATTGGGGTGTTCTTCTGATTCTGTTTCTGACACACTCTTCTCTGAATGCCCATCAAGCTCTATGGGCATTCACTATGAAATGAACTTGCTGGAGTTTAACCAGAGGAATCTGCTTACTGGACTACAGTGTTTGTGGTTTCTGTGATTCAGCAACAATAAACATCTCCCCTATGCAGCTGCACAGTGCTGTCCCCAGAGCACCACTCCTCACTCACAAATTTTAAGCACCATAAGCAGGTGTCCCACCATGGACAGGCCTGGAAGATCTGGCAGTGATGGCCTGGGACAAATAAATACACTTTTGGAGCCAGTTCATATCAAAACTTGACAGAATAGGCTAATAATGTAATGGATCCCAAACACACTGATTTGTACTGCTCATTGTTAAACTTTCAAATTACAAAAAGACAGGTATTTCCTGATTTGAATCCCTTTGTCTTTGTAACATTAAAGTCCTACCTTTTCCTATAAAGAGGGACAAACAATTTACTAGCTCTCACTAGTTCATCAAACTTAACAGTTTTGTGTTTAACTATGTACAGAAAATACAGCTAATGATGCTTATTAACTCCACATCACTCAGAATTTCTTCCTACACAAAGGATTTCCCTGGACCAAGACCCCTCCTAAGTGATCCCAAGATGTGTGTGTATTAGCAGTTTAGTTCAAATCAGGAATGTAACCAGGAAGCAAATATTCTGTTCTGTTTACTGTACTTGCATTCTCAATGTGAATGAAGTGGTCTTGGGGCACACAAACTGCACATCCCCCTGCTGAACCAAGCAGATGGGGTCCACTCAGCATCCTGTGCAGGGTCCAAATGGGAGATAGTCCGAAGTAATATCCCTAAATGTGTACTGAAAGGTTGGCCCTCAGCTGCTGTGTACCCACCATTGCACTCTACAGATCCACTCCAATCACACTGTGCTACTTGCCAATGCAGAGATGCCCTAGACTTCTAAAAGGGACAGTCAAAATCAGACTGGCACTGAGCCAGATCAGCTATTAGCTTGCCGGCTTTTGCAGCAGTTTGCATTGAGATTATGGAGAGGTGCCCAGCAGGAAATCCATGACTGCAGTGTGGGTGGTGTTTAAAGCAGTTTTTAGCTTTAGGTTAGATGAGGGTTTCTGAAAGGGTGGTCTTAGAGACTTTTTTTGCTTCTAGATAAGATGCATTGTTCTCTCTTGGTTTGGTGGGGTTTTTTTTCATGCTATGCTTATTATCATTATGTGAAAGGTTGTGTCAGGATAGAGCAAGTTCTAGCCAATGCCAACAAAAAATGGAAGTAAAACCTACTGTCACAAGCCATCCACTTTGAAACAAAGGCAAGGTAGAGCAAGGGTTACAAATACTCTGTCAGAGGGATCATCTGGGTGATATAACTGGATCTGTGACCTTCCTTAACTCACAGGAGAACTTTTCTGCTCAATAGGCCACTGAAATTGCTGACTTCTGGCTAGATTTAAATAAGCCACTTGTAAATCATTTTGTCATGTGTACTGAGAGGGAAAAAATCTGGCTAAAATTGATTTTGTTCCTGTACTTTCACAGCATTTTGCCACAAGCCCTCAGTATTGACAGTCTTCCCAGACCTACAGTGAATTCAGAGTGGCTGCCCTAAATATCCCATGCCTGCTATTTTCTCTTTTCCTACATGTTCGTGTTGAATAAACATTGAAACCATTTCTGTCCTTGAAATATTTGCATGCTGTGGTAAAGTCTCCAAAAAGGAAAATGGGTAAAATTGTTCTGTGATCAAGTCTGTAAGTGATACTTTACTGGGAAGGTACAGATGGGAACGGCAAGCAGCTCACTGTTAATCTGAGTTATGCTATCTTTGAATCTACTGTAAAGCTCACATTCATTTTGAAGGGTGGGATACTGGGATTATGGAATCCTTTGTTTCAGTTAAGCTAAGAGTTCAGTTTAGCTAAGAGTAGTGCAAGCGATTATGGCTATAATCTCACACTAGACCATTGTCCTGTTTTTGTGGAAGGAGGGGTGCCCTCAGACATGGGGCACTGAACTCTTGGTGGACAGCAAAACAGTGGTGGTCTTTGAGATGGGGATCCATAGCTGAAAGTAAATCCTTATGACAAATGGTACTCTCTTGAAAAAGGCCAGGGACTGACAGCCTTGGCAGAAGGTCACCTGGCAATGTGTTCAGAGTTGGCTCTGCTTTGAACAGAAGGTTGGGAGAGACTTCCAGAAGTCCCTTCCACTCTGAATGACTGTGATGATGTTAACAGGACAGTGGAGAGGAAATATTTTAGAAGTAGCTTATGAAAAATAAGTCAATGTGCCTCTCAGAAGTCGCAGACCTTAAACATAAGCAAAATACTGATGTTGATGAAATCAAGAGAGCTGCAGGCAATTACAGTACAAGTGTGAAAGATTGGATTAGGGAATCAGATACACGGGTAAATTTGCGATAATACATTTCTCGCCCTCCTCTTTGAAGTCCTTCCTTCCACCTTAATACCCAAACTTGCCATGGCACAGTTTGTAGTGGCGACTTCAGTCTTGAAAAAGTTAAAAAACTGAAAAGGCATCTTTTGTTCTATCCTGAGATGGACAGCTATTTTTTGGTCTTTCAAACTGAGTGACCCAACTGAAACACAGTTTACAGTGGTCCTGACGATTTAAATATGCTTAGCTGTGCAGCTGCAGAAGAGCATCCCCAGGTTGTGCAGTTGCAGTTCACAATAAAATCTCAGTATCAAAATAGCTCAGGCTTGCAAGGGTCTGCACGTGGCAGAGCAGAGCTTAATGTGGGCTGAGACATCCTGGTCTTCAGCACAACAAACCAGAGCTCCCTCAAAACTCAGGGTAACTCTCCTCTGCAATCCACCATGAAAACATGTTCTTGCACACCTCAATTCAATAGCAGGTAGAAATTTTCTTTGAAATAGCTGTCTGGCACCTTCCTGCATCATGAGTCACATTTGATAATGTGCCTCTTTGAGCACTGTTTTCAGAGGTATTCATTGCTTGTGTTTCCACTGACAGTGAGTCTGGAACAGAGGGCCCTTACCTGCAGCTTTTGCTAATCAAGCATCAGTTTCTGGTGTTTGAGATCAGAATTGGTGGTCATTTCAGAGAGTTCTTCAGTATATATCTGTGATTTCATGGTGGGTTTTGCTGCAGAGCTGCTGAGAAAGGAAAATACTCATTTGCATGCTGCAAAGCATAGGCAAGGAGCCAGATCTGTGCTATTACAATATCTGATCTCTGTAAGGCAAACATCCTTTTGAAAGAAGCTAATGTTTCTGTCTATTCAATTCTGATTCACAGTTCAGCACTTTCCTCATTCAAACACCCTGGGGAAGAGTTAACTGTATTTTTCTCTTCTTTTATCTTTATTCCTGAATTAAGTGAAGAAATTATTGGTTCATGTTACAGCCCTTTTTTCCCCTTTCAGTAAATAATCTGCAATATTTCTTGCTATTGGTATGCTGCATGTCACGTATACCCTGTTCATGTCACACTGAAATAGTTAATTATTTGCATGACAAACATTCAGGTTTTATCCTATGAGTTACTCTATAGGAGGTACATGTTGTTAACTAATGCATACATGCACATATCTTAGAATGAGCTTCCCATCAAAAGCAAAATATTGCTATAAAAATTTAATTACAAATATTCTTGATTATTTTTCCCTTCTGTTTATGAAGAAAAATCATAATATTTAGTATAGTCATTAGTAGAATCTCAGCACTATATTTTATCTGTAGTTCACTTGCTGCCTATGCTTCATAAACACTTTCCGAAAATCAAATCATAAGAGTCACAAGCTGTAGTTTCTTCTTTCGGAGGGGACATGACTGACTATTAAAAGAACCTTTAATTCTGTGAATACAAATATTAAAATTATTTTCTATAAATACCATGCAAAATGCAATTCATATTTATCACTTGTATTCCTGCCAGGAAATTTAATTGCTGTTCACAGAGAGCAAGTATAGAGAAAAAAATTAATTTAAATATTTAAACATTTAAACATTTCCTATATGTGCTTTATCTGTGAAAAAACAACCCAAACAAAAAAAGCCTAGACCAAAGCCACAAAACACTTATAAGAGGGAGCACTTTGCATTTATCAACACAAAGACCAGTCATGTCTCTCTCATCAGTCAGTCTGCTTATGCTTTCTCTAACACAGCAGCTGCCCTCTCCCTACACCTGCAGTGTCCGTATGGACCCCTTGCCTTTGCACATGAACAAGCACAGGAGCTAATTATTCTTGAGATGATCCTCCACGTAAAGTCTGGGGAGCATTTCAGAAGCCCAGCACAAGCCTCTCCCTGCTGAACCAACATTCCCAGCATGCTGAAATGCTGAATAAATAACTTCCCTCCAAAATCAGTGCATGCTATATACTGCTCCTTCATTTAAATAACATTTTTTTTATCCCAGGGCTTCAGGGTTAGAGTTCTGTGATGTGAAGGCAAGTTATCCCTGCATGGTTCCTGGCTTCAATTGCAGCCCAGGCTATTCAGGATCCTTTTTCTTCCAAATACTTCTGCTTGGTCCCACTGTGGCTTTACTGACAAATTCTCTGCTCTGTGAGTGACAGCCCACAGCAGCATCAGGTATGAACTTATGGCCTTTCCAGCCAGCCTTTTCTTCCCAGGGGAGGCCAAAGGCCCTGCTGGTGGCCCAGAGCCTTCCTGCTGCAAACCCTGGTGGAGCAGTACCTGCTGAGGGACCACCACTCTCTGCCCGGGGAGGATGGGGTTAAGGAGCTCTGAGCTCCTGGTCTGGGGCTGCCCAGGCAAAGGCATCCCAGCCTGTGTGGGTTTGTCTGCTCTTACCCCACTCAGCACTGCTGGAGGGGGCTGTACTACAGCTGTGCCTCACAAACTCAGCTTCCCAGGGTAGGAGCTTCCAGACTAAAAGCTTCAAGGGTTCTTTTATGGTGCTACAGCAAGAACCTTTTGTAGGAGGTACAGCTGCTTCTAAATACCTGTGGTTCCACAGATACAGGTTAGCAAAGATGTCAGGGTTTCACAGCTTGCCTGGGGTTTTACTAAGATCCTGTCATCAGTCCCTGGGATCTGAAGTGGGGGCAACAGGCTGCATTTCATTACGTTTGTATTTCAAATGAGACTTAGATTTCTTTTACCTCAACAGTGCAGCATTAATGTTTTGTAAACATTGATATATTGAAGCTAGAACAGCACAGCTCAATGGATGCTAATGAGCTTTAAACAAATGGAAAAGACATATGAGTGCTTGCCTAGTTCCAACCTTGGCCAGCTGCACCAGGTAGCAGGGGAGGTTGCTTGTGGGATACAAATAAGTAGCATCAGTCCTCTCCAGAGAAACTGCTCAACATCCCTGCACATACTGACAGAGGAAAATATCTCTCCAGCTGTCAATCCTTCAGCCTTCTACAAGAGGAAAAAATTGCTGTGGTTTGTTGTGACTACTTATCAGTTTAACTGGTTTTTATAACCAAACATTTTACCCAC
This sequence comes from Dicaeum eximium, assembly GCA_013396995.1. Classification (NCBI taxonomy): domain Eukaryota; kingdom Metazoa; phylum Chordata; class Aves; order Passeriformes; family Dicaeidae; genus Dicaeum; species Dicaeum eximium. Next base: position 33,460 of record VWZP01002791.1, read on the forward strand.
ATAGAAAATAAATTTCAACAGTCAAATGCAAGAAAGAATTGAAAAAATACATGTGGCACTAGGAAACTGTATCCTTTTCTGTAAAGTCATAAACAAAGGCAAGGACAAAAATCTCATGCTTTTTTAATTTTGAAATTTAGTATTTGCTTATTTCTAAATAGTTACACTTGCTTTGAAAGGATGTCTTAAAACATAAGGAAGGAATTAATTTTTTCCAGGACTTGCAATTTTATTCCTTGCTGAAGGCTATGAATTTTTTTTCTGTGCAACACATTGACCTAGTCAGAAAGAAAATAAAAAAAAAGAAAGCAAGCAGTATTGAGCAGTCAGTATATTCCTGAGCATCTATATAGGAGGAAAGGCTTCATATCATATAAATTAGTATTCCTCACTCCAAGAATCTTTCTCTCTGATTCATATGGGTCAAAAAAGTTCCTCTCATGAAAACAATTTAGAAAATTCAAAGGTAATACAATTCTAGGCTCTCTGCCATCCAGGTGCTTGTACCCAGCAGGAAAAAAAACATCTCCTTAATCCTTTCCTCTTTTTATAATTATTTGTTTTTCCTCTTCCCAGCAGTTCTCCTGTTGAACACAAAAGTTACCATATCCAATTATACCTCTTTGTCCTTGCTTATAAAATCTTCATGTCTAGTTAGTTATATATTAACACAAGATTAATCACTTGATCAATCTCAGTTTTTTTCTTGTCTGGCACAGTGACAGCCACCAGCCATTTCGTGGCACGCTCTCAGGGTTTTTGTGCAGCCAATGTATGTGTGTGACTGCATGGGGGATAAAAGAGGGTGAACTAGAGAGAAAGAAAGAGGAAGAACACCAGTATCACATTTAGCATGGTGAATGCCATGGCATTTTGGAGAGCCCAGCTTCCACATGTGATCATCTAATAGCTTCTGATCCATGTTGCTGTGTATTTCATTGTTTATGTAAGAGAGGCTGACAGGAAGGGCACTTCTTGGCAGCTAATGATCACTGTCATTGACCAAGCCAATCAGTCAGTAACTGGAAATATCTGACCTTTATGGCTTCCTTCCTTTGATGATTCTCTTTAATCATATATTTTTTTAACCTTTCTTGTTGGATCTAAAAGTGTGTACTTTTGATATTAATGCAATGTGCCATACTAGAACGAAGATATTTTTCTTTCTCAGACTGTTCTTGACAGTTATTGTAACCAAAGGGAAAGCAAGATTTGTTTCTGAAAGCTTCATCATATTTACACTGTCTTCTAATGTTTTCCTTTACCTCCCCTCCTTTACTTACCTTTGCTGGAGCTGCTATCACTTTGTACTGTCCACTGCCTATTATCTTCAGAGTTCGTTTCAGAAAAACCCTGAATTTGTCAATGATTGTTTGCTTAAGGTCTGCTGCAATATGAGTATTTTAACCTAGGGGATTTAAAGGTTTCCAAAATTGACTTTCTCTGACAAAAATACACTGTTTGATAAAGACTGCAGCCTTTCTTTGGGAAAAGGTTATTAACAAAATTTTAGTTTTCAGATTACTTGGGGTTTATTTGGTAAGCCATTGTGAGTTCAAATGCTGGCACGAACAGAAGTCAATTTACTAGAATGTATCATATTAATAACATTCTTAAAAGAACTTCGCTTTCCAAGCCATCTTGTGAATAGTTGCATTTATTACAGTGAATACTTATATATTTCTGGCCAGGAAGAAACATTTTGATTTATTTAGGCACGTATGAATACGAAGCGGAACCTCAGATTTACAAAGTGTGTTATCATCTAATAATTTTCTTAAAAATCATGGCTAGTCAGTAAGGTGCTGAAAGCCATGTTTGACCTGGTGGCCCTCAGCGAGCAGAGAGCTCGAATCAAGCATGGGTGCTGCTCTTTGACCTCCTGGAGCCTTGGAGTGATGGCTTTGCTCCCCATGACTGAGGCTTGGAAACACCCTGGCTGCACAGCCAAGTACAGTAGACATGGGGCAAGTTCAACTCAGTGGCCAAATTGATTTCCATGGTCATATTTTGTTTTGTTCTGGTTAAGCCTATTTCATGTATAGCACAACAGACACTGCAATACACAGGAAAAAGGGACCAGTCCAAGGGCACTGAACCAGACACTTTGCAAAGGGAAAGTAGCACAACTCCAATGATTTCAATGGCCATTCCCATTAACATAGTGCCTCTAGCTGGAAAGATGCAAGAAGGTTATTGTTTGTAATGTGTTCTGGTCTTCTTTTGGTGAAGCTCAGAGACACTCTGTCCTGCCCAGTGTGAAATCTCTGTATTTCACTTGTGTCATGGAAAAGGTTACAGTTAATTATGAACTGTACCTTTAAGCAATAGACTTTCTGTATTACAGCATTCAGGTAAGTTTGGACAGTATTTCTAAAACTTTATGAAAATTACTTCTTGATTTTTTTTGAATTATTGTTTGTGAAGTGTTTGTTGAAATTACTATGCTTCAATGAATTGGTGAAAAATTACCTATCCCTGAACCCTGAACTGTGATACTACAGTAATTGTTTATATCTAGAAAAATATAATATTGGTATAGCACTCTATAAGCATTGTGTCCATGACAGTGGGCTCTCATGTCTGGCACCAAGCAGCCAGTGAGCAAAATGAACTGATGTTCAAAATGCCAGGCCTCACCTCCATAAATTCACAAAACAAAGACGTGTATCTTGTCACTACACAGATGTTTTGCTCGGTAACCTTACGCATCCCCTGACTTCACTGGTGACAATTATGATGACATTGTGAAGTGCCCTGAGACCAGCTGCTGAAAAATGCCATCCCTGAGATGCTGCTAAATAACCCCACCAAAGCCAGCCCCTCCTTGTGAGGGAGAGCAATTCGTGCTGTGCCTGGGTAAGGGGACGCTGGGGAGTGAGCTCTGGTTTGCAGCTCAGCTGATTAAACATTAATGAAGTCCTTTCAAAAGAGGGAGCTTTGCTTCACACTTCCGAATGCCTAAATCCAATCTATAAATGTTTGTTTTCCCCATTTTAGCTTTTTAATTTATTCCTCAATTTTGTAACCTCTGAAATGATAATAAAATGTACTAGATTTGAAATAGAAGTCTCCAAACAGTATTTTGGCAATCTGTTAGGAGCTGGAATACATATGGATTACTCTGTAAATCTAAATTATTGGCACTCAGGAGAGATTATTTCCATTTATTTTGTTTTATTGTGTAATATTTCGCAGCTATGGCTGCAGTGCTGTTATTAAATTGTGATAGTTCTAAACCCGGGTAGGTGATTAGATCATTTACTGTGTAAAATTCAGTCCTCCAAAGTAAGATGGTGCTAATCAGTTGAGCCATAGGAGTCCCAGCTGCTCACCCTCTCCAAAGATTTGACCCCTACTGTATTGGATAAGTTTCAACAGAATTTTAGTTTGTAATTGGAAACAGTTGGTAGAATATACATTCTTCTTGACTTGCTATAATAGAGATAAGGTACAGAAAACATTGTCACAGTACAGGATGATTTTAATTTATACAAAGAAGTTCATGACAGAAAAACAGTCTTTCCAGGTGCAAAGATGGTTGTGCATATTGCAAACATGCTTTCAACCATTTGGAAAGAAGTATTTTTCTCCATTGAAGTTAATTCCTTTTTGCATAAATTAGTTATGTATCTTTAAAAATAAGGTAGCTCTCTATGTTAAATGACAGCTAGCCTTGCTGAATGATAATTTTGTAACTTGGGCATTTGGAGATAGGGTATTGCCACAAAGTCACTGTTGAACCTCAGGCAAGTGATTCTATTGGATTTCTTGCCTGTATAAAGTGAGATAAGTTGTCCCTCATAGCTAAGGTAGGGTTTTCCTTCCTTTTTTTCTCTCTCTCCACATCCTTGCACTTTAGATGGATTTGAATTTATTCAGGAAAAAAAAAAGTAAACCAATGCTTGCTCAAGAAGCACACAAACCGACTCAGTCGAAAAATCTCGAGAATTGCGAAGTCTAGCACCAGTTTCCATAGGGAGGAGAAGAGAACAGATAGAATCACTCACAGACAGTCACTCACTGAAAGCTGTGAAGGTGTTTTTTCTGGGCAGTTGGAGCCTGGCTGAGAGATGTCTTTGACCAGAGCCTTTCTGAGCCCAGCTGAAGCCACTGCTGATGCAGGCAGCACTTGCTGTCCACACAGCCTCCCCAGCTGATCAGGGCTGGGAGTAGCTTCAATTATGAACAGTTATGTCATTCCAGAGTTTTATAAATGTAGATTGCCAGTGTAACCACACAGACAACAAACACCAGATTTCTTAGGTAAGTCAGTGGCCAAGATGGAAGAAGACTTGCCGGTTCCAAGTCTTGCATTTAACATGCAATGAAACCTCTTCCCCCAGACACTCACAATATTTGATTTGAAAGTATAAAAATGTATTACTCTTGCTGTGTTATGTCTATTGGGGGCTCATTTAATGCACTTTTACTGTCCTAGCCCAATTGATTCAGACATAACTGAAATAAAAATGTTATTTAGAGAGGCAGGTGAATGTTATGTAAAACCAGAAGAATGTCATTCAGAACTTCAGTTCCTACTAACCTACAAAAAAATGCTGGAGGGAGTGTTCAGCTTATTTTCTCAAACTATCACTTATGGCTTAGGTTTCAGACCTTAAGTCAAGGAGAGCAGTTAATTCAAATACCAATTAGAACAGCCATTTGGAGATGAAGTGATTTTAACTTCTCACCATTAATACATCCTATGCTAGCAGAACATGCAATGGAGGAACTTCTTTCTTCAAACAGTAAGCATTTGTATTTGATATGTTTACAGACTGATGTTAGTTTTCTTTATAAGAAAAGTTATTAAAAAATACATCTATAACATGAATTGCAACTGAAGAGCAAGTGACCTTAGAAAAAATACAGGAAAACAGCACAGGGACAATTTCAGATACTTAAAGCAACAAAGAACAACTTGTCCAAGCATCCTGTCAGCTCTTCAAAATGAAATTCATATGATCAGACATCCATGCACACGATCAGGCATCCATGCACGCTGTGGTATGTGTTCTTTGCACATTTTTGTCAGTCTCATCCACTGAGCAGCTTGCTCAATAGAGACCCAAAAAAAAAAAATCCAAACCATAAACTTGCAGCAACAATATACCAGTTTGAGATCTCGTCAGAGCTTACAAAAGTAGCTGAGCCAGATCTTATTGGCAGGGAGATGGCAAACTTCCAGCAGCTCCCAGGTGCTGCAGAGTTCAGCAGCAATTAAAGATGTGCCACTCTGCCTCCGAGCCAAGACCATGATAGCCTGTAAAAACTCAGAAGAAAGCTATGAATATCCTGTCAGCTTTTGGAAACAATGTAAAACTGAAGGTCTGGCTACATGTGGTCATTAAAAACCCCTTCAAGCAGTTGGAAAATACAGTGCAATAACTCCTTTATCCTGGGCAGGTGCCACTCTGGTTTACTCCCTCATCTGGCAGCTGATGTTCCCTCTGTGGCCTCCTGTGAGCGTGGTGATCTCACTTTATGAACAGGGCTGGTGGATGGGAGCTCTGCTTCATGCATGGCTTTCACTCTCTGCATGCTCACTGTGCCAGTGTGCTCTCCAGCTTTCAGCTCGCCTGAGAATTCCATCAGTGAGAGCCTGTGGTTAAAGTTAACATGAGGAGAATGAGTAACCTCGTTACTTGAGAAGCATTGTCACACAGGAGTTTTGGGGAATGTTCTAAACATTTGCATGTAAAACCTGTTTATCATTCCCCTCAACCACTTCAGGACTGACTACCTCATAAGTTAAGACCCTTAGTGTTTTCCAGAGATCTTTTAGAATATTTGTACCATGCTTTGATCATGCTAACATTCCTGCCCCCTGCAGACTGGAATGAAAGTCAAACAGAATCACAGAAATATCTAAGTTGGAAAAGACCAATCATCAAGTCCAACCCTTAACCCAGCACTGCCATGTCCATCACTAAATCATGTCCCTAAGTGCCACATCTACGCGTCTTTGGAATACCTCCAGGGGTGGTGACCCAACCACTTCCCTGGGCATGCTCTTCCAATGCCTGAGTACCATTTCTGTGAAGAAAATTTTCCTAAATACCCAACCTGAATGTCCCCTACTGCAACCTGAGGCCATTTCCTCATCTTGTCCCTTGTTATTTGGGAGAAGAGACTGACCCCTGCCTCGCTACAACCTCCTTTCAGGTAATTGTGGAGGTTCCCCAGGTTCCTCTCCTTTTTTCCAGCCTAAGCTTCCTCAGAGCTCCTGATAGGACTGGTGCTCCAGACCTGTCACCAGCTTCTTTGCCCTACTTTGGACATGCTCCAGCATATCAGCATCTTTCTTGTAGTGAGGGGCCCAAAACTGAACACTGGCTCCAAGGTGTGGCCTCACAATGCTGGGTGCAGTGGGATGATCCCTGTCCTAGTCCTGCTGGCCACATTATTTCTGACACAAGCCGTGATGGTAGAACAGCATACACAATTTGCATTGACATAAAGAACTACTTAGTATCCACAGTCACAGAAATGAAGTATTTTTTATCTCCTGACTGCCAAACTAGGTAACTGAATGGTGTAGCTCTGTAGCTACAGCATGGGATATGAAAGGGGTGTATGGTAAATGCCCTGAGGTCTCTAAATTACCTAAAGCTTTCTTTCAGTAAGATGGTTATGGTCTCATGAACTGCAGTACAACTTATGCTGTGGATCCAGTTGAAAAACTGGAGTTTGGCATTTCCCAGTGCAATATAGCCCAACTTTTGTTCTCCTCCTGGATTTTACATAATAAATAAAGCTGTCACTGGTTTCCGAATATATATATATATATAGTGCCGATTCAGAGCTCAAGGTCAGTCTATGTTAGAGAGAAAAGAGGAGACCTTTATGGCTTCATTGTTGGGGAAAAGTGTTTAAAATAGCATCTCTTCAAAGCTACCAAGTATTTTAGGCATGTGGTGTGATTCTTGGGGTTGTCCTGTGCAGGGTCAGGAGTTAGACTTCAATGATCCTTGTGGGTCACTTCCAGCTCATGGTATTCTAAGATTCTATGATTTTAGAAGTTACAAAAAATTGAGGCTAAGCAATCAGCAAAGTGATTCTGAAATGGTCAAGGGTAAAAAAAATATAAAATCTATCACCATGATCTATTTGCACTTCATCATCTCGGTATCACCACTGAATTCACAGATTCAGACAGCTAGAAGTCCAGAAATAATGGGATAAAATAAAAAAAGGGAACAAATATTTGGATTGGAATACAAAATATTTTTTTCTAAGTTATTTTGAAACTGATGTGGAACAAATTGCTACCTGCATTCTTTTCAGTCATACCAATAATAAACCCATAAATAAATACAAAACTTAAGTGAAGTAGAGCGCTGCTTTCCACAGCTCCTGCCCTTGATCCCTGAAAATACCAAGAATCACTCTAGTTGTCTTCCACATGGTCTGATAAAGAGATTTTTGAAATTCTACTTCACAGCCTTAGTGTTTTGAAAATGTTGTTATCCTTAGTTCTTTTCAATAGACAGAAACAGAGGTCTCCAGAGAACCATTCATCTTATCCTAAGGTAGGCATCTAAGACAGGTCAGCAAATGGTGTTCTGAAGATGATTCTATTAGCTATAAAGGGAGAGTAGACTCAGATATCCAACTTTTAGAAGTCTGTAATTAGACAAAATTATTTTCACTCAACAAGCTACTTTCAGACAACTTTTTTTTTCCTCTTAGAATATAAAATCTCAACTTTTTTAAACTAGAAAAATACACCACACCCTTGCTAATTTTAAAATCCTGCATGTAGTAAGATGGACTTTATTCTTCTGGACCCTAGACAAACTTTCAAGCCTTTCCTTTTTCACCCCCCTTGAGATGCCAGCACACTAGAGGGATCTTGCTCTTTCTGTATTTCTAGGTATAACTCAAATCAAAAGTGTTTGAAAATTTGTGAAAAACATTGTACTTGTCACATTTTCAGCTCAGGTTCAGAGACTTCCAGTTCATGTATGATTCAAAGGATCATCTAAATACTAGGATGTCTGTCCAAACTAAAATGAAATTCCAGATGCTTGAGATTCACCTGTCATCAAAGATAATGTTGCCATGAAGAAAGCCCCAACTATTCCACTAGTGATGAAATACTGAGAATAACAGTAGTAAAAATGGCACTTACTGAATTTACAGTGATGCAAAGCTATGAGCTACCAGGAAGATGAACAAGGAATGTGGGAGACATATTCCATTATTCAGACTAGGAGCTGTACTCTGCTCCTTGCTGAGAACATACCCATGCTATTCAGCTTGCACAGAGTCAGAAGTGTCCACCCCAAACAATTGCATGTGTCAGTTCCAATTGCTCACTGCATGGTGACACCTCACTCATTTCATGCTCCTCACCCTTTTCTCTGTATCATCCCTTTGTTGTGACCCTTTCTGTCAGAGATGTTAGTTTTAAAGCCAGCATGAGATTAACTGCATAATGCTCCCCTTTCAAGCCTGCCTTGGCTGTATCTGCATCCAGCTGAGCTGGACAGCAGGATGCACCAAGCCCCCTGGGAATGGCTGCAGCTCCCTGCAGCCTGCTGGCATAACAGCTCACTCCTCTTTCCAACATGACCACAATAAGAAGAGGAGCCACATTGTTTCCAGAAATAAAGCAGATTACTTTAATTCTAAACCTACTGCTGAGCCAGGATAATAATTCTTTTTTTTTTAAACCATGTGTTTAACCATTTCTGAGGAGTTTAAAATGGCTGGACATTTGTGTGTATGCTATTTTTGTTTAAGGAACAATCCTCATCTGGGTTTACTAGGGATTTAGGTTTTCTCCCTCCCAGTTTAGCAAAATACATTCAGGAAAAAAAAAAATCAAAATCAGACGACTCTATCACTATTTGTTAGTCTCCTCAAAATAAATGTATTTAGAATTTTCTCTCAGTCCATCCACTCTTTCTCCAGCTAACTATTACTCAAACATATGTTTACCTTCTTTCAAGGAACAGTTATTACTACATTTTTCCATGAAAGCCTCTATCTGCTCTCTTTTCTGGTTAACTAGCTAATTGACACCTTTTATGAGGAGGTTTTTTTTCAAGGTTTTTCCCCTGCATGTTTATTCTCTGCACAAGGCATTGATTTTCTCATGTTTCCGCTATCCCAGCCAGTTCTGACTTCTTCCCTTCAAGCTACACTGTAATAAAACAGGACAAATGCTGCAGTATTCTCTCCTTAAAAAAGAATAATACTTTAACATGGATGGTATTTACTAATAAAATTCACCTCTCTTAACTTTATGCCTCTATAAACTAAGTTTCTAGTAATTTAAGTCATTGCAAACTGCCCATTTACACTCTCTATAGTCTACAGACAGAAGCCTCCAGAGGATAATTTATCCCCTGCTAAGATGGGTGCTCAAGGCAGGCACCTGCAGCAGATCCTGGCTCCTATCTCATCCATTAAATAAACACAGAACCTTGATGATCTGGCAAAAACAAGACATGTATGGTTTGGCAGGGTCAAGTTGCAGGAGATGAGATTTGCCCAGTGTCTGAATACCTTTAGGAACTTCTAGGCTTAAAAAACCCTAAACCAGCTGTTTTCATATAATCTGAAATAACCTTCAAGGGAAATGAGTGGTGCTGGATCATTTTCACAGTTTAACATGAAAATTAAAGAGATCACAGAGGAATGAGTTCTGAGTGATCACAAAATTTCCTCTCTCCCCCATTTCTGTGCCCCTTTGGAAAGATAGCAGTAGCTTTGATTGTGCATCACCCAACGATACCCTGCCGATACACCTAAGAAATATATATTTATTACAGTGATATAATGTTGCTAAGTACTGCTCAAGATCCATGTCTTGCTGGGGAGGGAGAAAAGAAGAAAAGGAAGAGTTATTTTATCTCACTGTTAAATCTACAGCAGGTATTGCAAACCTAAAAGCCTCCTGAAACAGCAGGATCCCACTTATCCCATGCCTGCCTATGATGTCGTCAAAGAATTTCCTAATCTCCATCCCAGTTGCCTTTTGACAAGTATATGCAAGATTAGAGCTAAGAGAAGGAAAATATCTTCTAAGTAATATTAGTGGGTGGAACTTTTGCACCATTTGACTAAAGGGAGCTCTTTACTTTTAGGTCAGCAAGCAAGGAGTAGAGTGCTTTTAGGATGTAGAATTTTCAAAAGTTTAATTTGCTTTTGAAAATTGAATTGTTGTAGAACAGTATGGAAATATTGAGGGAACTCTTGGTCTTTTACTGAAATAAGTTGTGGCTCTTGACAGTGATCTGTATATAGGTTATGGCAGAAAATCTATTTGAAATTAATCTGATAATATGAGGGGAATCAGATGGGACTCAACAGGACAAAAGAAGCCTCCAGTTGTCTCTGCAAAATGGCTTCTGCATTTTTAACTTGTGGTGAGCTCTTTTTTAAGTTAGTGCTTTATCCCCAGGAAAACTAAATTGCTAGGAAATCAGAATATATGATGAGCCAATCTAAATATCATGTAGTCTCAGCCCACTGTAACCATGTTTGTTATCCCTAAGTAGCAATTCAGGATTTCTGCTATTCAGAAATAAATGAGCATTTTTATCTGCTTGTGTGCAGAATTTATGAAGCATTCAGGAAAAGTCCCAGTTCACATTATTTACTCAGTGCTGCAAGGGGAGTTCCCTGGCAGCAAAGAAGAGCTGTGATATGACATATTCTTAATATTCCTCTCTCCCCATCCTTGTTATGTGCCCTGCAGTACTATGAGAGAAGCTCTCATACCCATTCTGGGAAATAAGCACATCTGGGCACCTCCCTAGAGTGCCTGTACATTAATGCCCACAGCATGGGGAACAAATAGGAAGAATTAGGCACATGATCTCATTGGAATCACAGAAATGTGGTAGGATTCTTCACACAGCTGGAGAATTATGATGGATGGAGACAGACCTTTTGGAAAGAGTGGCAAGAAAGGTGAATTATGCTGTATATGAAGGAGCAGCAGAGATGGATGGAGCTCTGCTGTGGGATAGGTGGCAAAAGGGCTGAGAGTCTGTGTGTCAGGATAGGGGACAAACTGACACAGGTGATGTTGTGGGTATCTGCTACAAACTGCCTGGTCAAAAGGAAGTGGATAAGGTCTTCTTCAGACAGCTGGAAAAAGCCTTATGGTCACTGGCCCGGGACCTCATGGGGAATTAGAATCACAGTGGTATCTTCTGGTGTGCTTTGCCTGAGTAGACAAGGATGGAGCTGCTTTGCCCATGTCATACTTACAAACAAGGAAGGGCCATTCGAGGATCTGAGGCTGTGAGCACCCTTGGCTGCAGTGATTATGATGATTGGAGTTCAGAAGATGGAGTGGAGGCAACAAGGCAAAATTACCATTTTAAACCTGGCCTACAGCAGAGGAGAGTTTGGCCTTTTTCAGAGATCTGCCTGGAAGAACACCATGCAATATGTCCCTGGAGAAAAGAGGGGTCAGGGAGAGCTGGTTCATTATCAAGGATCACTTTCTCCATCCTCAAGGGTAGTCCATACTAATTAGCAGGAAGTCAAGCAGAAGCAGTAGGAGGCCTGCATGGATAAACAAGGAGCTCCTGACTCAACTCAGGCATTAAAAGGAAACATACAGGAGGGGGAAGCAGAGATTTCAATGACATTTAAGATAAAACTCATCAAACATCCACAGTCTCATTTTCCTAAAAAAAACTTGGTAGGGGACAGGACAAGGAATTTTAGTTACAGAGAGCAGAAAAAACAATGCAGTCTTTGCATTTCATATGGCATTACCTACTAATCTGAGCAGATTTAATTCTAACTTGGGACCTACCTGACAGAAAGTAACTTTTGCAGAATAAGAGACTTATCATCCATTGGGACAAAAAATCATCTGTGTTGCTGGTATTTGAGATGACGTCTCATAATTTTCCCAGTGCCTTTATATGGATATTGAAAGGAAAGAGTGATTGATGTAGAACAGGAGGGTCTTCATATCTCTGGCAAGTAAGACAAAGCAGGCCATCAGCCCTCTGATTGCATTTCATACAGTGGATATTTTCCAGCTCAGTGCTTAACCATTAACTTCTCAAGGTAAAACGACTACTCAGCGCAGTGAATATATTGAACATTGTAGGAAGACATAGGAACCTTTAAATGGGCAAGAGTGGGTCATCCATCACTCCAGCCAATGGTGTGTCTATTCCAAATTCTGGCTGCCTGATATTCAGCTGGAAGGAGTCCATGAGCCAGGTGGTAAATAAGTTGGCTGTGCACAAACACAAATCAAAAGTGGTGTGAAAGCAGAGGTGATGGAATAATGGTAAACAGCATCTAAAAAAGTTCAAAAAATTTGCATTACTAAATCTGCATTCTCAAAGTGCTCATTTTTTTCCTAATTTTTTAGAAATATAGAACTTAATGTCTACTACTTCACTGATGCCTGGGGCCAGAAATCTATGGAGAGAATCTAGTACTCAAAATACAAGAACATATCTTCATTTTGCAAAGTTTCTGACCAGACACAGTGAAAAATAGCAAATACATTCAATAAAAATACATATACTTTCGCACTTCCCTGATCTGCAAGGAAAATTTACGGGCTTCAGTTTAAAAGATGGTATGGAAGACTTTCTTGGACTATAAAACTTTAAAAGAGGATTGTTTATATGTTTCCTGGAGAGATAGCCACTTCTGTTTCATATAAATATATATACCTATATATACACACGCACACACAATGATTTATGAAGGTGATATAGTTAGGTAGTATTACAGTAAGGAGCAGTGATCAATGCACCACAAAAACATAAAGTTATGTGCTAATGGGTTTTTGATGTTGCTGGAAAAAAACCCAGGAGTGATAATATTAACCAGATGATTCAAAACATGTATTAAAAATAACAGTAATGAAAGGTCAAAACTTTGCAAAAGGAACATTGCAAAGCTCTTGGAAAGAGTTCTGGGACTCTCAAGGCCTCAGCTGACTCTTGGGGATTATCAAGAAGGATCAGTCTTACCTGATAAAATAGCTTTGCTGTCCACATTCACTGTATATTTTTTAAGGTCAAGTAGAATCAGAAAATGTTAGGGGGCCACAGAAACATACCCTTCAAAACAGACTTAAGAGCTTCCCAACTTCAAAATTGTTACCAGCAGCAACATTCACCATGGTGCAAATCACAATTCCATCCACTGTATTCCTTACTTTCTGACTTAGTGTGTCCAGAATTGGTAGATAAATTGCTCTCATAGTCACAGATATTTAGGCTTCCCAAAACTAATGAATTGAGGTCTTCAGTGTACATCTAATGGGCTCAATGCTCTTATGGTTTTTTTTTAAGCAGCAAATTCACATAAAGCCTCACACCTTTCAACCACTAGGATTTATCAGACACTGCCATTAAATTAAGTCTACAGAGATCTAAATGTGATACAGACTAATGCCAGAATTCATCAAACTTTAAAACAATGAAGGAACTAATTGGAATTGCTGTCTTTACACTAAAAATAATCCAAACCCTTGCTCAACAGCACAATCTTAGAATAATAGAAAACTATTGTGTAGTGAGTATGCTCTTATCCCTGTTACAGCAGTTTTATTACAGTCTTCCTTTAGGTGGCATTTGTTTGAATTATTTGACAGTAAATATGAAGAGGGATAAGGGGCTGAAAGAATTCATAAAGTATTTTCTTGCAATATTACTCACAATATTACTCTCCACTGATGTCTGTCTTTGGTAAATTTAAAATGTCACTTTTTATATATTTTAGTTAATTTATAGAAGGCTTTTTGATACACTACAATATAACAGAAATTCTCACAATGTTACAATACTAAGCTTAATTTTAAAGGATATTATATTTTTAGTGTTTTTAAATCACATTGGTCTAAAACAAATATGCAATGAGACATCTGTCTAATCATCTTCTTACAGTTATAGAGAGAAAAAATAAAAATAATCCCAGTGACTCCAACTGTTTTTCTTACAAACTATCCTATAATTTGAAGAAAAATAATGAAACTATATATAAAGCTGGTTTTAATGGGATTTTGGAAATTTTTGTGTTCTTACTGAGGCAATTGACTATCAAAGCCAACTCCTGAAAATGTGAATTGTTCAGTAAATTTGTATTTTATTCACAGTAGGACGGTGTGAAAAATATCAGCCATGGCAAATAACTGTCAGAGTCTACAGAGATCTTATTACAATGTCAAAACAAAACATCTTTCATGTAAATTTTGCTAGCAACAAAATATAAATTATGACCACAGAAGTGAATGGAGAAATTCTTAATCAATTAATATGGAATATAGATTTTTTTTTGTCTCAGTTGTATAAGCATATAACTTTAATGAAGGCTATTTCTAGCCTTAAATTGGCATGCAGTTACCAGTCCACTGCTTCTGGAACAAAGAAACTCCAGAAGATTACCCTTGATGTTTGAAATTCAGCCTGGGTATTTCAGGAGGCAAACTGACTTGGATCCTTCACCTCAAGAGTCTTATATTTATTCTTGCAAGTTGCAGAACAATTCAAAGTAATCAGGGTGATAAAAGCAGTGAAATCTCATTTTCCTGAAAGCTTTTACTGTTCTTATTGCAGTGTGTTAGTCTGGTGTTCTTAGTCCAGTGTGTTTTGAAGTCAAATTGTAAATTGGAAGGTTTTCTGGTAGATGCTAAGAATGTCTGCATAGGGTTATAGCAGCACATGCCCTTTTTGGTGAACCTTTTAAACATCAGATACCCAATTAATGCATACAAACTCATAAAAGCTGCAGACTAAATGAGTGAAGTTCCAAAATCAATTATAGAATAATAGCAGAAGTTTTTTTCCTTTTAAAAAGCTTATGGCCTACTGTCACCCTTTCCATTTAAGTCTTATACCAACACCCTTAGCACCTCAAAGCTATCATGATTAATTAAACAAATTTGAAAAATCTGTTTCATATTCCTTCCTCAATCTGCTGAGTTTCTGTCCACCTCAGTGAGCTAAAATTCCCGACTGACAGATTCCAAACCTTGAATAGTGATCACTTATGACTTCATATGAATAACTTAGAACTAGAAACAGATATTGTACCTCAAATAGGGTGTAAAATTCCATAAAATATTTGTGTCTAGTTCTGGCAACTTGTAAGAGACAATGACTACATACCTGCCTTGCTCTGATGAAGAGACAAAATATTTTTTGTAGTTTGGAGGGCTGTATGAATATTATTTTCCCTTTCATTCTAAGGACTACGCTTTGTAACTAGGCAACCATGCTATAGAGCATTATAGTTTAATTTTTTTAATTCTCTAAAAATGATATAGTTATTTGTCCACATTGTTCTCTAAATTTTTCTATAATGCTGCATAAACAGACAAATCATGGGTTTGTGCCTTTGCACTATATTGCCTTTATTAATTACATTTACCTATATTGTGGGTGATATTCAGAGCTTATTTCTGCCTTCATTCCTTGTTAGCAATGACCAGTCACTCCTTTTTCCACTTTGTGGGAGTGGATCCAAACCAAAAATGTGATCAATTGTTCCTCTGTCGCAATGATTCTTTTGCGCAGGACTCTGTGGTGCTCAGCTTGGCCATTACTCCTTTTCCCCTACAAGGTCATGACTGTTTTAAGCTGTCTGGGCACCGGTGAGCACCACAACTCTTAACTTGGTGATTTCTCATCTAAGCAGTACTAAGGGCTTTGAGTTTTCCCACTCAAAGTGGGACAAAATTGAGATTTAAGTGAGAATTTCTGTACCATATTTATTGCAAAAGATAAAGATACTGTCAGGCTTCTAATAACAGAATTTGTATCTGTTCCTCTACCTTATGAATTTCATTATCAAGCAGTCAAGCAAAAATTGCAGGGGATTAATCAGTAGCAGAGGACAGCAGGGTTTTGCAGATAATGTCTCTAGTGGGAAGAGCAGAGTGGGATGAGCCTGGATATACAGAATTAACATGGTATGAATGTAGTATTATAGTTAGCTCTGGCATTGATGGCTCTTCCTTGTCTTGGACCAATATGAATCCCTCAAAGCTAAGACCAAGAAGCCTCCACTGGGAAGAATGGCTGGCCACTAATTTTGATAGATGGCCTTGGGATGAATGTGACTTCAACTTTGCACTGTGCATGCTTATGCATGCAAAAAGCCTGTCTCTAGATTAAATTCAAAGGGTTATTTTTGACATTAAAAAATAATTTAATGGGCAGTCATTTAAACCGTGGTGACATGACTCTTAATTACAAGAGAGTCAAGACTATACTGAATTACACTGAAATATAAGACACAATTTGTGGTGGATGTTTATCCTTGTGTTTCAGAGCTCATACACATCCTTGTCTGAGCACAGGGATGGGATTGTGTGCACAATATACAATATAAGAAAGATATAAAGCTGTTAGAGAGTGTCTAAAGGAGGGCAACAAAGATGGTGAAGGGCCTTGAGGAGAAGCCTTATGTAGAGCAGCTGAGGGCACTCAGTCTGTTCAGCCTGGAGGGGACTGAGGGGAGACCTCACTGCAGTTACAAGTTCCTTGTGAGGGGCAGAGGAGGGGCAGACTGATCTCTTCTCTCTGGTGACCAGTGACAGCTGACCCAAGGGAATGGCCTGAAGTTGTATCAGGGGAGGTTTAGGTTGGGTATTAGGAAAAGGTTCTTCACCCAGAGTGGGGTTGAGAACTGGAAAGGGTTCCCCAGGGAAGTGGTCACAGCATCAAGCCTGACAGAGTTCAAGAAGCGTTTGGACAATACTGTTGGACACGTGACTATTGAAGGTGGTCCTGCACAGGGCCAGGATTTGGACTTGATGGTCCTTGTGGGTCCCTTCCAACCCAGCATATTTTGTGATTTAGTATAACTACTTCTTTTAACACAGGTCACAGGACCACAGATGTCTGTTCCTTTCTGTTTACTCTGGTGAATGGTGCAAGCTTACCTTAACACAGACACTACCTGGGATATCCAATTCAGGAGCACAAGCAGTGGTGCAGAGATGAAACCCCACCTTTAAACTCTCCCACTCCTCCCCCTAAGAAATCAAAACAGAAGCCAAACATTCAAACAGTCAGATCTTAGATGGACAGAACTGCCCTCAGAAAATGCTTGCAGTCTCCACTGACTTCATAGGATCCCAGGAAAACTACTCAGAAGTTGTAAGGTGACTTTCAAGCAAGCAGAATTTGTTCTCAAATACAAACATCTTAAGCAGGAAGTTGATGGGTGTAGTCATGACCCCTACACTGTGATTCTATTAATCTTCCTACTTCAGTGGCTTTTTGACAATTTGGACTTTCATCCGGCAGAGACACAGGAGAAGTGGGCCCTGGAGGACAGCCAGCATTATGGAGTTGGCCTGATGGATAACCAGAATAATTATTCAAGTGGATGGTCTGATACAACTAAATGTGTATTTTTAATTTCATGTGTTTCAAAACCTCTAGTATCCTGACATGTTTTCAAACAGTGCTAAACAGTCTTTGAGGAATTGTTACACCAGATGTTGTGCATCTTAGAGCACCTGATGCTCTGAGATGTGTTTCTTGAGGCAGTCTGAGAAGACTGGGTTCTCAGTGTCTGGGGCTGACTGGGCTTGGAATTTCATGGGCATCTGATTTATTTCTGATTTATTTCATGATCTGATTTATTTCCCCTAAGTATATGTTGTGCTCTTTTTAAGAGGGACCTCTTGGAGGAAGGGGAGGTTGTTCCTTCCCTAAGGAGCACAGAGTGTGCTCAAAGAGAGAATGTTCAGGAGCCTGTAGGATGCACTGAGAAGGTAAATTATAGAAGGGGGTCTGGACATCATGCATGGTTTGGTTTAGAAGATGAAAACAAAGATGACAGAGCAGGCCAGCAGGCTTTGGAGATGAAGGGAGGAATTTCTAGAGAACTAGAGCAGACAAAGCAGAATTTGCATCCAATTAGAAATCTGTAAAGTTGGCTGCAATCATGGACTACCCTTTGAAACACATCAGACTTGTAACAACTCTGTAGAGAATTCAATTTCTCTTTACATCTTCTTTGTCTCCTCTTTAAAAGGCTAAGACTTTAGGTTCCAGTTTTCATTCAGACAAAACTTTTATTTCTGAGTAATGTAATGCAGACATGCAATAACCTAACTTTGAAAGAATCATCCAGGGGGAAAAAGTGCTTTGGCATATTGTAAACAAATAGTTGTACTAATCTCAGCAGAGAAATACAAGAAGCCTTTAATAGGACATTAATCTTAAAACCACTCATAAGGTACTCACTGGACTGATTTAAATCTACAGTCACAAAAGTATTTCATGGAACATAAAGTGAGCAGCCCCTTTCCTCACCTCTTTCTTATTGCTCCACTGCAAGTAAAAGGAAAAATCTCATATAGCTCTGTCTTCCTTGCTGCATGAAGCCAGCAAGCTTCCTGACAGTTTCACTGATATTATTCTGGCTGCTAAGCTCCAACATAGTTCTGAACCCCAGCCATTTTATGAGGCCAGCAGTGATTTGAAAATGCCAACACCTGATGTTTACATGGAACAAATCCTGATTTCTTGAATTTGACTAAAATTCCATTCACCTTCAGCTACAGAAACTAAAGTGATAGGTTGGACAGTGGGAACAATTTTCCCATGGGCTTTGTGGAAATTGTGCTATGTTTCTTTTTTGCAAGAGCTAGGAATATCTGCTAAGCATGTTACTGCTCTTTCATTAAATGGAATCACTTTTAATTCCTTTATTATTATTGCATTTGGATGTAAAATGCATATCTGTAGAAGATCTGGGTGCACATTACAAAATTTAGATCAGAATTAGGCAACCATTTCTGTGACAACCCCCACATAGCACCAAAATAGCTGCTCTGAAAAGAAGTGATATGAGGCACATGATTAAATGTCAGTGAATTCTAAAGACTGTTTCTACTAGGGAGCACAAAGAAAGTGATCTTTCATTGTGCTCTAAAATGTCTCTACCCTGTAAGCTGATCTGCACAGACTGATGGTTCTTATGCTGTGCATTGGCTCTTTGACTCCCTTTTGACTCCAGAAGGTGTGCATGTCCATTTGTGGGATCAAGGTGCATGATGTAGGCTGAAACAGCCTGCCCTGGGGAATGCTCTGCAGTGCATCTCTTTGCTTTCAACTCCAGGATGCAGCATGCTGCAAAGAGGGAAGGGTAAAACAGGTCTGAGATAATGAGCATGGAGACAAAACAGGTTATAAATTTCACCCAGACTAGAACTGGTAGCCAAAGAAGTGAGTACAGGTGTGAAACTCTCTTGTCAATGTTTCTCAAAGATCTGGGCAAACAGATCGTGTTCTGTTGGCAGAAAACACGGCACAAGAGCCTTTGCATGCAGGTTACTCAGGCACATGACAGGCCACTTGCTGATGGGGATTGGAAGGCTGGTTTTCTATTTCCTCCCAACTGAAAGCATTAGGCTTGTACACTGTAGTAAGTAAATAGTTTTCTAAATGCACTGTATTTAGAGGATAACTTTCATCAACAGCAGTACATTTCTAAAGATTGCACACACTTTCCTAAGAAACTTATGTGAACTTTATGGCATGTTTTTGTCCCTTTCAGCTTTGCAGTCCCCACTGGTCTTTCCACATAGCACATTCCCAAGATAGTTACTCTGCAGTTTTTACTGTTAAGACACATTAGGGATTCATTTTCTGCTCTAGAAGCGCTACAGAGCCTGAACAAAAATCAAAATCCTTAGTGACACTCACCAGTGGTTACTTGAATAAACAGAAGCTTCTCGAACACACAAGACTCCTCATCATGTTACTCGGTATGCTGAGCAGGAACTATCTTACTGTACTTTCAACTACAGACAGATCTGCAGTCTTCTCTTCTGCTTGGAAAAAACAACATTCTTAATGCAAGGCCATGAAACAGTTGCCTGTGCACACCTTGCAAACACAGATTTACACTGAGAACAACCCCTGATGCACAGAGTGGCTGTTCTGTTGTTGCTGTGGTCAGGAAGAGCAGCTGCAGTGAGCTGTAACTTAGCTAAGAATAATTCCCCACTGCCCAAGACCTCACATATAATTCACAGGCCTAGATGTATTAAACCTCCAATTAAGATCAAAAGAACACATTGTAGTGGATAAAATATGGTGTGATCTTTCAAACTACAGGCTGGAAATTTTAAGACTACATGCTGAAGTTTGTTTCTTCAGATACTCAGGCAACTTTGTATAAGCTGCTTGGTTTTTAAAAGTACCTAGCCATCTTTTTTTTTATTTGTGAGTGTTTAGTATTACTGACAAGTAGGCCACCTTATTCCTAAATATGGACAGAGAAAACTAGGTTTTGCCACCCAGATACAAATGCTGCGTCCATGAAGTTTCTGTTCATTGGGAAAATCTCCTTTTTCTGCTTTTTTTCCTGCTCTCTCTCTCTCCTCTGACTGTAAGCCATTTTGCACCTGTGAAATTGCTTTTTTCCCCTCTTTGCTCTGATGTTTGCATATACTTCCCAGGAAAACGCACACAGAACAAAAGTTTACAGTATTTCTTGAGTTTCACCATGATGTCCCATTCTAACATGGAAAAGAAAACAAATACTTTATGTTCATAAACAGACAAGATGGCAATTTTTTAATCCATAACTAATACAAGAATCTGCTACTGGGAATAATAATAAAATAAGTATTTTAAACTTCAGACTACAAACAAAAGCAAAGGCTTCCTACCCCAATATGATTCTACCATAAGAATCTTGTCCTTGGTTTTGATGATATCTTAATAAAAAATTGAATATGCCTCTGATTTTTAAAATTCAACCCATATTTGATCATTTTAATCACAGATAGTACTAGAAAGACTTCATTGGTAGTCCTGCTTTTAACATTTATTAATTTAGAAATTCATACTTTGATCATTTTCTCTGAAGTTGCCACAAAATTTTCATTCTGGTCAGTTGTGGTTAAAGTATGAAAAAAGCCCTGATGGCAGAATCAGGATTGCCTTTGAGAAAGAGGGTGGATGAGGTTTTACTTTTCCTCAATTTTCCTCTTATTGTAAATAAATTTTAAGCACAGATACTTGCACATTAGCATTTCAAATTTCCTTTCTTCTGATTCATCTCCATATATTTTCTTATGAATTGTGAAGTCATATTCAACCAACACTTAAACATGTGCTTAACTTTGTGATTGTTTCAAGTTATATTTTAGACTAAGTGAAGCCATGAATAGGGCTGATTATAAGCATGTCTAACATTTTCTTGAATTGGGTCCATTTGTCAGTAAAAGAGCAATTGTAGATAACAGTTCTTTCCATATTCTGATTTGAATATTTCATACATACCCATTCCATAAGAGTGAATCCTTTTTAATAAAGATAATTTCATTTTTAAATAACTAATGCATTAGCATTGTCTTATTCATTGAAGTAGAAAATGTTACTCTCTTCATGTTGTCTAAGGTCCTCTTCCTTATCTTGATCTCATCTGCATATTGCAGCACAGGCAAATATTCTATTTAATGGTGTTTTTTTAATCCTACAGGTTCAATATACTGCAAAAGTTTTCAGTTCATAATAGCACCCAGTAGTTTTTGTTAACTGTCTTGATAACAGATCTGCTTACACAGCTTTGACTGTGTATGTGTGGCTTCAGCAGAATTGTTGCATCAGTTGAATTGGTTTTGTTTATATTGTTCTGTGCAATTCAGTATCCTTTAGGCTTCTAGATTTGTTTCTTAATTGGCAAGAAAGAAATCTTATCTGCTATTTAAATTTTCTATCTGTGATCTAATTTTGCACTTTATATGACGTACCATGCCCTCCACACTAAATTATTCAGCAAAATTGAAAACATACAGTTCTTAACAGTCTGTATGGGTCAATTATAAAATAGGCCAAAACAAGACTCTTTTGACACAGGTGCCAAAAATGACAGGTAGAAGCTGGTGCATAGATTCAACATAAGCAGGGGGACTTCTTAATAAAGGTGTAAATGTAGACATGGAGAAAAATCTGTAATGATTACAGTGGTTTTATGTAGAATTGTATAGTGTTGGTAAGCACCAGGATATAGAAATGGATTCTAACAAATGCCTGTTTCAAAGGCTCAGTGCTGAAAAAAAAGAATGTAACAGTTTAAAATACAAGTACCCAGAGTATTACAGGGCTTACTACATGACAGAATCATAACCAACTATCTTTAGAAATAACATTCAGTAAGTAGCAGATCACAATGACAAAATATCTTCCCTTAAAGCTTTGCATCACCAGCTATGTATTAACACCTCCTTACTCAATGGATTTTATTATCACATTTCTCTACACATTGTTGCCATTTGGATATGAGTAATATCAAGGACTGCAGAAAAATCATAGAACCTTCAGCTCTTATCTAAAAAAAACCATTCCAACTTGATGAATTTTAAGCCATTTTGAAGATGAGACACAGTACTTTAAAGTATCCTTTAAAAGATTCCAAATCATTAAAACCCCTACTTGACTAGTCTTAAAAAAATTATAGTGATGAGTTTTTAATTCACTGAGAGAAAAACCTGTGAGACCTACAGAAGTATTAAAATATTATATGTTTGGTTTAGGATTCTACTTGTCTTCATTTAAGTTATCTAGGATCAAATTTGAGGCATTCTGGGGATTATTTAGTACCTCAGAAGAAAAAATAAAAAATCTTAGAACTCAGGAACAAAAAAATGTTTCTTCATGCCAGTTGTAAAGATATATACAATGCATCTTCATAGCAGATTCTGTAGGACCAAAACAACAGGGTTTTCAAAAAAATTAAGTCTTTACAGTGACTGATTTTACAGATTACTTGGTTTTAAAGTTTAGATAGTATAACATTCCTGTCTGCATTACATGTGTCTGCCATTTCCTTCAGAACAGGGAGCATCATAAAATGACACAGATTCCCTTCTCTAAAAATGCCTGTGAAACTGCCATGCTATATGAAGTTAAGGCTTTTACTGGCCCACAGTCTACACAAGGATATCTAGCATTAGTATTGTCCTAATTTGCTTACTCTGGCAAGGGATAATAAAAAGGTAATAGTACATGGTAACAAAGCATCCTCAAAAAGCTATATTTACTATGCTATTCTAAAAAGAAATGTAAAAGGACAGGTAAGAATTCATCCAGGAACTGATGTCAGATTCCTACTTTAAGATTAGGAGTGTTCATGTTCAATTATTATTTGTTACTGAGATACTGAGTACATGTTGGTTTGCTGTCTCTGGCTGTCTGTTCTCATTCAGTGTTTACGTGTACCTTTGTCACATTCAAATGGGTTTTACCTCACCTGACTTTAGTCATCTGGAAGACAGTCCTCTAGTCAAAGGTAGGCATCTGTGCTTCCTCTCACTGGAGTTAACAAAGAAAATAAAGCACCTGCAAAAGGCAATTTACATCACTTTTCCTAGAAAGAGATGGTTTGGAGTGATGGGTACCTGTACACCACAGAGGAAGGGTATGGCTAGCTGAGGCTGGATCCTGAAATTTTGGTAGTTATTGAGAAGAATTATTTAGTTATTGAGGTAGTTATTGAGAAGAATCCCACTGTAGCAACTGAAAGGTATAAATGTATGTGCAAGAGTGCAGTCATGACACAGTCTAATTGGTATTCCTGCAAATGAAGATAAAATACCAAAATATTATTTCAATGTACAGTTGATGTCTTCAAAGCCAGTCCAAACTACACATATCAACACTCACTCTCGAAACAGAACAACGCCCACCACTTTGCTTCTTTGGGTAGGCAAATTTTAATCTTTTACTATGAGACTGACAGTTTTGTATCCAGTTGCTATGACAGCAGAAGCCAAAGAACCATGAACCAAAGCTCACTCTCATACCCCATCCTCCTTCCCCATGTGTGATTCTCACATTGCACAGCTCCAAAAGGTTATCAGCATTTAGCACAGCAGGAAGAGCACTTGCCCAGGTTCTCTTTCCATGTCTCACATCTGGGAGTAACACTCCTGTGATACTGCTATTAATGGACCTCCAGCATGTTGGCTGGTCCAAGAGTATCTCCACAGGCATTCTGGAAAATTTCCAATGTTGCAATAGCTTCTGCCTAGGAAAACAAAAATATAGAAGTAACTATAAACACAGCAATATGGCATGTATCTATTTGGAAAGCCAAAGAAAGAGGAGATAATTTCAGCTTCATTTCAAATTTTAATGACTTTCATAAAGGCCTATCATTTTGGGTACACACCCTGTGCTTGCCATACTGACGTTTATAAACAACAATCTTTTTTACCTCTTAGTCTTTGTTTTGCTAGGCAAAACTCATTGTTTTCATAAGACTGATTCTTCATTACCTTTAACATTTCGGCACCTACTCTCATTTTTCATAAATGTACTTTTTTGCATGAGCTGAGTATGGCATTTCTGATCAGATCTTATGCTTTCTGCTTTTCTATATATCTCTACTGGAAATACTTCAGCCAGTATATCCTAGGATCACATTTGCCTTTCCACTGAAAGACCCTGAAACCACAGAAATTCCAGTGACCCCTTAGAATTTCTTCATTTCTCTGGCACTCACCACAATGCTTTAAGGCACCTCTATGTGAGAAGCCTTGGAGCATGAAGTGCTCAAGACAAGAACCTTGTTTGATATGGAACATATGTGCTTAATTTTATATATGGTGTATCATTTCATCAGCTTCAGTTAGCTTTGTAGGATCTTGGCCTATCTCCTAAGTCTATAAATAAATAATGACAGATTTATAAATAAATCAGTTTCTAACCAGCTGAAACTGTGTTATCTTTGTAGCTTTTACCAATCAATAGAGCAGCGTGAATGACAGGCACAGGTTCTGCAGTTTTTAAAAAATCTAGTATAACAATAAATAAATAGAGTACATGCAAGTACCACATAAATATTTTGGTGCACTAGCACAAAATATTTCATACGGTGTTTCAGAATATACCCAAGCCATCTATGCTAGGCCAGCAAGTGCTTTTTAGCTGGCAATTCAATGTTCTCCCAGCATAAATAGATGATCAATCATTCTTTGTTGCTATTGTTTTAAAGAATAGTTTGAAACCCAATTCACACTGAGTGTTAGTACGGCCTGTTCTTTTTGTTCTCCTATCAAAACAAGTTTTAATATTAAAAAAGTGCATTGTTTCCATCTGGCTGAAAGATTATATGTTGAGCTTTACCGTAATTTTCTTAAGTTCTTGGTTGGTGGGAGAGTGCAGGTGCAAGCCTGCAGAAGAGACTGAAACTCTGTGAAGGCATGAAATAAAGCACATATCAATCTATTCAGAGAACAAACACACAAACGAAAACACTTAAGTGAAGAAAATCCATTCCCATACCGAGAATTATTGTATCAGAGTGCAGAGTTTGTGCGGAGATGAATTTGAATTTCACCTGCCTTCCTGTTCTGCTCACTCAGAGGAAACTTATGGAGACCTAAACTCCAGCGCCTCATTTAATGCCTGATGCAGACGTAAGTACAAGGCAATGCAACTGTATTGTTCGCATGTCAGGAGCCTTAGAGTTATCATTTTTCCACAAGATGTGGTAAGATGAATGCTTGGTTTTAATTATGTTGCCACAAACCGGCCTTGTCATGCTCCTGTCACAAGGAGGACTTCGTTCGTTCAGGTCTCTTTCCTGGCACGTATAGAGGGGTCACAGGATAGCGCCAGGAGCCGGGCGGTGGAGTTCAGCCGGGTGCCTGTCCTCGGTCCACCACTGATGAGCACCCAGTGCGAGGGCTGAAAGCCGAAAGGCCCTTCCCCACCCTGGGGGGCTGCACGAGCAGTGTGATCGTCGAAGCAAAGACGGCTCTCCGCTTTCCCAAGTTCTTGCTTTGCAAGGCCCAGGGTGCAGCTCCCGGACTGAGGAGGTGTCGTCTCCCGCTTACCAGGGCTCCCCTTCCCCTCTCGCTCAGCGTTCCGGCCCGGGGAACCGCAGGCGTGTCCCTCACACCCCGACCCCTCGCCCTCCTTTCCCGGCACCGCGGCTCCGGGAGGCCCTGTGGGGAGCGCTGGGCCCGGCCCGGCGGCCGCAGCGCCGCCTTGGGCTGGAGCGGGGGATCGGCGCTCGCCAGGGCCGCCGCCCGTGCCCTGCGCTCGCCCACGGGAGCGGACACATCGCCGGCGAGAGGAGCAGCCACCCCGGCAGACGCTGCGCTCTCCTCAGCACCCCCGCCGCCTCCCTCCTCTGGGTACTGCAGAGGGGCGGCGGAGCGCTGCCGCCTCCCCCTCCGGCTCCCGGAGCGCAGGCTGCGGGCAGCGCTGCTGGGCAGCCCCGGCTCCCGCCCCGCTCCGCTCCGGACTTACCCCGGGAGAGCGCACGGCAGGCGGGAGCGGAGCGGGGCGGGCGGGAGCGGAGGGGGAGGGCTGCGCGCAGATGAGCGCTGGTCCTGCGAGATGCTGCACGCCCAGCTCCCCGCCGGAGGGGGGTAGCAGCCGCTGTCTCCGCCGGCTCCTGCTTTTTTGCAAGGGCTGTTGCTGCCGCTGGACGCAACCTTCCCCCGATATGGAGCTGCTGCCGCCGCCGCCGCCGCTGCTGTTGCTGGAGTGAGTGAGTGTGACGGGCAGAGCTAGCCGGCCGCATGGATGGATGTGTTTAGCTTTGTGAAGATTGGGAAGCTGTCTGGGTAGGTGTTTGCTGCTCCGCGAACCGCGGGCGTCCCGCGGCTGCGGGCGCTGCCCGTGTCCTGCGGGGGCAGGGAGGGATGGGGGCAGCCCGGCGTGGGGAGCGCCCGCGCCGCTCCCAACTTCTGTGGCAGCGGGGCCAGGGTCTCCGTGTCGGGGTGGGGCGGCGGGGGCTCGCTGTCCCCGGCATCTGCCCGGGCCGCGCCGATGTCCCTGCGCGGGATGGGTCATCCCCGTCTCCCTTTGAAGGGACAATGAACTGCGGCCGCAGTTGGGCGAGAGCGGTGCCCTCCTTGAGACGCCGGCCAGAAGGGCGGCCAGAGCGCTTCTGAAAATGCAAAAGCGGCGAGAGGAGCCGGAGCCGGGCGCGGTGGCGGTGTTTGAGGGGTGTGTTGGTGTTCGGGGGTGGTGGCCGCGGTGCGGGTTTCGGCCATCTGCCGGAGCGGGGGGCGAAGTTGCGAGGGGCGAGCAGCGCCTGGCCGGGCCGCGCCGCCGGGGAGGGTCTCGCCCTCCGCTCCGCTCTGCACCCGCGGTACGCGCCGCCTCGGGCACACCGGCTCCCCCACAGCCGTATTTTTGGAGAAGTGGTGAAATCGTCGCCACTCGCATCGTTTGTGAGCGCTGCCCCTCCGCCGTTTGACACGGTGATGGGTGCAGGGGCGCGAGTGGATTTGGAGTCTCTTATCCCTTGCTTGTAAGGCTCGTACTTCTCGCTGTTTAAATGTGTGGTTGATTTGTATTATTTTTCTCTAATTCTTTGTTTTCCGAATAAACCTTCTCTTGAATGGCCTCAGAGTTGTGGTCTCAGCCTGAGGACTGTTGCGTTCGCAGCTGGTTGCCAGGCCTGGAGCTGCATAGATAGATCAAGAGGCACAGAGCCCCTGGTACCATGTTCCCACCGTAGTTAAGCGTAACTGGACGTAGCCCTTCGCAGTTACACTGGCGATTGTGCTTCATCTCGAAGATGCAGTATGAACGTACTTGAGTCACATTTCTTTTTCAGCGTTCTGGTGTGGATAATCTTCCTAAAGGATTTAGCTTTGATCACTGTAACTAGGAGTGTTTCAAATTCTTATGATTCACTGGTTCCTACACCATAGTTACCAGATCCTTTTCTGTTTATGAGGCACGTCTGAGGCAGAAATTGGATGTACAAAAGAGTGAAAGGCCTGGTTAAGGAAATAAAAAAGGTGGCTGCTCCAGTGATGGTCAGGTAGGGAACTTGTCAAAATGACAGATGGTCTGTAAAGAACAAATATTGCATGGCTAGAAGTTACAGAGTGCCACAGGTGCAGGCACTGCCTTTATCCCCCAAAATTCCCTCCTTTGCACCTGACTGTGATTACAGCTCTGCTTGTGGCATGCCAGCGCAGAACAGCACATCATTGTCTCATCCTGCTCACAGCAATTTTACACCATGTGACAGTGACAATACAAGCAGCCCCCTCGGCTTGCCTTGGGTGGTGTTACTGGCTGATACCGCTAGAGCTGCAGCAGCAGGAACTACAGTGGAAACTTTGAGGAGAGGGAAAATATGCTCACATAGATAAGGAATAGGTCATGTAGTATGATATTTATTTCCAGGTAACTGAATTGTGTGACCTTCTGCATTTTTTTTTGGTGAATGATGTTTTAGAAAAGCTCCCAGGTCTTCACGTCACACTTGGTCTAGAATCAAAGGCAGAAAAAGGAATATGCCATTCAAAAATTTTATTATGTCAGGTGCATGGCAATTTTTAGATATATGTATTGTAAGCTTGGGTCTTTCTTGGTGTGTATGAAATCTGTAGCTTTCTGCATACTTGAAGACAGAGCTAAGATTTGTATTTAAGTAAAGACAGATCAAAGAAATTCTTCAGAAGAACCTGAAGGTTCCTGAAATAAAATTGCAAGTTTCAAAGCTTGTGTCTGCCTCTGCTCCATTTAAGGATGTGAAATACTTACAGGCTGTGTTTATCTTGTAGATTGCAGTAAATTATTTCTATACTGAGCTACACTTTTTATTTCTAATTTTCTGGTTGTTAGAAGACATAATAGTTTACACAGGACTTGACTTTACCTCCTGTTACCTAGGTTACAGCCAGGTATCTATTCCAATTTTACGAGAGCTTCCTGAAGAAGACAGGTTCCAGTGTAAACCCCATTTTTAGTCCCTTTGTGCATTTGGGTTGGAAAACTAGTTTGCCCAAAAATACCAGTTGTTTGCTGTTGGAAGGAAGGCCTTTCTGAAGGAAATATTTAACTGAGAGTGTGATATTAGAGGCAGATTACCTACAGAAAGTGGTTCTGAACATGGCTGGTGCAGAACTTCTTTTAAATTTTATTTTGTTGTGCATTCAGATCTCCTAGTTTTAAGTTGCAAGTATTTTATTACAGTTTTAGTCTGCAGCCTTGATTCTGCAGGCAGTGGCACACCTAAGCTCTGTTATACATGACTACTGGAAGGGATGCTTCCTAAAGTCATGATACGATTTTATTGGATCTGATGAGAATTTAAATTTTGTCTCGATCAATTAACATATAACATTTTTTATCTGGAATAAGATTAAGATGAGGTTTAAAGTCCTAGAAGGTGGCTGCTGGGTATAAAATTTTACATAGCATACATAATTTTTTAATATTTTAATTATCTATGTGGGTTTTTAATGTGATACCTTTGCATTTAGGGTCTTTTAGAGACTCTGCTTCTACAATGGCTTCAACAATTGTCCATACCTGCTGGGTAAGTGGAAAATATGGGCATAATCTGGAAAAGGATTATGTGCAGAAATGAGAGAGAGTGCCAACCTGATTTTATGACAAGTATGATCTCTGGTAATCTTTCCTTGACTTTGTAGGTCTGTCACATTGTGTACTATGCATAAACATACAGATGCTTTGTGATAAAAGTTTCTGTTGAAAGCTTGGAGATACCCATCAGGCACTGAAACCAAAAATACCATGTAAAAATAGTGAGCACACTTTCCCTGACATAGCCTCTCCCCCATCCTGTTTTGGAAATTCACCAATCTGGTTATGGCCTGGAGTAAATGTTTTGGTATAAATCTTGTGGTGTCATTCTCCAGAGGAAAAAACCACAAACAAACAACTGCCTTTTCCTGTAATGAATTTCCAAGTGTAGAGAATGATTGACAAGCCTTGTTTAATGGATCAGTGCTCTGATGTGGAGCTGTACAAGGCAGGTGAATATTTCTGTAGTGTGGGCAGCACAGGTATGTAAGGTGTGGTAGCATCTGTAATCTGGGACAGAGGATTAGTGCCACAGGTGAGGTACATAGCTGACAGCTGAGGCTGGTTCAGAAGTCTGTCTTGCCTGCTATTCTCTCTCAGTTGATTTTAGCAGCTGCTTGGAGAAAGAGCAGGAGTGGTGATTTTGAGCATAGGTATAGGCAGTGGAGGAAGGATGGTGCTGCTGTTCTGAACATGAAGCTGTTTTCAGATCAAGGTAAATCTGAGAAAAGGGCACAGTGTCAAGTTTCTAGTCAGTACTGGACAGATGAACTGTGAAACAATAGGTCAGAATAGTGAATGGAAATTATCAAGAATTTAAGCCTGTATTCACAGAATATATTTTTAGGTGTTTTTTTTTTTTTTTTTTTTGGAATGACTGTTTTTGTGTTGTCTGTTGAGGTC
The DNA here is from genome assembly GCA_013396995.1 of Dicaeum eximium. Classification (NCBI taxonomy): domain Eukaryota; kingdom Metazoa; phylum Chordata; class Aves; order Passeriformes; family Dicaeidae; genus Dicaeum; species Dicaeum eximium. The sequence goes on from VWZP01002791.1 coordinate 63,645, forward strand.
AGTTCTATTTCAGAGTTTCACAGCAGGAAGTAAAACTTTGATATGGAAAGATGCTTGTCTGGATATCACCTGAATGTGACTGAGTGACCCTCCAGAGTTGGGATACAAAGCTCCTGTGCTCCTGTTTGTAGCTTTGCCAGATAACACTAGGGAGAAAAGGACATGACTGTCTGCATGAGTGGCAATCAGGTTCTAGGCTGTGGCAATACTGCTGAGGGTGGGGTGGACACCTCTGTCACACAGTTACATTTGTGGGAGATCTTCTGAGCTCATGGGGTAATTTGCCACCTGAAAGAAAGTCTCCAAGAAATAGGCCCACAGTAGGGGGTAAGAAAGTAGAAATCTCATTGTAGCTGTTTAAAGTATAACTGATGGAGAGTTAACCCCATATAACAAACAGGAAGGAACCAGGAAGATTTGGAGCTGCCCTTAACAGCAATGCCGGTTTGTCATATGGGGTAGGTAAATTTGTCTTACCTGGATCTTTACTTTTCTGCTCGAGTTTAGCATTGCTATCCATTATCCTTGAGTTTAAATTTATTCCATTAAAATGGGACATGAATAGCCATGTCCTTGCTAGCCAGGCCCTTGGAATTGGTTTTAAAAAAATGACCCAAAAAAAAAAAAAAATCCCTTAGTCCTGCAAGCTCTTCTTTTCACAGAACAGTCAAATACAGTTTTTCACTATGATTGTGCTAAACCTGAGGCTGGGTTTCCAACTGAGAAGGAACTCATTACCAAGTCTTTTTTCATTGGGGTGGATAAATCTCACATTCTTATCTTTTGTGTTTATCTTTCCATAGCTGGCCATCTCTAGTCAGGTAGACTGGCTTGGTACCTGCACAGATGTTTGGGCTTTTGGGTTCTTGCTGCTTATAAAAGTGAAGGAAGGCTAAACAGATGTGGAGCCTTGCATTTGTTCTCTTCCTATCCAGCCTTTCTAGCCCTGTGCTCAGTTTTGTTCTCTCCAGATACTGTTTTTAGATGTCCTGCCAGACTGGTGTGAAAGGTTCTCTCCTAGATCTGTCTTAAAATGTAACAGACTGTATCTTCTGAGTACTAAGCTCTGTTGTGTTTTTATTTGTTTGTTTGGTTTGGGTTTTTGTTTGTTTGTTTGTTTTTTAAGGGTTGCCTGACTTTATGGTTTAGTTATTTTTTTGCAGCCAAGCAGATGTATGTTTTTTGATTTAAAGTTCTAAAATTAGCCCATCTGTTGTTTGTGGTTTTGGTTTGGTTTTTTTTGTTTGGTTTTTTTTCTTTTTTTTTTTTTTAAATTTTTAATTAATTGAAGTACATTTTGGGATGGTTCTTTGTCTTTATCAGAATAGCACCTTTCTTTATCTGTGATTTTCCTTGCCAAGTTTTTATTTTCTTCTGAAGTTTAAAAAAACTCTACCTTAATGGAGAGACAAGTGCAAGTGTGATTAACTTACTAGTGCTGTTTTGCATATGATTTTCAGAACAATTTTTATGAGTACTCTTTGAAATGACAATATCGTAGCTTGTAAGCTATTTTCAGTATTTGCAAAAGACTCAGTAAGAAAGCCTATGATTATCCTTTTTATGTTCAAAGGATGTAATTTAATTCCAAAAAGGATTTTATTATACTGGATGATAATTCAAATAACCAATAATTCATTTCAGCCTTTTTCCTTGAGGACTGCATTACATTTAGTGGCACATTTGCCTAGTCACATTAATATAGGAGCTTTACCTTATATTTTATTATTTGTCTGTTTTGTTTTGTTATCTGACACACATAATAAAGACATATGCTTTAATGTTTGTGGTGTTAGTAATGTTGTATGTCATAGAGACTTCAGCAATTTAGAGATTTATTAAAACATTATGAACTGCTGTAAACTTGTCAAGGGGCCAGTGAATGATGATGCAACTCTGCTAAATATGTATGTTCTCTATACCAGAAGCAACATTGTGTCCAGAAATTTTTAAGAAAGCAAAAAAAGAAAAAGAGAATAAACTCCAAGTAATGCTTTCTTTCTCCTCTTCTACTAATTGCTGAAGAAGATGGAATGAAAAATTTGAGAATTGATGCGTTGATTTAAGAAAAATCAAAATGTGCAGGTTCAATATAATGCTTTTATATCTAGGAAGATGTCTTTTCACTTTGCTTTTGGTTTATATTGGAGGACTTCAATCTGTAATGTAAAATTATTGGTGACATGGCCTAATCAAGAATCAAGAATCTTGAGATAGTTTCTCTTATAATTGTAGCCGGCACCAATGCTCTTGTATGTGCATGTTTAAGACACTCTGTTCAAATTTTTATATGGTGTGAGAAGACAGAAGAGCATTTTTTTGTGGATTTTTGCCTCTATTTCTCTGGTATCAGGCCAAGCCTGAGGTGTTTTACAGTTTATGTTTAGTTTTTTGAAGGGAGAGGAGGTTTGCTTGTTCATTATGTGATTTGGTTTGTTTGTTTTTGAGAAGCCTGCTTTTCAGCCTGACACCTTCATGTGGGAGATTTCAGTTAAATTGAAAAAAATTCTCCCCCTAGCACTAATAAAAAATTAGGATATGTTTCCATAGTTTTCAGCATTCTAGATCATTATGGAAGTGTACCAAGCTGTTCATAGGGAATACAAACCATGACCTGAAATAATGAGAGGGTAATACATGGTCTCAGCTCCACTCATAATGTGGTGCAGAGGGGTTATTTTGCTGCTCTTGAAAGCATTTCCAAGCAGTTATGTCATATCTATCACAACTTAGTATCTGACTGATGGGATAAAGAATTGACTCAAGTCATGTAGGACCTCTTATAAAATGAACCATCATCTGGGGAGGATCTCTAACTGTTGTAGACGAACAATGCAAAAATCAAATGTGAGGAAAGGGAAGGTAATTTTGGATTCCAGTCCTACTGTGTCATGCACAAATAGCTCTATTAAATCAGGGAAGACCATCCAGGTACGTGAATTACTGATTTTCATGACTGTTTGTGTATAACCTATTTGGATCCACGTTATGGAAACTTTTGGTGCTGATAAAGTATCAGTGTTTAAATACTATAGGGACATGCTTGAACAGAAATTGACTTCTGATAATACCAAACTGTATTTAAAGCTGCTTTTTATAATCAGCGAATGAATAAAGTGATTAGTTTTGTGATGTACCTTGAAGAAATCTGTGAAGTGAAAAGGCTGCACATTTATTGAAGATATGTTTAAAGACCTTTAAAATAATCAGTGAGACTCTGTTTCTGATAATCATTCTGTTGACTGGAAATGATCAAATAACTGTGCCAGTAGTATAAATTTCAGTGAGTCATTGCATTTCAAATCCTAGTGAAATCCACACTGCTTAAAATCTAAACCTGTGAAAGTACATTGGAGCTAGAGATGTAAAGTACTCCAGGATTCAAAAGTCTCTCTGACCTAAATTAGGACCTGGTGTTGTAGAAGTTTCTACCAGTATTCCTTTAGTTCAGAGTGTACAGAAACTCCCTTTAATAGGTTGATTATTGGCTACAAACTGAGAAATTACTTTTCATTAGTTTTAAAAACCAACATTTTAAATTATAATAAAGTTAGTGAGTGGACTTGTCAGGCATCAGTTTTAAGTATAGGAGTGTGGGGAGATAAGGCTCTGCAGAAGAGATGGATATCTTGCAAGATTTTGAGAACTGCTGGTAAAAAAAAATTATACAGAAAATAGAAAGAAGGCGGTGAAGACTAAGAAGGAATATTTGTATGCTAGAATCAAATGCTAAGAATGAATCTTCTTATGATCTGGCTCTTGATAGAGTTTATTTTTGCTGAAATTTTTGCAACTTTAAGGGAAAGAGACTTGGAATATTGCAAGGTATTATGACTTTTTTGTGTCTATAGATAATCAAAACAAAAACGTGTGTATGTGTGGATTAATGAAAACTACTTAGTGATTTACATTAACAGTCAGAAAGACCAAAAAAGTCTCCCTTCTGTTCTTCAGAATTTATTTCTGCATATGTCCTTTCTATTTGTATTTGGGGAGTAGGAGAGAAAAGACATAATTTTTGAAACTAATGTTGTTTAAGAAGAAAACCTAAAATCACTATTTGTAAAAGTTCACAGTACTGATTGTACTATTTAGAATGAAGGTTTTCATTAAGGTTTGTGCATGATTGAGTTTTAATTATTATTTAATTATTCAGATAAACTGTCAGCCTTTCTTTTCAGCCATGTAAGTGCTTACAAATTTGTTTAAAATACTTTTCCAGCATTATGCAGCCCGTAAGGTTCTGCTTGTGTTGCTTATAGATTTTGCAGTTTCACTATTTGTTCTTAATCTTGAATTTGTGATTATATTCCTCTGGATTTGGCAGTACTCATATGTTTGGAAAGCAAAATGCCCATTATTCTATGGCAGTAAATGCCACCAGGAGTACTAGCAGTTGCACCAGCCCTGTAAAACAAGCCAGGCATGTGTTACAAGTCCGAGCTGCCTTATTTCACTTGTGCTCTGTGTTTGACTGAAATAGAGCAGGAGAGAACTGGAGAAGAAATCTGGAAATGTTCCATATCTAAGCAGATTTGTAGAGGCAGGATGCTTCATTACCTGAGTGCCTGAATGATGGCACTGACTTTGACTTGCTCTAAATGAGGCTGTGACAAGCCTTGAGGCATCTGTGACAGGAGCCTTGAGACAGCAGAGGTTGCAATTGCACAGAAGAGCCTGCTCCAGTGGGGCTGAAGTTCAGACTTTGGGGCTGGAACTAGATGATCTTCAAGGTCCTTTCCAGCCCAAAGCATTCTATGATCCTATGATTTTTCTTTGCTTGTGATGTTAGATCTTTATCCCACNAAAATTGAAGGTTATGTATGGCAGGATTGTCAAGGCTGTACCCACTCTAGAAAGGGGGTCTGTTTAACACTGCAGTATGTAACAGCTTGTGCACCTTTATCATAGAAAAGACAAGTTTTGTTTTGATCGTGCAGAATCACAGAATCCCAAGGTTGGAAGAGACCTTCAAGATCATCGAGTCCAACCCAGCCCTAACACCTCAATGTGGCTGATAAGTCAAAATGTAGTACATGTGTTCGGGTAGAAATTATCAAATTTCATGGTTTTTTTACTGGCACCAGGTTTTGGATCATATGCAAGTTGCTATTTAAAGGCATCTGCTTTTCTTGTTTTTTATTTTTGACTTGTTGCAAATCTCACATGATGTTAACTGAATTTTTAATTTTTATCTTCGAAGAATTCTTTTTTCCCAGTGGGGGAGGCAGATAGCTTTCTAATGAAGTTGGCTATCTGCCTAGGTCTTTGCTTTGCATAATGTATTGTGCATTACCTGTCATGTTTACAAGGAGTGCCTTCTCCTCTGTCAGGGCACACAGTGAAAAACTGCACGTGGGGAATGATCTGTACTTGACTATTCTGCTTTGAAGGCAGGGTGAGTATGGGCTACAGTGTGTAATAGAGGAGGAATGGCAAAGGTAGGAAGAGAGAAATTGGAGAAAGGAATTTAATGAATGCTGTATTGGGTGGGGGCTAATTTGCCTTGAGTGAATTGAACTAATTGTTCAAGACTAGCTGATTGTTATGTGAAGGTGAACTTGCATTGTTGCCCGGGTAGGAGTTTATTTGCTTCATAAGGCTGGCTGAATTAATTGGTGAGATGTGCTGTAATCTGTGTGACTGCTGTTTTAAAAAAGGGAAGAATTCACTCCAGCATTGGAAAAGAAACAGCTTTTTTGTTTTCTAAGGTCTTGACTTTCTTCCTGAAAGTCTTTATTGTTCTTAGGGGTTTCTGGTGGGTAAGCTTGAACTTGTAGGCACACAGTTTGTGGTAATTAGGAGTGGGGCTGGGGCTGAGCCTCATCCCTAATGGGGTACAGCTGTGAAAAGCAGGTGAGCAGCACTGAAAGCAATGAGACATGGAGTGCCCAGGTGTACTGAGCAATCACCAAAGGGAGCAGAAGGCACAGGTGCAATGCATGAACAGGAGGGGTATAAAAGGTTGGGCTAAAGAGTGAGAAGGGGAGACACAGACTTCTGAAGTGGTATGATGTTGCTCTCTGTGGGCAGATGCTTGAAGCTCTCTGATGTGGTGTTACTCTATATGGGTGGGTGTCTAAAGCCTTCTGATGCTGTATGGTGACACTCTGTGTATCATGGCTGTCTTGACTGTGACATGCAGCCCTTTATGTCTCACACTGTGGTATGTGAGGGACTTCAAGGACTAAAACCACTAGAAAACTGGTTTTGGTTCGTTTCATTCCTGCTGGTGTAGGTATCTAAACTGGCTTGGCAGAAGTGATTGAAGCATATTGTCTTGGGCAGTGAGGTGGCAGAGGAAGTGGAGCTTCTGGTGGATGCTGAGCTCTGTTACATTGCACCCCATTTAGTGGTGGGTGTTGCTGTGAGAGAACATGGAGATGAAACCTTTTCTCAGGTACCTCTGGGAACAGAGAAGTGGAAGAGGCTACGTGACAACCCCAGATATGAGCACATGTGGGAAGAGGGGAGTTTCTGCAAAAGATTGCTTGGAGCGAGGAGAAGCTGCTTCAGGCCCTCTGAAATTCCTCAGATCTTTCCTAGTTCCTCTTGCTTCCTTGTAATTTCCTGCCTTTGAAGCCTGTTCTGCTGCATTTAATTGACTTGGCTTTGCTTGGGCACTTGGGAAGCCAAGTGCAGGTTCTGTGTGCTAAATGTAGCTTTGTGTATCTTGCACATCCTGGTGTACAAAGGTATTGCCCCCTTGCTCCCATGCCATGCAGTCTAAAGAAACTGGCTTCCTGTTGTTTTTAAAAGCAGATTTCTAATCGTGTTTTTGCTTTATTAGGCCGCAAAGGAGTGTGGTTGTCCAAGGGATTAATTTTCTTAGATTGCTTGTAGAAGGTGAATTGTCCAGGATAAATGAGAAGTTGTTTAGGTTTTTTCAGTTGTCTTTTAAATAATGAATGTGTTCATTCCTAGCAGCAAGTTTGCAGTTATTTCCTTTTCATGGACACATTTTCCAGGTTCTGGAAGCTGTCTGAAGAGATAAAAGGTTTCTTTCAAATGCTCTATTTCTGAACTTGGAAAGAACATCTTACAGAAGCAAGTATAGTGTGTCTGTGCTACTTCTGAGACCACAGAAAAATAACTGGAGAGTATTAATGGCTTGCTTTTCAAATGCTCTTCATTTTTAAACTGGAAATGGGACCTTTATAGGTGCATAAGTAGCCTGAATTTTTAATTATGCTTTGAACCATGTGGCTTTCTTTTTTAGCAACAGCTGTAGTAAACTTTGTGGAGTTTCCATACAGCAATTTTTCTCTTCCTTCTGTATCTTCTGCCATTCCTTATACATATATGGCACTTCATCAGCCCCCTTCCTTGTTGATCACTTTCATACTTTGCAATGTTTGCAATCCATCGACTCTATCGCATCATCAAATATGTCATCTAAAAAAGGTGCTGCTTATGGGGATCCTGAGGGAAATGTGTAGAGGAGAACTCTAAAAAGCCTCACAACAAATGATTTCATAGAAAAATTTTAATTTAGAACTACTAAAGCTCTTTTAGCTTGGGTTTTTTATTGTAAAAAAAAATATAGTACATCAAAAGAAGTACTCTCAGGATGCACAATGAAAAAATACTGTAGCTTTTACACTTTTTTCCTAGGTAGCTAACATCATGCATCTGCATGATGTGTAGTTAGTGTGCCTACAGAAGACCATTTTATCGTGTTCTTGGAATACCTAAGTAATATTCTTGGAATATGAGCAGTGGAATAGAAGTCTGTTTTTCTTAAGTTGGCATGTTTGGATAAAAAAAATTCCAATATCTTTATTTTTTAATGCTGAAACAAATTGCGTATTTGTTTACTGATACAAAGGTATATTCTTTCAAAGCAAAACATAGATTATTCTTCTTCTCTTTTGATGCTTTAATAGGCATTAAGGTCCTGTGAAGGTCTTGCTGAGACCGGGGTGCTCTGAAATGGCAGTGTGGAAAGCTGGCAGATTTTGTCCCTGCCTCTTGTTTCCAAAGTTGTCCTGTTGGATTCAAGTTGTCCATGGTATCTGGGTGTGCTACTTGGTGCTTTGACTGTTTAATAGATTTTAATAGTAGCCTGCTATGTGAACGGTTAAGGATGAATTTCACTCTTCCAGATGTCAGTGCAAGCCTTCTCCTTCATCTCAGCAAAAGTACTTTATTTCTTTAATGCCAGAATGTTGATTTGCTTTTTGCTGTGTTTTAGCCTTGTAATGATTAGACAAATGTATGTTTTTGGAAGTGTTTCCATTATATTTCTTCTTTAGCCATTAATGTCAGAGTTCATCCCATTTTCTCATGTTAAATGCTGGTTCTGAAAAAGAGAAGTTCTGTTTTCATGTTAATTGCTTAAAATGTTGCTTCCATAGGGGAAGGTAAAGCAGCATTAGTTTCAATTTCTTTTTTTCAAATGGTTCATAGTTCAGTGCTGCAATGAGCAGCTTTCCAATTAGAGGACACAGTACCTGTTCTACTGGGTGTTATTTCAAAATGGCTGAAATTCATTTTAGCTGCATAAAATGTTACCAGTACTATTGGTATATGTTTGTTTACCAGGATGTAATTATAAGGACTGACATTTAAATTACTCAGTGTTCAAAATATTATTTTTTTTCTTCTACAAATGTGATGGTAAGCAGAAAACAGTTTCTCTCAATTTCTTTGGAATGGTTTGCTGTTTTAGTTCCTTTGCCCCATCCCCCTCCAATCGGTTTCCAACTCAAGCAGCTTTCTGTTGCTGGTTCCCCCCTTTACAGTGAGTACTTAATGCTGACTCACCAGTTGTGTTTGGACTGCTTGGCACTGTTGGCGGAGGCACAGGCATGTGTGTGAGCACTCTGACCACAATAGACACCTTCTCGATCCAGATCTCCTTTTGATTAATTAGTTCACTTGGCTTTTAAAGGTGTTGGGGGAATAGGTGGTTTAGGCTTTGATTTATGCTTGTGTTCAGGAGGGAACAGTTCTGAGCATTTGAAGTTCATGGTGATTCTGCCTTTAGTGACCAGTGACAGGAACCTGTGAAGTTTTAGTGTTATGTGAAACCATAAGGAAACTACTCTTACTTTTGTGTAGTTTTTGCAAAAGTTGAATAAGTAAGAACAACATGGCTACTTTGTTTCTCACATACGTGGGATTGTTTTATTCTGTCTTTAGGTTGTTGCTTTTTTTCTTTCTGAGCTAAGTGGCACAGCCCTTTTAGCTAAAACGCGGTGGATTTTTCTCCTTCCAGCCGGCCTGTGCACACTGCATGGACCAAATAACCCTGTGTACAGCATCTTGTCACTCAGTAAACAACAGTGCAACTTGAATCGCAGCCAAAACTTCCTTTGCAGGCTTAACTGTTGCTCTAATTTCATCTGGTTGGTAGGACCTGCCTGTCCCAGGTGCCAGTTCTGTGTCTGACCAGCCACAGCTGGCCCTGAGCAGAGGGAATGAATGGCCCTCGGTGCGGAGCTGCAGCTCTGCTGCTGTGAGCAGAGGAAACCTGCCACACGTACCTTGGGTCTGCTTCCCTGGGTTGATGGGTGCTTCTGAATGTGGCACTTCCCAGCCCTGGCAGACCCTTCAGCATGGATGGATAATTTGTGTTACACTGAAAAATGACTTCTTCAAACTGGCCAACCTAGTCCAGCAAGCATTTTGAATAATTTGATGAAAATCCAATGTTAATAATGGCAAAGGAGTTGCATGTTTGGTGATTTAGGGGTCTGTAAATGCATCGTTGTGTACACATGCCCACTCGGCTCACCATACAGCTCTTATAAATTATCTGTTGAGAGTCTTTGCTATATAAAAGAACAGTCATTTATGGAGGCAACGATCATGGCTTTCCATTCTCAAATTAGACTTCGATAACTTAGGCCTGTTGTACTGAAAGTTGTGGTTGTTTCACAGTAGAAGAAAAAAGTGCTATTTCACCTCTGAGAAAGGTATTTCTGCAGTTTAGTGCCTGGTGAGTTGTTTAGTACTTCTTGATATTTATCAACACATGCAAATACTTAGTGATAAGGCTGGTAGTCAGCTGGAAAGAAAACTTACCTGTGTAATGACCAGGCACTGGGCTCGATGTAAAGATTACAGAATTAAGCTATCACTTGGTAAAACATGGGAGAGAATTTTGTTCCAGAAAAAAGCCAGCAGTTCTAATTGTCTGGTTTGTTGTGTGTTTGTTTTTATTTTGTGGTTGTGGGATGGGACAAAACCCCAACAATTAAAGACAAATTTTTTACTATTTATTGTTTTCTCTTAGAAAGAACTAAGAGTTTGGTATCTGGTACTCTATAAGCTAATGAATACTGAACTTCCATATGAAGATGCAACAAATTCAAGCTGATCTTTGAAATTTAAGACCACCTGTGGCATTTCATTATGCCAGGTAGATATTGGACATTAAAAATTTTCTAAAGGATATGCTCTTTCCATATGGAATTGTCCTAAAATATGCCTTTCTAATGCATAATTAAAAATACCCATGCTCAAATTAAAAATGTACTTTTTACATTTTGATTTTAAAAGTGTCTGCTTTCCTCTGCCTCTTGTTTCTATAGTGATTCTGATTGATGCAGTGGCACTTGGTGGTGACAGAAAAGTGCACCACCTGCAGTCAAGATTACTTCTGGATTTAGCCAGGGGTCTGCTCCATTGGATGCGAACTCCAAAAGCATTACTTGTAGGCTTTTTTTTCCTGTTTCCTTTTTTTTTTTCCTCCTTCTGATTTTTACTTACACAGTTCAGAAAATCAGGAGAAATGCTTTTGCTGAGAACATTTAGTATGACATGTCTGTCAGTAGTTTGTAAGTAGCTTTTCATTCATATTACTGGATAATAACTTATTAACCATTTGCAAAATAAACCCATATATTTTCCTGAGTTTCTTGTGCAAAACCCATCAGCATTCAATGGTAGGCTCGAAAACTAGAATGTTTTGTTAATTCAAGGGATGGATTTGGCAATGTTTTTTAAAGAATTGCTTAATTTCCACTGTAATGGGGTATAGATTTGAAGATCAGGTGAGACAATTCATGCTCACCTGGAACATGGCACTTAGTTTCAGATACTGTTTTAAAAAACATGCTGGAGGATAGGAAGAACTTCCACATGCTGGTGAATATTTGGGAACTGATGAAAAAAGGGGACTTCTTAGAGATACACAAAACTAAATTTTCAGGCGAGGTAAAGCATGGGTTTGATATTTACCCTTATTTCATCAAAAACTTTGGACCTCCCGAGCAGTTAGAAAAATAGAAAAGGAAGAAAAGACAAAACAGTCTTAAGAGGGGAGAAGTTTTATGAAACAATGTGTGCATCCAAAATGAATGCCTCTTCAGTAGCTGTGCTCTTTGCAAGCCTTAAATACCATCAAGAGTTGTTTTTCTGGAATGTTATAGTCTGATTTAGCGTAAAATGTGTTAGAGTCTGCGTTTTTGTGGCATGTAATTTGACTTCTGGCTGATGAAATTATGCAAAAAGTTTCAAAGGTCAGTTTGCTACAGATTTCAGCTGTATATTGCCTTGGTATGGAGAAGATGTCATAAGGAATAGCATTTTGGAAAATATGCTTTTGTAGTTGTTGGTGTAACATATTGCCACCACAAAGCAAACATGAGCCTTAAGTTTTCTTATGCTTCATTGGGAAAAGTGTCTTCTCATCCATCTTCCATGGGCTGCACAGCATAGCACTTAATATAAACTATAATTTAGAAGGATATTCTGTATGTAGCAGTCTGTATATGCCGGTAAAAACAAAATTAAATTCTATCACCATTTTTCCACTTGGAGAGGATAAACAGTAAATAAAGTGATGAGAATCTGGAAGACATGCTGTTGGTCAGCTGATGAGTGTTTGTTGGTAAACTAAATGATGATGATATATGTTTAGATTTCTCCATTTGTGGGTTTTTTCCTTCTTCAGTAGTTTAAATGTTCACTTGTCTACAGGAGCTGGAGAATAATTTATCTCTTGCCCTCTGTATTTCTTTATCTACTCTTGAGTGTCTCTACATCTTTGAGTTGGTATGCAAAAGTGAACTGCTGTTACCTAGTTATACATACATTAACTTCTGTGAGAGTTTATAAGCACCATTTCTGAAGCTGTATACAGACCATGCAGAATCACTAGACAAATCATTCCAGAAACTAAAAAGGCTGGATGCCAAATGAGATTTGATAGCTGCTGAGGCAAGCGTGTAGGTGAACTATAGAGCCCATTTGAGTGCTGTGATATAATCTAAAATTTTGGTGACCTCCAAACACTACGGAAGAGTCCAAGCAACTTTATCACAAAAAGAAGCATCCTTAGGTCTGAAAATTTACACCACATTCCTGAGGCTATTGAGTGTTCCAGACCAGTTCATGTTGGCTAATACAGAATACCAGATGTCCCTGATGAGCAGATCTGGGAAACCATTTGGCAGTAGCTAGTAGAAAATATCATTAGGCACAATGGTGTTGCAGAATTTCTGCCCTTCTTTGGATGTTGTGCATTGCATATCCCCTCTGTAGGCTGGAGATCTGAGCCGACATCTGTCACTCCTGGCTACCAGGCATTAGGATATTCCCGGAAGAAAGAGTTCTGCTGCAAATAAAAGAATGAAAATGGAATAATGAAGAATATAATGTCTGACTGTTAAGTAGTTGTAATTAGCTGCCTAGGAAAGGGATCCTTCGATTCCAATCCCTTTTCCTGGGCTTGTCCAGGGTTTTTATTATCTCATTCCAACAAAGACATGCAGAGAAGAGATGAGATGGGGTCCCGACAGCCACCAGCTTCGACAGCTTCTCTCCATCTCATTCCATTAACCATTCCCAAGTTTTTCCTTATGTATAAAGGTACCTAGACTATGGTCCTCCCTTCCTTACTCAATTTTGCCTCTGTTTAGTCCCACTTTGTAGCATATATCCCACATGTCCTGAGAAAACTGTAGATTATTTTACTTATTCTATTTTAATCCAAACTTAATGTTTCTACAAATATTTTTTTAGAGGATAGTCACACATTTTCATTTTGTTGTAAGATAAGGTCAGATAAAGTATTCCAAATGCAGCAAGGCTCCAAAGAACATGTGTTTTGACAACTTCTACCAAAATTACTTAAGAGGGCTGTGCTACTGGCAACTATAGTTTTCTCAAAATAGACCTCCACTGCAGTGCAACATTATGCTGGAACAGCCAGCTGTGGTGCAGTTGGCTTTTTTTCCCCCTGTTCCTTTTCCTGGGCTTCATTGATGCCAAAGATAGTACAGCTAAATAACCTAATTTCTTCTTATTATGAAAATAAATATATAAATGATTAAAATGTGTTCTAAGCTTGAGATGAAAGCCTCTTATTCCAGACATATTCAAATATGAGCCTTTAATGTCACTGGGTTTTTTCCTTGCAGAAGGTGCTGGACTCTGTATTGTCTACACGTGATGGTTTTCCAAAGCTAAAATTAACATTAGGATAGGCTTAAAAAATTAGCTGGAAGCTATTTTTGTGCAGTCTTTGGAAGTTGCCTACTTGCAGTTTTGTGTTGAGCAGTGAAATAATATAAATCACTCCCCTGAGCAGTGATCTGGGTTATTTTGGTAGCATGTTCCACCAGAGCAGGTGGTAGCGTGCAGGTTGTGAATGCTTTCTTTGTTGTTTTTGGGGAGGAGGGACCGCAGGTAGTGGTGGCTGTGTGGGGGTGGTCTCCTTGTCACCCAAGGTGGTTGTGCCGTATGCTCGTCAAGCCAGAAGAGGGAGCACAAAGGAAGACCTTGTTCCTGAGATGTGACAGCTCCACGAGGCAGATCCCAAGCCGTGGGAATGCTGAGGTCACACAAGTTAATTCAGAGTGCTTTACTCTGTTAGACTGCATGTGAATCAAGAATGGGAAATATGAGCCTCTTGTGGGCTCCAAGAGGAAGGAAATAAATGGAAGAAGTGAAAAGACTAGGAAAAACTGTGCTTGGCATGAGGACTTTTAAAGCAAAACCAAATTGTAGTTTGCTATTTAAAGTTAACCAGTGTATTTGGTTTGTTAGACCAGTGGTGCTTTTCATGATTCCAGAAGAATATTGTGTGCTGCTGCACAGACCAGGTATGTTGGATACTTGAGACTCGTGCTTTCTACAGCTTTTTCAAGTGTTGTTCAGCTGTTGTGTCTTACTGTGGGTCATATAGCATGTTCCTTTGGTCTTGGTTTTTAATAGGCATGCTGATTTGCAGGATTGCTAGTTTGCAAATATATATACATTTATATGTACTTTTACAAATTATGTATTTTTAATGGTAATTGCAAACATTGTGTCATGAGCAAAGGTAGTATTGAAACTAATCACTAATGGTAACTATGTAAGGAGACAGAGGTGTTGATTAAATTTTACAAATTGGTCTCCTGGATGGCAATAGCACTTTTGGCTGCAAAGGCTTGTTGACAGATGTGCAACTGCTTCCCACTCAAATTAGGAGACTTTTCAAGAGTATAGTCTTCTAAATGTTTTCTGAGATTTAAGTTTGACTGCATTAGCTTGAGGAATGTGATACATGATATTTTGAAAAGAATTATTAAAAAAAGCCGCAATCTTATTAGCCTCTTGCATTCTTTTTTCTTTTTTTTTTTGTTTTGGTTTTCAGCTTATTGTTGGGCTAGAACTCCAAATTTCACGTCTGCATCTATTTGCTTTATTACTTTAGATGTGCTATTTCCAGTGTTATGCTCGTAGACTTAACAAGCTAATCTGAGAGACTAAAGCAGAACTGTCATTTTGAAGCTACTTAGTTGAAGCCTCTTTGAAATCAGTGTAGAAAGCTCCAAGACTATTTTTGTTCCCTTTTTAATTCTTAGAGAAGATGTATTGACGTGTTATGTTATGCTTTTAGTGGTGCCTTGATGAGCTGTTACAGAAACGTTGCATCTTTAAATTCCCCTAGGGATTAGACCCCAAATGGACATGTTTTATATTTAGGGGCTACACTGGTCTGAAGGCAGACTTGGGATGACTCCAGGATGCCCCTTTTCTTGAGACAATTGTTTCTTAAATTGTTTAATACTGAATTTGGTGAAAGTATTTTAGTGCTTAAGTGAGGAAAGATGGCCCATTAGAACTGTAGTCCATGCCAACATTTCATGATAAAATAGGCACCACAAAATTAGGAGTGCTAGCATAATTCCTCTCTCTTGATACAGCTTGTTTACTGTCACTCACAGAAGCTTCCAGGATTGTGGAGTATTTATAAATGCTCTGCCCTATAAAATCTGTGTTCCCACAGTGTGGTCATCTCTTTTTCTACTTGGATTGCTCTGTCAGAGATTGAGGAGGTGACTGAAGCCATTTGTTTGTTTGTTTTCCCATTTCCCCTTGAAGAAGACTGAGGCTATGAAAGTTCTGTGGTGAGGTGCCACTCCTCCCTCAGGACTCTTTTACCCAAGGTCCTCATCATATAAACTCTTGTTCACCTGCCAAGATGCATTTGATCATCCCTATAGTAAGAAAGTGCTGAACTAATGACAGCAAATGCTGGTGACACAGGTTAATTTCACATTAAGCATGCAAATTAAATGCATGATAAATTAGATTGTCACACTGGCTGTGCTTGGGCTATACATCACTTTTTAGAATAATGGAATTGTCATAGAATATGCTGAGCTAGAAGAGTCCTATCAGGATCATCAAGTCCCACTTCTGGCCCTGCAGTCACACCATGTGCCTGAGAGCATTGTTTGAAGACTTGATCTCTGTCAGGCTTTAAAAGTCTGTTTCATTGCTCAAGCACACTTGGGTGATAATCCTTTTCCTGACATTCAACCTGAACCTCCCCCAACTCAGCTTCATGCTGTTCCCTGAAAGCCTGTCATTGGTTACAAGAGTGAAGAGATTGGTACCTGCCCCTCTGCTTCCCCTTGTGAGGATGTTGATAGCCACAATGGGGTCTCCCTTCAGCCTCCTCTTCTCCAGGCTGAAAAGACCAAGTGCCCTCAGCTGCTCCTCATACGGCTTCTCTTCAAGGCCCTTCACCATCCTTGTGGTCCTCCTTTGGACAGCCTCCAATAGCTTGATGGGTTTTTCTATGTTGTGTTGGCCAAAACTGCCCCCAGCACTGGAGGTGAGGCCACCCCAGAGCAGAGCAGGACAATCCCCTCCCTTGCCCAGCTGGCCATGCTGTCCCCCAGGACAGGGTTGGCCTCCTGGCGGCCTCCTGTTCAGTGCTGCTCATGTTGAACTTGCCATCAACCAGGACTTCCAGGTCCCTTTCATGGCACTGCTCTCCAGCCTCTCATTTCCTACTCTATACTCACATCCCAGATGTGGAATTCAGCACTTCATGTTCAACTTCATATGGTTGGTGGTTGCCCATGATACATGGTCATATGCCCATCATTGCCTTTTGTATGTTTGGTGATGGCCAATCTGTTGAGGTCTGTCTGCAGGGCCTCTCTGCCCTAGTTTTGGTTGGAAGGGACTATTAAAAGTCATCTAGGCCAAACCCCCTGGAAAAAGCAGGAACGTCTTTAACTAGAACAAGTTGCTAAGAGCTGTGTCCAACCTGACAGTGAATGTGTCCTTGGATTTTGTCTTAGAAGATCTAGAAGACAGCTTTCAAGTTTGTGCAGCATTGATGGTACCTTGAAAGTACTGTCTTAGATGTATCTTCAGCTATGTAATAACATGTTTTGTTTATCAGAATTTATATCTGTCAAGGTTCATTGGATTAAAAGGGATAATTGATGGGCTGCCAGTTTTAGAGTGAACTTTGGGTCCCATCAGGTCACAATGCATTTCTAGCTCCAAATGCTTCTTGAGGGATCTTTTAAAAAAAAAAAAATCCTGTTGTTTCTCAAGCCAAAAGATAAAAATGATGCATGACAGGGACAGCAGGTTTTCTACACTCCTTCTTCCCCTTTTTCTTTGCAGTATTTTCTGAGAGAAAAGCGTTGCCCATTCCTCTCGGTCTTAAAGCATCCAAGTGAGCATTCTCTGAGGGGTAGTAGGTCATGTGAATGATGCAACTGTTTGTTCAGCTCTGGGTGTAGGAGTAAATCCTGTGAACTTTCTTTGTCTCTGCTTGAATATATGCTGAATTGAAAGGTTTCTGAAAGCTAACAAAACTGCTGACTAAGATATAAACTAGGAATGCACTACCTGAACAGGGAAACATGTGTGCAGTATTAGTATTATATCTAGGCACTGTGTTCATTCTCTTTCCTGTCTCGATTTACTCCATTTGTCTACCAGCAACTTTGTACCTCTTTGTTTTGAGGGCCTCTTTTGATCACCTTGTCATTTTAAAAATGGCTTGGATTCTAAAGATCATCACGTAGGAAAGTTCAGTTGTTCTAGAATTGCAGCTTTTATTCTATGTGTTGATGAAACAGTTCTTTAAGGGTGACGTGTTCTTGGAGCAAGTTAACAAGAAGTTTTTAAATAGTTATGGGTGTTTGTCAGCTGCAGCCGAAGAAGGCACTGGTGCCTGTATGGCCCCAAAGTGCTCAAGGTTTTTGGGTCTTTATAATCAGTGTCAGGATTAGCACTTGTGTGCCCTTTTCCTTTGACCTCCACTGGTCAAAATGATTTGGGTAATTCTATGCCATTTGAGAAATAATTATTTTCTTACTTAATTACTACAGTGAAACCAGCAGACTTTGAGGGATTTTCAAGAGAACGAGGGTGCAGAAAGATGTGGTAAGATTTTGTAAATCTCATGTAGATCTCCTTTGCAGAGACAGATCTGGTAGGCTCTTGCAGGGAAAGAAGGAGTTGTGTTGTTCTACTCAGCTGGTGCAGCTTGAAGCTGAAAAAGAGTTTTTATCTGTAGTCCTGCTTGTGGCATGTAAAGCAGCACTAGTATTTTATTTAAACGATTTTCTTGAGAATCTGCAGCATTATTTTAATTCTCATCTTCACAGAAGAGCAGCCAAGCTTATGTGCTCTAAATTTAAATTCTGTGTTTTCTCCAGCTCTGAGTTGAAAGTTGAACGTGTGCCCTAAGGATCTACTCTTTGCTCTACTCTTATTTTTTACAATTATTAGTACTAAGTTGAAAATAATTCAGAACTTGCCTGGGAAAATAGCTTGATTTTATGAAAAAGGCCAGGAGTCCACTGGAGATCTTGAGGAAAGAGTGCTGAGGACAATAGAAGAGGTATTAAGTGTATGCAGAAAGTCATGTGGTTTATATGGATCAGTATTCAAAGCACAACTTGCAGTGCTCGGGGTTTTGTTAGGTTTTGTGTGTTTTTTTTTTTTTTTTCTTCCTAAATACATCTAGTAGCAACATGAGCTATAAGCAGGTAGAAATTGGACTTAAGGACTGAATTAGGAGGAGTGCTGAGGAGGAAATAGCAAAGCAAGTGGAAATGATGAGGAGATGGAGGAAAATGGGCAGTGGGAAGAAAAATGAAATCACTTATCCTTAGAAAGAGTATACCTGTTCTTGTCCCACTTACACTTACTGGTAGCAACTTCTGAAACCAACTGCTATAAATCACCTGAACTGCGAAGGTTATGAAAAATTGTTCCAACTTTTACAAACCTTACTTGTGAGATCTTGCCTTGGAAGCATTCCTAGGCAGAGTACTGGTGAGATGTGCTTGTTTGTACACATTTTTACTACCATTTTAAGAAGAAATGTTGGCAAGGTCTGAAAGAAGACTAATTACAGCTTTGCAGTGAGGGTCTTAATATGGCTGTGGATGACAGCCTTTTGTTTTTGGACCAAAAAATAGACATTAGTGTGAAGTAAGAAGCAGGGACTGCATTGTTAAAATGACTCTTAAATTATTACTTCAAGAGCATTACTTGCTGGTGATTCAGGATACAGTGATGACAGGGGAGGGTTATTCCTGATGGATGCAAAAGACTAAATAGCATGCAGAAGAAATGAGAGAAATAGCAGGGACAGAATGAGTGTTTAAAGAGAATGAAAGAAAAATCAACCTGTTCCTCCGTTTTGAGGCCAAGTTGGCACCCCCTTGACTCATTAAATTGTTCTTTTGAATCTAGAAATTGCCTTTACAGAATGTCACCTCATCAAACAGCAGAGGGACCTGAAGAGAGAGGAAGGTCAGGGCCAACAAATTATAGGCAGAAGCCCTAGCTATTTTATTCCTGCTCATTCAATGTAGCTTTAAGTTGGAGATTTAATTAATCATCTTAGTGTTTGCTGACGTTTGTGTATATGCTGTATTTCCATTCTTATTTGGCATCAAGCAGCAGGATGGTAATTTATTTTAGTGTATACAGAATCACTGAATGGTTGAGGCTGGAAGGTACCTCTGGATGCCATCAGGTCCAACACCCTTCCCAGGCAATGTCTGGTTGGGTTTAGAATATCTCCAAGGGTAGAGACTCCAGAAACTCTGTGGGCCACCTAAGCCAGTATTCAACTCCTCACTGTAAGAAAATATTTTCTTTAGTCAAATGAAGTGACCTGTATTTAAATTTGTGCCCATTTCTCCTTGTCCTGTCACTGGGGAACACTGGGAAAGCCTGGCTTTGTCTTCTTTACTTTCCTTAGCAGATATTTATACATGTTGGTAAGCCTTTTCCTTTCCAGGCTGAACTCTGTTTGTCAGATGCTCCCAATCATCTTTTGGATTTGCTCCAGCATGTCCACATCTCTTTTGCACTGGGGAGCCAAGAGCTGGACCCAGCACTCCTCATGTACCTCACTCAGGACATGATGCCCTCTCTCAGCCTGCCAGTGTCACTCTTCCCAGTTTAGCTTTAATGTAGACAGTTCTGTGAGCTGAAGTATTTTATGAGGCACTTGGGAGCTTTCAACTGAGCTTTGTTGTGCCATTAGCCATGGGTGCTGTGAGGTGCTGGCTCCCCTTGGGTTTGTTTCCCTGCTGCTCTCACACTGTGTTGACTCCTCAGGTGGCTGAGAGAGAGCAGCAAGTTGTGGTTGCAGCATCTTGGTGTGCTCAGCTGCCTACAGGGAAGTGTCAGCACCTGGATCTTGCCTTTGGAAAAAGGTTCTGGAGGGTGTGAAGTGGAAGGAAGTTGGGGGTCTGGGGGAGGTGAGGCACAGGTGACAGTGCTGTGGAGGGAAGGACTTGGCTGAATTTGCCATTTTATAATTCTAATGGCTTGTGGACTTATTTTGGACTGGTTTGGCTGTCCTATGTGTGAGAATATTTTTACTTGTTTCAGAGTACTTGGAAAAGGCTTGAATAATGCTTATTCATTTGTGATTTATGCAGTATTGAGGCTTGCATCCAAAGACATCTCCAATGAGTGTCCCTATGGGCCAGACTGGTCCATTAACTTGTAGTATATTTGCTATAGGCTTTCACTTTCTTTTTTTTTTTTTTTTTCATGTTCATAGCTGGTATACTTTCCCTCTTAACTCCCACCCTCACTGGGAGTACATTTTAGTTATTATTTTGATTTTCATTTTTGTCATTCACAGTTCCTTTGCTTTACATCCCAGAAAAAAGGAAACAACCAACAAAAAACCCCAAACAAACAGAACCAAAACAAAAAAAAAAAAACCACCAAAAAACCCAACAGCTCCCAGAAAATAGTTAATGGATTGACAGAAGTTATCACTCAGGTTTACTTAGGATTGGAAACTGGATAAGAAATTTGTCCAAAACATTTTTGTTTACATTTGAAAGAGAAAAATGCTTCTGCCTTCTCCCTTCCTGGTTTACTCAAAGATTTGTGTGTTCCATGGTTGGCAAATGCTTGCAGTGCGATACTGATAATTTAAATCAGGGAAAGAAATATGACATTAGTCTTGAAAGCTAGAGGTGGATTTTAAAGAAAAATCTGTATAAATTCTATAGGAATGACTAAACGAAACAAGTTTAGTTTACTACTAAACTTGTAAAATATCAGCTCATTGGCTTCTGACTGATACCACCTTTCAAAGGATGATATTTAGAAAATCCAATATATTTCACTAGAAATTTAAGAAAACAGTTTATTGAGGTATGTACATTTTGATAAACATAGATTTTACTTTTCCTGTTGCAGTATGTCTTTGTGCTTTTCTTATGCTAATACTGGCAACTTAAGAAATAAATAGGAATAGCAGAAAAAAGCCTGTGGTACTTAAGCTTCATCCTACAAACAATTTCATCATTCTGAGATAATAAATTTTAATATTTCTTCTCTGGCTCACAGTTAAAATGAGTTAATAAAATAGGAATATTTTGTTTTGCTGTAGTTGAGGTTCTTGTAAATGATAGCAGAGTCTTAATTGTAAAAACAATCTTAATACTTCTAAATTAAGGTGTCACGTTAATGTAAAAGATCTTGACTGAAAACTTATGAAAGTGATGTGAGATCTGATAGCCTTGTTGAGGATCATGCAGAAGAGTGCAGTTCTGGCTGCATTAGCCATGTTGTGGTAGAAATGAGCACAAATGCATTAGGAATGTGATACAATAACCCATTTCTGCAAAAAGGTTGTCTAGTATATTAGCAACCTTTGTATCTAACATAAGGAACTCAAAATGATACAAAACAGAAGATCTCACGCTGGTACATAATGAAAGCTCTTCCTTTATCCTTCTTTTATTTCATTTTTTTGTCCAAACACAGGAAACATTTGGCAAAGATTTTAAAGTCCACAGTATGAAATATCTAGCACTTCTTTTCATAAGTTAATTTTATTATGTCATGTTCTTACATCTTCAATTTTATACCCCTCTTATTTATAATATTAATTTTTTAAAGACTAAGAATCCTTCATTTCCAATAAGGAAAGAATGACTTGGTAGGGAAACTTGTAAGTGCTGTATGATAAGGATGTCAATTTTTTTTTCCTATTAAAACATTTTCTGCAGTTATTTGTGAAAGCTAGAATGAATCTGAATGAGGATTGAGCAATTTCTGCATATGTTATGTGAAAATTGGCAAATAGAAATAGAGGGCAAAGTGCTGACAGAGCAACTTTGTCATACTTGAGCAGCTTTATTTTCTTTTGTTTCATGCCTATATTTCTATGGGTGAGGTGTGATACTGCTCTAACAAAGATCAGCTGCTTAATATTTCTCTTTGGCCACGTCTCCTCTCTTTCAGAGTCCCTGCATCCCTATTCTGCAGCATGCACAGAACTGCTTGTTTCCCAAAGCTGCTCTGTGGCTCATTTATCATTGTATCTGCATACTTAAAACTATACTGAATTCATTTTACTCTGCTGCTGTGAGATTCAGCACCTTTTCATATCTGTTTACAGAAGAGGGATTGAGGTATGAAATGATTAAGGATAAACAAACATCTGGGTCTTCACTTGTGATATGGGGCATGTAGATCTGATTTTTCATGGGACCATTCATTTTTTTAGCCCTCTCTGAACAATGAGAACAAACTTGTGGGGGCAGGTTGTTTCGTGTCTGGGTTTTTTGTTGTTTCATTTTGTTTTTAATTTTAATTTTTCATTTAATTCTGGTCTGAAATTTATTTAAAAATATTTTAAAAGCATATTAATTTAAATAAATACTTGTTTTCCATTTTTATAAATATCAGAATCCTTCTTTCTGCCATAAATAACTTTGTAAGTGTAGACATCTTTTCTGCTTAGCACTCTTGCAAGAAAAAGGCTCAATTCAGCCTCTACTAATGAGAAGCCCCAGAGCTGTAGTTTGTAGACACTGGCTTAAGTGATTTGGAAGACCCTGCTTATTCTATAGATCTAGACCTATTTTCCTTTTTCTTCTTTTTTAAACCTGTCCATCTGGGAAAAGCCAGCATTTTGTACTCTTGTATCTGTACACAGGAGTACAGTACTGTGTGTGTTCAGATATGGATACACACACATATATATAGTATGATAGTTTATATATATTTCTTTTATCTAGATGGTTGGTTTGTTTGTTATTAAAGGCATCATCCAGTATCTGGAATAACAGTAATCTTTTCATATGTCATATATTGAATATTAATATCCAGCATTTCAGCAGTTGGCTGGTACCTTCTGTATGTGTGATTGAGATAGAAAACGTAGGAGTCTAATGGGCTTCACAGCTATTCCCAATTGCATCTTCTGACTCCAGGTTTTTCTCATCTTTATTTTATATTTCCAACTTCTACCACTACTAGAATTCTCCTGTCCCATCCTTGCCCCTCAGCAGGTTTCTGTTTCCCTGGCACTCCCATGCTCCTTTTCCCAGCCCCACTGGTGTTGGCTGCATCTCAGCTTGTCTGTGTGCCAGCGAGCCCCTGCTGCAGCACTGCTGGCCCAGCCCTTGTGCCATTCACTGGGACAGCTCCTGGTCAAGGGGATGAACAGCCATAAGTGAAATCTGTCTCAGCTGCTTCAAACTGCAGGTGGAGCATCCCCCATGCCCCTCTGGGACTGGCACAGGCTTCCTTCAATGGATGTATGGCCAGCACACAAAGAAGGGTATGAGAGCTCCCTTCATTTGCAGTCAGGAGGAAAGAGACTGACTGCTGCAGGCCTCCCCAGAAGGATGCCTGTCAGTAAGTTTTTTGCCTGCCAAATCTTTTTTTTTGTTTTAAAACTGTTGCTAACTTGACTACATTTTTGGAAAAACAGCAGACACACTGGTTCAGACAAAGGAGAATGGTTAACAAATAAGTAACTTAACAAAACTTTATTTAGCATAGATAGAATTAAAAGTCTGTATACGAAGCTGTGTACAGTGAAAGGCTGTAGTACTGGGGAAGGGGGAGGAGTATAGAAAAGGATGAAAGTATTCCTAGCTTTGAAAAATCAACCCTGGAAGCAGAGGTAAAGTAAGGATGGTGAGGAGCCTGTTGTGTTTTATGTATAATGGAAATCTGCAGTTAAATACAGACTTCGTTAAACAAATGAGAAAACAAAACAGCATGGACCTTCTCTACTTGCACCCCCCTCCCCCCCCCTCCCCCCTTTCTGAGAAGCAAATATTTGAATACTGATGGAGTATGGCAGTAACTGGCCCAGCCATGGGGGTATGACTGACAAAAGAAATAAGATGATTCTGTGGCACTTTCAGTCCATCTCTTGTTTTCTATTTCTGTGAATATCTCAGATACAGTAAGAGGGGTAATGTAGAATTAGCGTTTCTCAATCAATGAATAACTATAACATAAATTTCTTATTGATTTTGACAGCTGATTCCTTCTTTTTAAGGAATCTTCCTTTGTAGCTTTAGAATTCTGAGTTATTAATGTTGAAAAAGGCCTTTAAGGTCACTAAGTCCAACCTTTGACTGAATACCACTGGTTTATTCAACTAGACCATATACTACTAAGTGCCATGTCCAGTTGTTTCTTTAACACTTACAGGGATGGTGACTCTACCACTTCCTTGGGTATTCCAGCCAATGGAATAGGATTGGGATTCCCAATTGCTTGGGATTCCATTTCAATGTTTCTTCATCCTTTCAGCAAAGAAATCCTCCCTGAGAATTTCTTTTAATACCCTATTACTAGAAGTAGGACTATGGTGATTTATTATCTCTGTTTTTGCAGTATAAAGAAATAGGGTGCAAAAGCACACTTCCAATTAATTGGGGATATGAATGGAATACAAAAATCAGCAGTAGTATCCTTTATAGAAGAAAACTTAGTGAAGGCATTTGGCTTGAAGTTAGGTGACCATGGTACTTTAATTGTAGCAGTCACTGTATTTCCTCTGCTGGATTAGAAAAGTGCACCTGTTACTAGAAAAATATTGCAGCACATAAAGTGATTGCTGTGTTTTCATACGTGTTTAAAAGTGTATTGAAACTGAATACTGCAATCACTCAGTTTTATTCACAGAACCAGGTTTTATCTTTTATTGCATAAGTACCCACAGATCAGAGAGGATGTTCTGTGACCTTTTGGGGTTATTTATCTTCTTTCTTGTATGCACTAGAGCTTGTGTGCTTTAATCTGTGTTTGCTGAGAAGCAGCCAAATTGCCCCTTCTGTAGCAATCTATCTTTTGTGTGTGTTTGTGTAATCCGTGTTCTGATTGATGTATTAAAGGTTTTGTAGAAAAAATGAGTCACCTGTTTAAGTTTTTGCTGATGAATCACATTTTATGATATATTTACTAAGTGTATGTTAAGACCTTGTGGACACTCAGATGCTATATACAAGAATGTATACTTAATTGTTTAATTATCAGCCTGTTAGGGCTGGGTAAGATGTGGTGCCTTCTTCATGTATATGTTCCCTCAGTTTGTTAATCCGAGGCTTTCAGATCCAACCATATAAAGCACTGACAAATTGATAGAGATTAAACAAATCTGATTTATTCAATTTTCTTGTGTGTGTAGGTAAGTCTGAAGGACTGAGAAATGAAAGGCAAGTTGCTTGGGGTAGATGGGAAGTCTTTCCAATTGCTGGAATAAATAACTGTTTCTGATATGAGATCTAATTATGGACCAGAGAATTGAATGACAAAAACCCCATTGACGTCAGCATCACTAGGGCTTGCACGTATGAAGTCAAGGCAAATGACAAAAAAAGTGGGTCCAAATTGTGCTTTCAGATCTTCAGTAGTGGTGTAAAATCTGAAGTTTGCAATTAAAAAATTCCATGTGTGACAGATTTCTTTCCGTGATTACATTATCAGCTGTTTTAAAAGTGTGTTGTGCGTAAGGTTGCACACTCTGCTGTCACTCCTGGTAACACGAGCGGCAAAAAAGTCGCTAATTTTGTACTGAGTTTGTGAAACATTTATCTAGGCATTTTTGAAGCCAGTATTGCTGCTATATAGCTGTCTAGGTCAGGAAGGAGAGATAGGAAGATAGATCAGGTACCTGGAAGATATCATGTAGAACAATGATAAATTAATTTATGTGGAATTATTTCGAAGTGTAGTCCAGACTTCAGTTAAGATTTTGCATCAAACCTTTCAAAGATGCAGATTCTTTTATTCTTTGTTAAAATGTAATAAAACAGTATACTGTAAGAACTATGGAAATAAGGCATATTATTTACTGTACAGGTATACATATGTATATGATTTTCCCTCCTTCCTTCCATTTATAGTGGATTTATAGAATTTTCCTCGTTGCTGTAACTTGTTATTCTAGAAGCCTCAGGTAGAATCACAGCCCTTTTTAATCATGCTGCACAAATAAATTCATTTATAATGAGGTCAAGGTAAGCTCGGTAGACTAAAATATTGATAAAACAACCTGAGTGTAGTTGGGAGCAGCATTACATTTTACCTAGAATCTTTGTGTCTCTGATCCCTCATAGCAGGTTCCTTTTTTTTTTCTTTTTTCCTTCCCCATGGTTTTTTCAACCTCTGTTTTTGTGCAGATTGTGTTGGGATATACTTGAGCTAAGTGCAGACTGTGAAAACAGTGTAGAGCTTGGGGCCCATGCATAGATGGGGCAAGGCACTGGGATTCTAGAAATATGTTAGTTTAAGGGAAGGAAACGGTAATAAGACATCTAAGAAAAGTGACCTTTTGAGAAGTCTGAATGAATCATGCTTTATTTACTGATGGGAGAAACAAATTTTCATGTATGTAAAAGACTGATTCCAGATGAGAAGCAGTAGTACCCTTTCTGTTCATAAGGGATAGAACAAGAATTTCAATGTACAGCTACAAGAATGTGGGTTAGATACTGAAAAAAAAAAGGCAAACAGGTGACAGATAATGGGCAGATTATTTTTGAGCAGCAAGAATTGTGAGCTCTGGAATAGGTTACTTGGAGACTCTGAGGAACAGATTGGAAAATGCTGTTTGGGTTATGCTGGAATGGGACTTGGGCTATCTGACCTCTCCAGGTCCTCTTCTGTGCCCTTTTTTTCCCCATTGGTGATTGTTGTTGTGCTGTTTTTAGGTAAGGACTTCCTTTCCTTAAGGATCCATACCCTATCGTATGAATATATGGTAGTCTGAAGTTCCCATTTTTATTTACAATAACATTTTGCAGGTCAGTAACCCCTGCTGTCCAATGGATGTGTGCATTTTGGTATTTATGATCTTCAAATTAAGGTAATTTTTTTACAGTTCCTGCTTCTGTGTGCTGGAGGAGTAGCCGAATGCCTAATGAAATTCTACAAAGCAATCAAGAGACAATTTTGTTTCAGAGGCCAGTTCTGCTTCTTCACTTAATCTGTTTTCAGATGCACCATTAGAGTACAGGTGGTGGTAAGGAGGAGATGAATATCTGGAAAATGGCAATTTAGGGGCATGAGATGCATTTACATTCAGTCTGGGAATATACTTGCTGCCTGTGAGTCAGCAGTGTCAAGCAACTATGCGGCAGAAGAGAAAATGATAAAAAGGACAGAAGTGACAAAATGAGTGCAAATTATGTAATCAATGTTTCTCTTTTTATCAAAATTGTTATTTCAAACCTAAATGAGCTTTGCCAGCTAGTGGTAACGTTTTGAAGTATTAGAGTAATCATCATTCATTGGATTTTGTTAGTATTGATATAATTTTCAGTAATGCTGTGTTAATATCTAGGTGACATTTATCCCAGCTGCTAAGTAGTAGAAAAAGGTTAATTTTTTTTAGGATATGCATGAAATGAAAATCCTTTTTATTATATGAAATGAGATCATATGGGGGAAATGTGTTGTTGTTACCAGATGGAGATGCCTTGTTTCTGTGTAGAAGGGTTGGGTGACTTAAAAAAATAGGGAGTCTCTTTCTAATGTTGCTGTGTGATCCTGTGTAGTTCATTATTACTGATTTACTTATATTGCACTGATTCATACGCCCTAGCAATTTTAAGGTGATGCAGGACCATTACATCATATGGGTTAAACTCTGCATAATATAGGCTTTTTCTGAATCTATGCAGCTACTTATAATGGAGTGCAGCTTCTATAAGTGTTTGGTCTTCATTTACAGATGTGGAAGATTCATTGCACTCTTAACTTCATCAGTAATTAATGGTCCTCATAGCTGAAAAATGTAATTAAGCTCTATTTCTAATATGAATTTGTCTGGCTTCAGTTTCCAGGCATTGCCTCTGGTTTCTTCTTCAGAGCTCTAATGCTTTGTTCTTAGTGAGATGTTTATACTCTCTAATGAAGCCACCTTTCAATATTCTTGTTCCAAACTAATCAGACATCTCTCTAACTCTTGTTGCAAGGCATTTTCTCTAGTCCTTTTTTGTTACTGTATCAATATGAATTGTTTTGGTTGTGTTTTTATTAAAAGGTTTAAAAGAGAACTGCACAAGTGCTGTTAACATCTGCCTGGCCAGTGCAATACAACATAACAAAATCAATACTCTGTTTTCCTGTTGATTTATCCAAAAATTGCTCTGTACTTCTTCATTTCTGTGTCATTATCCTAGGAGATCAGATTCATCTAACAGTTCAGTAGGAATTTTTTGTAGATGTTACTCTTCAAAACATGTATAGAGTCTTACAGAACAGGTAGACTATTTTATGCCCAGCTATAAACTTTAGATTAGTTCCCTGGTCCCTCTGCCAGTGGTGGCTTGGATTAACAGCAGTCCTTTGTCTTCTGGATCATTAGTGAACTGTTAAATAGCAAAGGGCCAAAAGCTGTTCTTGATGGGTCCTACTTAGTTACAAATTTATGTTAAATGATGTATTTTTAAAATTTAATTTTATTATGTTTGCAAATTACTTGATTTTTAAATCAAAATAATGAATTGATAAAGCCTTTGTCTTTGAAAATGCCAGATACATTCTGTTAGCATTCCTTTCACATTTAGTATTGCAGTCACCATTTTTTAGCTGTCAAGTTCTTTAGCTGTGGACTGCAGCAGAGCCACTAAGATGATCAGAGGGATGGAGCACCTCTCATCTCAAGATGGGATGAGAGAGGTGGGGCTGTTCAGCCTGGAGAAGAGAAGGGTCCATCAAGACTTGACAGCAATTTCCAGTGTCTAAGGAGGGGCTGCAGAGGGACTTGTCACGAGGTCCTGAAGTGACAGGACGTGGGGGAATGGCCTTAAGCTGAAGGAGGGCAAGTTTAGGAAGAAATAGGAACGTTTAGGAAGAAATTCAGTACTGTGAGGGTGGTAAGGTTACTCAGAGAGATTGTGGACTCCTCAGCCCTGGAAGTGTTAAAGACCAGGCTGAATGGGGCTCTGAGTTACCTGCTGTAGTGAGTGTCCTGGACCAAAGGTAATCTTTAAGGTCCCTCCTTCCAACCCAAATCATTCCATGATTCTGTGAGTTTCTGTGAACATACATTCATTTTTAATGCTGGCAGACATATATTTGGATATATTAATGTAAATATTTAAGAATATAGTAACTTAATTTCTGAAAGTAGTTTCTCAAAACTAAGTTTAATAAAGAAATCCTCAGTTTCAGTGATGCTCAGAGCAAAACTTCATTTGATTTCTGTGAGGCCCATACTGTACATACCTGGGCTTATATATGTGAAGCCTGTATATCTGGAGACTCTAAATAGCATATATATCCAGTTTTGTTTCAACTTAATTTAATTTATTGAACAGTTTATTCAACTAACTAGAAAAATAGTAGACCTCTGCCTGTCATACTGGCCAACTAATTGTATCTTAAGAAATATTTTGCCTTGTTAACTATTTGAATGTGATATCTGAAATGGAGAAACTTTGGAAAAATGTTTGGCTTTCCTTTGTGTGCTGAAAGCTACCTTGCCAGCCCTGCTGTGGTGGGAGAACAAATGTGTGTAGGTGTGAGCAAGAGCAAACTGGGTTTTGTTATCAGTGGCTGATAGAAGGGTGTTCTCAGTGGGGTCTGGAACTGACTGTCAGTGTAGTTGGGTGCTACAGACCCTAAAAAGTGGGACTTGGCAGGTTGATTTCTGACAAAGTCGTGCCTGTACTGCCACTGGGGTTCAGTTCTTGGGAGGGCAGATTGGTGTTCCCAGTGGAGCTGTTGGAAGGATGGATGACACCAGGGATGCTGCCTGCCCTTTGTGGGAGCTGAAGGAAGTGCAGTGGGAGTCACTTCTGTGCTTCTCTTTCTGGATTGATGCTGATTGCTGCTGTGAGTTCCTTGTACAGAAGGTAGATATTTGTGCCACTCTCTCTTAAATGCCTTTGCCTGCAGAAAACGGGTAGAACAGGAAAAAAACAAAAACAAAGCTCATTTCTTCCCTTGATGTTGCAGTTTTGGCTCTGTTTTTCCTTGGGATGACATTGGTTCCATTTGCACCCACAGCTCAGTTTGCACACTCTGTATTTTGTGCTCTTCCTAATATTTGGACATAAGCAGTGTGCTCTTAACATAGAGCAGCACATGAACATTAAGAATTTAGAAGCACAAATATAAAAGGAATAAAATCAGTGTAAAATGAAAACCACCAGAAACGTTCGACTTCCAATTTTTTTGTGTTATTTATCACTTTTCATTGGCCCCACTATTATGTGTATTGAAATGTGTTACCCAGTTTAGCATTTGAATTATGTGAAGGACTGTTAGCCTCAGGATTTAGCTGCAGCTCACTAAATGCCTGGGTCATTCTTACTGTATACTGAAAAAGCCCAGGGAATGAAGAATCTTCCCTATTGTCTCAAAGTAACTTTTTTTCTGTGTTTCTTCTCCCAACCTATGATAAGTTAGCCTGGATTGTTTTGTTGTGGTATGGGTTTCTTTTTGGTCTTTTTGGTTGTGATGTTGGGTTTTTTTAAAATTACTTTTAACCTGTTTAAAAATTTGTGACATCATTATCTGGAGGATAAAAAAAAAATCCTTGTCCAGTTGAGAGTAAAAAGAATGATTCATGCAATGAGATGCCATTCATAAACTTTCACAGAAAATTCTGTTAGCCAGTTGTTTGTAAACTCTGACATTAGAATTGTGTTTAAATCTTATTTCTCAAGTAATTATGATGCCAAACATACTTCCAAAACTCAGGATTTCTGCATAGTATGCACAAAACACCAAAGCATAATATTTATTATGTTTGTAGGCCCAGAGGGGGAAGAAAGGTGCCAAGTGAATGTAGTGAAGGCTGTCTAAATTATTTCACTGGTTGAAGGATGAAGGAACATTTTAATCTTAGAGCCTGTGGGAGATTGGGAGGAGTGTTTCAGGGAGGAGAGTAAGTATAGACTGAGATTTGTAGTGATTCAGAGTTTGTTAGTAAAAGCCATGAGGAGAAATTGCTAATTTTGGGCTGATAGGTCATCTCTGGCAGTTCTTTACAATCTGACAAGCTTGTTTCCTGCTAATTGTACATGTTCCAATTTTGTTTGAAGGAGATTTAATTGGACTAGTTTTAGAAATCGCATCCGGTAAGGAAGAATTAGGGAATACAGAGGTTTAAAACTGATATGTAGCAGCAAAAGATAAATCAGGGAATGTGACTCTAGGGCAGTTTTAAGTGGTATGCCAAGGTAGGCAGTCTGGTCCCATGTGTGGTGACCTCTCTCCAGGTTCTGGTGGACTCTGTATATCTGAAATCCTGTGTATCTTTTCTGGGCATCAGGAGGCATGCATGTATTTTAAAATTTTTTTTTCCAATTTGCAAACTCCGCTGGTGTTCAGCTGACTAAATTGGTTGCACTGCCACAAGTGCCAGGAAGGCTTGCAGGGTTGTACAGGTGCTGGCTGTGTTTGAGAGGTGATACAGAAGGAAACCCAAGTTGACTTTTGGATGACTTTTGTGTTTGTGGGAGGAGATTTTTAGAGGAAACAAAACATTATTTGCAGCAGATGTCTTTGTAAATCTAAAAATGGTTTGCCAGAAGAGTTGTATCTCATATGGTTTCAGCAGTCTGGGTCCTAAGGTGTTCTGTCCTGTTTAGAAAGAAAAGCACAAACCAGCTTTGTAGAGGTCTGGCAGAGGTGCAGGCTACCAATTCTGTGCCGAGTAGGAGTTGATTTACTCCTATTAATGTAAAGGAAAGCATCTTTAAATGCACTGCTTGAATTTATAAAATGAGTTAAAAATTGATGATTGTAGATGATTTAAACTCCCTTGGCCTAATGTTTTTTTCAGCAGTTATCACCCATTAGCCAGAAGGCATGGGAGTGTGTCTTTGCTTACCAAACCTGCTACAGTGCTGTGCTGGTTTTGGTGAGGTAAAGTTAATTTTCTTTACAGTGCTGGTAGGGGGCTGTGTTTTGGATTTGTGCTGAGCATGAGGTTGATAATATGGAGGTGTTCTTGGTATTGCTGAGCAGTGCTTATAGAGAGCCAAGGCCTCTTCTGACCTTTTGCAAATTACAAAGGGATGTTCCATACCATTTGACCTCTTGCTCAGTATATAAAGTAGGGAGAAGGAGGTGGCAGAACATTGTTTGGAGCAATGGTGTTTGTTTTCCCAAGTCACCATTAGATGTGATGGGGCCCTGCTCTCATGGAGATGCCTGATCATGGGAAGCAGTGAATTACTTCTTGGTTTTCCTGTCTTGTGTGCATGGCTTTTGCTTTCCCTATTAAACTCTCTTTATCTCATCCTATGAGATCTTTCACCCTTCCATCTCTCTGCCTGCTCCTGCTGGTGGGGCAGTGAGTGAGTGCCTGCCTTGGGGCTTGGCTGCTGGCTGTGGCTAAGGCACAACAAATCCTGCAGATGAGCTCACTTAGATCAGAGGCCAACAACCCAAGTGCTGTGGTGAACTGGCTCCTGGCACAACAGGAGTTTGTGTGCCCCCAGAGGACGATGACTTCAGTCTGGGCAGACTTGGCTCTAGGAGAAGGTAAATGTCACCAGCTGGCCCATCTGTAGTCCTCCCAAACTATAGGAAGTTGGTAGCAGGTTCATCTCAAGCTGTGGTTCACAGTTCCTTCCTCTGAATGGCACATGGTGAGGATGGGGAACAGTCTATCACAATATGCACTTTGGAATATGGTTTGAAATTACTGAGCCATCATTTAAATCTCCCCGAAGCCAAGTGTAGAGCTTCATAGTTATGCTTTTTTCTCTTTGTATAAGTTCTTTGCTTTCTCATTTCCCCTTCCTCCTTGTAAACAAAATAGAGAATGATGAACACAATTGAAAGAAATGTGCTTTGGGAAATGGAAAGTGGGAGAAATAGACAGAAATCTATTTTAAATCCATCAGTATTACAACTGAAACAATGGAGTAAAATGTTAACTTGTTTTTGCAAAACATTGTCTTAAGTTGGCTGCTTACCCAAGAGCTGAGTAAGGAACTACCCCTTCTAGACAATAAGTCATCTACTAAGACAGACTTATATGACATACTGATTTTAGCTGATAAATTGGATAAGCAGTTATACTTTATTTCAGGATTTAAATAGGGTTTATATCTCATATATTAAGAAGACATTTGTTTTGATGCTGTGTAATGCAGTGATTTGCATGGTATGCTTCCTTCCTTGCTGCTTCTTTTACCTGTTCTTTATTGAGATACAAACCATCAAGTTTTACTTCTATTCATTTAAAACATTGGACTTATTAAAAAAGTGCATGTGCATGCATCACAGCTAAGAGTGAAGGCTCATAGCTTTATATTCCTTATATTCTTTTAGTCATATGTTTTAAAGGAGCAAGCAGGAGAAAAAGAGATCAAAATGAAAATTGAGAAGCAATTAGCTAAAATTCTTTGAATGAGAAAATTAAAATTCATAAACATACTGTGTAACTGAATTACAAATACATAGATACAAATCTCTTAAGTGTAGTTTAAATATTAAGAATAGGAAAATAAAGATGAGACCAAAAGGTAACATGTTTTCTAAATGTGTTTGAGAGTATAGTGAATATATTAAGTGTGGAGAAAGATAGATAGGTAAACCTGGCATCCTACCTGGCAACAGGCTTTGAGAAACTGAATCTAATTAAATGGCATCCCTGCCCATGCCAGGGGGATTGGAACTAGATGATCTTTAAGGTCCCACCCAACCCAAACCAATCTGTGATTCTAGGATAAATGAAAAAAAAAAAAAAAGGAATATAATTTTTGTTGTACACTGGAACTCCTAAGGAAATGTTTGAAGCAAAGAATAAAAGTGCTGGGAGGTAAGAGCACAAGTGTACCTGAGGGAAGGCAAGACAGGAGGGGCTAAAGAAATGAGGAGTAACTCCACTACTGTTAATTCAGTTATATCTAAGGCTCAGAGTGTTCCAAAGGAAAGTTTACCCTGGAGAACTTGTATGGTAGAGGAAGCCTTTACTACTTAAGGCAGTAGTGGAGGAGAATTTGAACAATGACATAAAAGATGAGCTACAGAATGTCCAGATTTAACCAGGCACCTCTCATCTCAACATAAGGATTGTATAGAGCAGAGGAAGATGCCTTTGCTTCTTTGCTGATGGGATTGAATCTTGAGCTCAAACTGCCCTTGGAAAGCTAGCAGGATTTTTTGAATTATAATTTTTCTTTTGTCTTTAGATCAAGAACTTCCCACCTCTCTTGCCTCTGTTATTAATTTGAGCATTTTACTGCAAGCAGGATGTTGTAACTGTTTACTACTTTCCATTCTAATACCCTAAATTTTGTGCACATTTTGCATCTACCTGCTACAGTCGAATTATATGGTAAGTAATTGAGACCTTTCAAAGCTTGGCTTTAGCAAATTAGGTCTCCTCTTTGTCAAGTCTAGGAATGCCCTAGCTACATGTGGTCAAGGTGGGTTATTTGGTTCTTGTATATGCATCTGTGTAAAATTGTGAATTTGTTGACCTCAGCAATGTTTCCCTGCCAACTGGGTGCCTGTTAAATTATGAAATGCCATGTGACAAATTTCTCTGAGGAGTTGTATGGCCTCACTTCAGACTATATGAATTTTTTTTTATATGAAGAACATCAGAAACTTTGATAATAAATAACCACTTTTATTTGTTCATTGGTGCACCTCTGATATAGATGGCATACAGGATTAGTATAAAATAAAACTTCTGTACCTGCAGAGCACTCCAACTGTCTTGACATACGGATGCAATTATCTTTAGGAGATATTTGAATTAACTTGTGCTGCATTTAAGGACTTGAAGGGAGGTTATGTTGGGTAAAACTCAGCACCTTGTGTTGTTTCAGGTTAGAAGATAATTCTGCTTCTATTTGGCTTTTCTTTTTTTCCTACCAATTCACATCTAATAAAATCTTTCTCCTTATTTTCTGAAAATTGAGCTCATTTAAAGTGCTATGAGTATTCGGAATTACTTTTTTTAAAGTCTTTTCCCCTTGAACATTGGTGTATAAAAAAATCAAAACACCTCCATACAAAGATTTAGCATCTCCAAATTAATTAATTTCTTAAAAGGACAAATGAGGTATTTTTACTGTCTGTTCAAGAGTTGATTAATTATGAGGGTAAATGTGAACACTGTCGTCATAGAGTAAGCAGTGGGTGGTGGTTGGTGTGTGAACATTTACTAGCTTGTGCTCTGGATGTGGAGGGACAGTGCCCTCTGCCCTCCAGTCTGAATGCCTGGGAAGAGCAGAACCACCTTGTTGTGCTGCCCTGGTGCTCAGCATAGCACCTGCTGTGTGAGAACAAACCCCATACATCATTTGGTTTGTCTAAACCTCTGTGTGCTTCCAGATTCCAGAGGATGGTACTGTGGGAGCCTCTTGCTAGAACCATTAGGAGAGAAGCACAGAGTTCCAGCCTCTTGCTAGAACCATAAAAAACAGACTGGGACAGGATTTAGGGACAGGATTTAGGGACACCATTTCAGAAATTCCCTGGAAACATTGTGGTCTTAGGTCTTACAGAAATTGTCCTGATATTTTCTTTTCTCACTTAAGGGCTCTTGGAAGCCTTGGAGAGTAGGAGATCATGGATGGTCCTTCAGTAGAAAAGCAGCACAGACCTTTGGTCAGGATAATGATGTCTGCTTAGGCAAATGGAATTGTGGGTGGAGGCCAGCCATACAGGCTCTGTCCATCTGTGCCTTTGGTGGCAGATTCAGACAGATGCTGGGGTCGCTAGGACAGGCTGGCCTGAGGAAAGTTGTGTTCCCAGATCTTACCCTGCTTGGCAGCAGGAGGTGCTCAGCTGTTTGCCCAGGGCTTTGTGTGAAGTTGGTCATGTTGGCCCCATCCCAGACTGCCTGCCCTCACATCACCATCCTATGGAATGAGGTCCAACACATGCAGCCAGCTCCAGCACAGGGTCTGGAGACTTGGGAAAGAAGCAGAGACAGGCATGGAAAAAAGCCATAGCTCCTGCTTTGGGATCTGGCATCAGCAGTGCTTACCTGCCTTGGCCAGGAACGTGTCTGCCTCTGCCTCCTCTGCAGCTCTGTGTACCCATGTCATGCCTTATCACCACACAGACCAAACCAGCTCCATTATGACATTAAAAAAACGTGCATGAGCTGCTCTGGATTGACTTTACCTCGTACAAAGCAAAACCTCATGGAAATGCTTATTCCCTTTCACCGTTAGATGGAGCAAAGAGCTGTTCTCCCCCTCTATGCCTCAGAGCTGAGAAGTCTTTGCTTAAGCTCTTCCAGGGAACAAAAGAAGCCTCATGATTTCCAAGGGCTGTGTGTTTGCTTCAGTTTGGAAAAATGAAGTGCCCAGTGCAGAATCCCAGTGTGTTTTCCCATCTATTTCGAGTTGAAAAACTGAGTATGTGGTAAATTATTGTGGTCTGCAGTGATGCAGCTTTTGTACACAAGCTCAGTCTTTCAGGCATGATTTTGACTTGAACCCTCTTAACTTGCCTGGAAAGTTAAGCCGAAATAGTCAAAGGGATGTATAATCAAATACATACTTCTAAGAATTGACTTTTTGCCAACAGGAGGTGAGTATAACTTGTGCTGAAAACTTGAATTATTAACCTGCTACATTGAGAAATACAGTTCTTGTGATTTGCAAATCATTTTCCATTGGTGCATATTTACATGGTGTGAAGCTATACTTAATACCTTATTTTCTGTGATAGATTCTTTAAAAAATGTACTTTCTCCATTAATTCTTCCTATTCTTTGTTTAGGTGTTTGTTAGGAGGGAGGGAATGAACATGGAAAGGAGCAGGATGAATGCCTGCTTGTGCCCAGCTGTGGTTGAAGCTGTATGTTTTTTTTCTGTATGTCTATGCATGTCCCATTGTGTTATGTTTATTTTGAAAGAACAGTTGCTTGATCAAAATGGTATTTCTTTCTGGCTGTTCCCCTGTGAAGGTGAGTTGCATCTGGTAAGCATGGAGTTTTTTATGCTTTCATTTTGGGACTGAGAGAGGGTTTGATACCTGGCTCCTGGCTAAGCTTTTCCACTTCTGTTACCTTACAACGTGTGGTTAGTTCCTTCCAGTGCTTGTTCTTCCCTGTTTGTGTGTTTATTAGGTTTTCCTATGCTGAGAAATATTTTCTATGCACATCCTGGGAAAGGACTGCTGTAAAACTGACTTGGGGAATTCAGAAATAATGGTCAAAAGTTAATCTCGCTGCATGCAGCTTGTCATATTGTATTTACAAGTGTGTAGTCACACTGTATTATAGAAAATTTGCTAGCATATTTTTCTATTCATATTATGCAACATTTATTGAGATTACACCAGATGTTCTACGTTTTTATCATGTAAAAGAGTTATGTCTTTTAGCAACTCCTTGGACACAAGTTTAAGATGACCTGCCTTAATTTATAAGTCACTATTCCTGGCTATCTAGGTAATTCAGTAAGAAAGGATATAATTACTTAGATGGATTTTTTTGAGTATAGAGATGAGTTGTCTGCTCTGTGCAGTCTTAATGGTGGTTGAATCTCATTATGGTTGTCAGATATCTGTCACAAGGTGGGATCTTGTTCTCATGAGGGGACAGAGCTGTTTGGCAAGCTTGCTGCTAGTTCATGAAGCTCTGTAAATTTGTACAGAGCAATGTCAGGAGAGGGGGTTTTTGGAGACTGAGACAAAGATATTGTGATGGGATTTTGTACATAGCTCAGTGCTTGGGCATAATCTACTTCATTATAGCATTGACTATAAGTACTGTAGTGAGATCACTGCAGGCTTACCAAAAGTAATGGGATCTATTGATAGCTCTTTTAAATAGAAGCTTCCACTGCCAACTTGGATTTTAAGTGACTTATCATTTTGCAAAGATTATTAGAGCCTTAACTCCTCCAGGTTTTACAAAACCAAACATTTGAAGAACTTCCAGATTATTTGCTTATTCATAGGTAAGAGTCAGTTGCCTATGATTCACTGCAATGAATACTCAATTTAGTCTTTCTCTCTCTTTGTCTTCTCTTGTCTGATATGTATTTTACTTAATTTCAAAATCTTCATGGAACATCTACATCTGTAACTGGCCTCTCATAAGTAGCAGTAATACCTGTGTGGTGATACAAGCAGAATATTGTAATATTGTTATGTGAAGCAGTTCATAAAATGTTACTGAATGTGTTTTTGATCTGGTATTTTTGTAAATAAAATGTATTATTCACTACTGAAAACTGAAGGAAATAAAATATTGAACTAGATTAGCATGCACCATTATTTTAGTCAGCTTTTTTTTTTTTCTGTAGTAGGAACTGGGCAAGAATTCTTTTAGTAGGTGAACTGAAAAATCTGATTTTCTACAGTTTTAAAGTTAGAATTTTGTTTTATCCTGTCTGTGAATATTGCATGCGTTTCATGCTGTGGAAACAATGGTCTTGCTCCATGCACAGTATGGTGCTGTGGCCAAGATACTCATTAAGGGACTCCAAATTAATGGAGTCAGGGACTGAGTCCATTTGTTCCCTAACATGTTCTAAAGTAGAAATATGATAAACAGTCATCGAGTGGGTTTTTAGAGGTGAGTGGGGTGGATTTTTTCTTTGTTTGGTTTAGTTTTGAAACGCGTTTTGGGAGAAGGGGTGAATATTAGGATGCAAATATGTGGACAATTTGATCTGGAGTCTCATTAAAGTTTTTAAAGTTAATGAAAGTACACATTTCTTTCAAAATATTTGTCAAATACTTAAATGACTTTTCTACCATTAAAAATAACTGTGTTCCCAAAGTAGCTGATAACTCTTACCCTCTGGGAATATGCTGGAGAATACAAAAATTCCTTGGCATGTTATCTCTGCTTAATATGCATACAATCATTTTAACACCTGTGTATTTTGCTTATATAGGCATTCCATTCATATTTTTGTTTATACATGATTATTTATGGAATCAATACACTACTATATCAGACGCATGCTATGCGTGCATGCTGCGCACCTACTGAACTGAAAGAAGAGGAAATTTTTAAGACTTAGACGTTTACAGTGATGCAGAGGTTCTTGTGAAAGGGATAACCTTATGAAACATCCTCAGAGGACTGGTTGTAGGTAGCAGAGGGCAGGGGAGCTGTGCTGCTGTTGAAGTAAGGGCTTCTGACACGGTGTTTGCTCAAAGGCTGAAGGCTCCCAGCGGCCGCGGGCCTTGCGCGGCTTGGGAATGGGCATGGGAGGAAGCACCACTCACAGTGAAGCCAAATTGGCTTAATTTTATTCATAAGCTTCATTTTATCCATGTTCAGATGGCAGAGAACAGTTTTTTTGAACAGTCAGAGGACAGACAGTGGACATAGCGTTTATTTTCATTTAGAGTTCAGGTAAAAGCTTATCATGTTACTGCTTGTGGCTAGACAGTAAAAAATGATTGTGAAATGTTCAGGTGTTCAATGGGCATTTTATAGCTGCGTCCAAAACCTCAGTTTATTTTTAAATTGTGCGTTTCTCTGTATGTTTCCTGTATTAAAAACTGGGGAAAAAATTCCCTCTCATTTCTTGATTAGTTCTGTAAAAACATTCCCCCTACCCTGTAAGGATCTCCACAGGGTCAAAGGCCTTTATCCATGAGTTGTAGAACTTTCAGGGACTTGTGTTTTGGGTGCTGGTGACCCTCTGAGCTATTGGAAATGATTTGAACTCTAGAGTGGATCTCAACCTGAAGAAGCCAAATGTGTCCTTTCTGCTTTCAAAATTTGGTGTTAATGAGAGGAAACAGGAGCTATTCTTTTGTGCTGTTATTAGAATGAATTAAAAAAACCAACAAAAACCTGCAAAGCCAGGATTTTTTTTGCCTGTTTTCTGAGAAGCAGAAGAGAGGGGTTTTATTGTTTCTTTGGCTTGTTTGTGGTATTTTTTTTTAAGTTATAGTGCAGAGAGAGCAAGAAACCTCCCAAACAGCTGAAATTGCTAGTGTGCCACTTTTCAACTTGCTCATTAATGTGCTAGAAGAAGGACTGAGCATTTAGTGGGGAGGAGAGGGAAAGTCTTGACATGGAAATTGGAAAAGTTGTTCACGTACTGATAGAAGTGACCTGCAGTGTACTACTTGCACAATTTCTGTACCTAAGGCATGGGGTCAGTAGAAGAAGCAATAGATCGTTAACATGAATGGACATAGCCATCTACTATAGATCTAAAAACCTGTAGGAGATTTTTATTGCTGGCCTCAAGAGTAAGTCCTGGAGTACTTATGCCAGTTGCTCTAGGGGTGCCTAATCAAAGCAATCCTTCTGAACCACAAAGTGCTTGTAGACATTGGAAGGTTTTTTGGTTGTTGTTTTCTTTCCAAGCACTTTAAATGCAGTTTTAACTTTGCAAAACCACCATGAGGACCTTCCAGACCTGAAACAGTTGTGCTCTTCAGGGCAAGACAATCTCAGACTCTGAAAAAGTGAGAGGGCCTCTCATGAGAGGAAGGATTGGAATGGCTGAGCCAGAGCTGGCACATGGCCCTGGAGCTGGCAGGGCTGGCTCAGCCCTGTACCCTGCGCTGGCCCGTTCGTCACACGGCGAGGGAGCAGGAGCTGGAGTGCTGCCAGCCAAGGTTCTTTGGAGAGAACAACAGCCTTGTGAACAAGCAGGAGCACCACAGAGGAGGTTTTTTATTTTTCCTTTACCTTGTTGAACCTTTACCTCTGTTGAACTTGCTCTTTGTCTGGCCCAGCTGCTGAGATGCAAACTGTTGGCAATGTGCTGGTCTTAAAAGAAAAGCACAAGGCAGGCAATGGGGCTGGTTATATTCTGCATGTTACATTGATTTGTTTAGAATATTCCCTTCTGAAGGTCTGGGCAGATGTTCAAGGCTGCGTTAACCAAGTGTGAACGAAATGGATCATGTAACATTCCTTTGTCCACGTGTAACAAAAGCAGTCTGAAGAGAATGAGACTGAAGAAATGATGAGGGAGCTCAGGATGAGAGCAGAGAAGCTGTTGGTGAGGTCAGCTGGTGCCCATGCTTTGTGTTCACAATGGCTGTGTACTGTGGGATGGCTTTGCTTTGCTCTGCTGTGCAGATATGTTGCATTTCTGTGCACACAAGCAGGTGTTGTAGCTTTCGGATCTTTTTTGTGATAGTACATAAAATGGGGTGAATTTTAGGGGTTCTCCTGAGGTTTCTAAATGCTCCCTTTGGAGTTTGTATTGAAGATTTGTTTAAGCTGTCTCACTTTTTCTTTATGTGCGGTTCACTGTCTTTAAGTTTATTTCTAGTAAATGTAGTGCTTTATTTTCTACCTGAAACTTGTGTGTTGATCCCTTTTAAGGGAGACAGTGTGTGGGTGTTCTTTTTAAGGACATTTGTAAGTTTATAACTCTGGAATTGCAAGTTATCTTGAGAATATTATAATTTCTTAAGAAAGAAATGGAGTAAGCCTTGGTTTACAAAGTCATTCTTATTGTCAAAGCCCTCATATTGTCTTCCTTATCCCACCTTCAGTTTTATAGCCAGCCTTTTTATTTCTCATTTCTTAGCTTGGCGAGGTCTAGTTCCATTATTTATGCAGCTCAGGACTGGCAGTCTTCCACTGCCATTAAGAGGGTGATTTGCAGATCTGCAAGAACAAAAGTTTTTGCTTTGAGAACGGCCTTGCATTTGGTTTACAGTTGGTTACTGGTAAGGCAAGGAAGATCTTGATCCTGCGACACTGGAAGATGGAAACCAGTGATGTGTGTGTTTGTGCCAGAACTGTAGCTCACGAGCCTGGCATAGCTACAGTAGAGGACCTATACTGGAGAACCAAGACCAGCCCTATGTGATGAGCTGCCAGGGTAGCTCTGACAAGAGTAATTCTGTTTTCTTCAGTTGTTTGGTTTTGTCTTGGTTTTTGTTTCTTGCAGTCTTTTTGTTTAATTGTTTGGTTTGGTTTTCTTTTTCCAGGGTATTTTTGTCCAAGAAACAGCAGTCATCTCCCTTTCTTTCCATTTGTCATAGTCTTTGTATGATGAATCACAAGAAATGTACACCACTGAAAATGCAGAAACTGAATTTTTGGTTGTGAAATCTGGCGGTCAAGTTGTCAGTTGAGATTTGTCTACAAATCACGGCATCATGGCTAAACTCATCTTTCATAAAAGTAATGAAACCGGCTGATATCTATCTTAAACTATTAGCTGAATGGCAGAGCTTGTGTACAAACACTGATTTTTTTTTTTTTTAAGGTCTCTATAGAATGGGGAGAAAAAGGTTGCAATATTTCCTACAATTTCCCAATCTCCAATCGTGACATCATCTCAAGAAATTGACGACCTCATTTTGTTTAATAGCAGAGTTACTTTTGGATAGGAAAACAAAAGTTTTATGATATGAACTGCATGATCAGGTGTGATTCCCATGTGTTTCAGAAATGGGAAATAACTGTCTTTTCATGAAGTTGCTCCCATCTCAGACATGAAATAAATGTAATACTTTTTCCTGGATAAAAGACTTGGGAAATAAAAAGAAAAAAAATATAAGTGGCCATAATATCCTTTTTTGTAATCCAGGATCTTAAGCTTGAAAGGTAAATGCCACATTATCAGCAGATGTATAATAATTCTGCAATAACTCTGAACTGAAAATAGTTTTGATTCTTTATTTCTGCTGTTCTTTCCACCAAGGCTTTATTGCATTACAAAATTAATGACTCCTATTTTCTTCTTTTCATTTGGTGTATCCCTATAGTATTCATTTGGTTCATTAGTAAATCAGCTCAACTGCTGAATCATTTCCTAGAATCATAGGAAAAACACCTAAGATGAGGTTTAAAAACAGTCTTTTAAGTAAAAAAAAAAACAACTAACCCCCCCTGACAACCTAAAAGCCACATTTCTTTTTTACTCCTTTGTGTAAAGCTTTCCAGATGTCCTGCAGACCTTAATTAAACATGCTAAGAATAAAATGCATACTGATATACCTGGGGTACTAAATAATTGCTTGAAGTTGTTAAGGCTGTTCATTTAATCAATATTTTTGTCTCTCATGTTTTCTTGGTGGTTTTTTTGATGGATGCTTGCTAGATTCCAATGTCAGCCAGCAGCTATTTTCCCCCAGAAGAATGGACCAGCTGGAAAATCTTTTTGGTAAGAGGGGGGAAAAAAAAAATCAAATAATTGACTCTAGCCAATGCCAAGTCCCTTCATCAAAGACTGTTACTCAAAATGTCAAATCTAGTTTTCTGCCACCATTGTGAGCTATTCCTTCTGTATAGCAGATATCACCCTAACTGTTCCAAATTAAAGTCACTGGTCCTCACTACTAAAATAGAAATGACTGATGTAATCTGGAGTATTTATTTCCTTCAGTTTGTGGGACAGTTTGGTAGGTATAATGATTCACAGAATCATCAAATATTTTT
Organism: Dicaeum eximium; assembly: GCA_013396995.1. NCBI lineage: Eukaryota > Metazoa > Chordata > Aves > Passeriformes > Dicaeidae > Dicaeum > Dicaeum eximium. The sequence continues at coordinate 106,957 of VWZP01002791.1, forward strand.
TTTTTCCTGGATCCTTCTTCTAAGGCATCTTTTACAGACCTCTCCCCCACCCATCCACCCCACCCCCCAAAGAAAAAAAAGTTTAAAAAATTAAAGCAGGCATGTTAGAAAAATTTCTCTAAGTTGTTCCTTACAATCAACTGTCTCACCTTATGAAAGGAGATTGTATAGCAAATAATCTTCTACAGGAATGCATTTTAATCTACTGTTAATGAGTACTCTTATATGGAAACATAGGAACAGAAATTTGTTAGTTCCTTCCTTTGGTAATTACGGAGATTTATCCTTCTAGTTTCCTGTTACATTAATATAATACCTGTTTCTTCTGGAAATTTACCCTTTAGATGACTGTTTCAAAATCAGTTAGTGTGGTCTTTTATTTCACATTATTATACTCATCCTCCTGAGAATGTCACTCATTCTTTATTCGTATCAAGAGCATTACTATACGTAACTGTAGGTTACACAGTAAAGAAGTTATTCCTCATATTCATGTGGAATTTCCTGTGTTCCAGTTTCTCCCCATTGCCTCTTGTCCTATTGCTTGGCACCATGGAGATGAGCCTGGCTCCATTCTCTTGGCATACCCCCTTCAGATACTTACTTACATTGATAAAGTCTTGCTCCTCTGTGGTGTGGCATTCTTTTTTGGCACAATATTTATTGTGCCAGATTGCATGTTTTACTGTATTTTGATGTTGCATGATGAATTGTTAGAAAACACAAAAAGGAAAATTATTTTCACAGGGCAGTGATTTTAAACCTGTAAGTTTATTTTATAAAGCCCGAGAAGTATGTGAAATTTTCAAGAGAAGTGCATATGATGAAAGGCATCTAGTCAAAAGTTGAGGGATTTCAAAGAAAACTTCTTAAATAATGTGAGACTGTGGAAAATAACAGTACAAAAGCAAAGTTTAAAAAAATGAGTCCATTTCAGAGGCATTCAGAAAAAAAAATTGATTAGACGTTCCTTATATCAAATGGAGGACCTCAAGTAAAGCAATAATTTATTAAAACTCTTACTATACATACCAAATCAGTTGTTATTAGAGCATTTATCTGAGTTGGGGTCTTGTGGAATATGAAATGTTAGGTTCAAATTTTGCTGTCTTTTAAAGCATAGCAAAGCTCAAATGATGGGACACCAGTCAGTTGTGGTAAAAGGGAAGAACAGAAGACTGCTGGCTTCTTGGAATGGAAATATATTACCCAAATAATGTTCCCATGACATTCCCATGCTTGCTTTCTTTTGAAGGTCCTAAGAATTTTGCTTAATAAAGAATGTCCTTTTTTACTGTTAAAAGTATTTGGAAGCTTAATTTTTCAGTCTTCCTTTCTAGTTGCTTGCCGAGATGAATCATCTTGATTACTGATCTGTTCCTTTTGCATCTGCAAGTAAATACAAATAATGTAGTTAACTGCAGTGCTTCCTAGGGATTGAGTTTATTTTCTGTTGTTGGTCCTTGGTTCTTTTATTTTTATTTCCAATGTTACCATCTAGTCCGTGTTTGTACATCTGCTCCTCTTGCCCATCCTCCTATGCTGTGGATTGGGCTCTTTTCTTCTTCTTCTGACTGCCACTCAAGCCATTAACATCTCGTTCATTCACACCTTGTTCATTGTTGGTTTACAGCAGCAGAGGAAGGACAAGGGCTATTTCATAACACAGTGATAAATTAGAATATTATTTATGCTTAGTACAAGCAAACATCGTGGGAACAGGGAGGTATATAAAATGATTGTTTTATAGATTTTTGTAGCACCGCTTTGATTTATGCCTTCATCCTCAGCAGTACTCCAACACATTCCTGGAAAAGCTGGCAGCCCCTGGCTTGGAGAGGTGCACTTTTTGTTGGGTTAAGAACTGGCAGGATGGCTGGTCCCAGAGCGTTGTGGTGAACGGTGCTGCTTCTAGCTGGCATCCGGTCACTTGTGGTGTCCCCCAGGAATCAGTGTTGGGCCCATTCCTGCTCAATGTCTTTCCTGATAATCTGAAGGAGAGGATCCTGTCTACTACTAGCAAACTCATGGACAACACCAAATTGGGTTGGAGTGTCAGTCTGCTGGAGGGTAGGAAGGCTCTGCAGAGGAACCTGGACAGGCTGGATAGATAGGCCAAGACCAACGGGGTGAGGTTCAACAAGACCAAGTGCTGGGTCCCACCCTTTGGCCAGAGCAACCCCCTGGGGTGCTGCAGGCTGGATCAGAGAGGCTGGAAAGTGCACCAGCAGAGAGGGACATGAGGGGGCTGATCAACAGCTGCTGAACATGAGCCAGCAGTGTGCCCAGGTGGCCAAGATGGCCAACAGCATCCTGGCCTGGATCAGAAATACTGTGGCCAGCATGACTAGGAAAGTGATTCTTTGCCTGTGCTGCCCCCCAAGTCCTGTGCTCAATTCTGGGCCACTCAGTTCAGGGAGAACATTGAGGTGCTGGAGAGATTCCAGAGAAAGGCAGTGAAGCTGGGGAAGAGTCTGGAGCATGAGTCCCATGAGGAGTGGCTGAGGGAGCTGGGCTTGTTTAGCCTGGAGAAGATGAGGCTCAGGGGAGACCTTACCACTCCCTATGAGTACCTGAAAGGAGGGTGTAGCCCCGTGGGCATTGGCCTCTTCTCCCAGGCAACCAGGGACAGGACAAAAGGACGAAGTCTTAAGCTATGCCAGGGGACATTTAGGTTGAAGGAAGTTTACAAAGAATTTCTTCACAGAAAGGGTGTTTGGATGCTGGAATGAACTGCCCAGTGGTGCAGTCACTGTCCCTGGAGGTGTTTAAGGGAAGACTGGGTTCAGCACTCAGTGCCATGGTCTGCTTGACAGGGTGGTGTTGGGTCATAGGTCAGACTTGATGATCTCAGAGGTCTTTTCCAACCTCATCGATGCTACGATTCTGTAAAAAAACATAAATTAATGTAACAGCAGAAGAAATCAGGAGATTTGCAGTTCTCCTTCTTGTGTATTATGTTATTCCTCAGTATTTGTGAGAATTAAACTGTTAAATCTTTTCAATGAAGCATTTGTGTATAAATACTTGATCATATGTGGTAACAGGCTTTGGTCTAAAACATTCCAATGGTTTGGGAGCTGCCAAGCTTCAAGTGAGCAGTCAGGGCTCTGCAAAAGACGGGAGGGATGGTAATTAGAAAATAAAATAAAGATTATATTTTAATAATAGCAGGCTAAGCTTATTTGCAGTTTGGTTTGGTAAACTACTTGCAGCATGGTCGGCAGTGCTTAATGAAAGACAAGAATAGGAATGAAAAAGACCTGTTGTGGTGAGAATGCCTGTTTTACATTGTGTTGCTGCAGAGGTTTATATGAGGAGACTGAAACTGGGGTGAGTTATAATAGGAGTATATTTACACTGTGTTTAAGACTGTAGCATAACTTCCTCAGGTTATTGGAATGATTTACATCTGCTATGAGATATTTTAATTCTAGCTGTGTTTTCCACAAAGTGAGTGTACACTTCATAAAGTATAGGGTAAGGCATCAAGAGAGCTGAATTCATGCTAAGTACCAATTTCCTTTGTGATGCTGAGATGCTCAACCATTTGACTACTCTTCCTTTCTATAAAAGAGAAAATAACTGAAGATACTTGATTGTTTCATAGTAAAATGAAAAAAGGTTGAAGAGGAAAAAATGCTTGTTTTAATGGGAACATTTTGAACGTATTGGTAACATACTGCAGAAAACCTTGGCAGTTTTCTTAGTGTCAGCTAGTTATTGTCTTTCATATGTGCACTTTCAGCAAAAAGACACACATTTTAACAGTGAACAATCATCCTTTTTCTTTCCTTGACTTGTGTTGTTAAGCAAAACTTTTGGGAATTCCAAAAGAAAGCGAGTATGTTCATGTGATGAGAGCAGCTTTTGCAGAATACATTTACACGATCCTCCTGCGAATACCTGATCTTTGTTTTATCGTGTTTTATTCTTAGAAAAATACATTAGTAATAACAAAAATGTTTAGTTTATATTATGTACTTATACATCTATGTTTAAGTTATCCATAAAGACACCAGTGAAGAGTTAAAGCAGTGTTTAAAACCTAGGCAGTGGTGCTTCTTTTTCTGCCAGAGATCAGGCCCACTGCTCAGACTTGGAATCCACCTGGAAGTAAATCTGGAGTTCCCTAGAGGTTTTATATGCCAGTTGAGGGTGAAAAGGGTTTGAGATCCTTTCTTTTGAATTCTGCTTTGTTTTTTGTGCAGCATTGGAGTCTTACTGATGGCTTGGCAATTTCCTTTCTTTTTTTTTCTTGGAGGTTTTTTTTTTGTTGGATTGGTTGGGTTTTTTGGTTGTTGGTTTTTTTTTTTTTTTAAAGTTATGGGACAACTGCAGTATGTAATTTCCCTATGCTCTGAAGAAACCAGAAGTGTGAAGAAATATCAGTGTAACTCATTATCTCATCTTTGTAGAGGAAGAAGCAAGTAGCATTCACCTGCTCTAGAAAGAGAGGCTCGCAGTTTTTTCCTCTTCTTCCTATATAGCTGCATGTAGCAGTAACTAAGATTGGAAGCTTGTTCTTCAACTTCTTAGAACAAGATCTAGGAAGGGAGGAGCAACACCAAGGTGGGGTCCTTACTAGAAATGATGAATTTAAATTTCAGTATCATTTTTTAGGTTGAAGGAACCAGCCACTTCTAACTCGTAATGGCAAATTGTTCTTTGAGCTCTGAATGCTATTATGAAATTTAAGATCATAAGCTTCTGGGGCCAAGGCTAAACCAACTTTTTGGGAGCCTGGTGCAGCGCTGTAACCTTTGTTCTTTAAGCCTATTTTGTTCTATTTTGTTACAAAAGCACAGAGGGGCCTCCAAAGTGTGTGATGTAATGGGATGCTGTTGCTTGTTCAACACTGAGTTTGTTTCCTGCAAGTTTTTGCAGTTTTCTGTGGCAAGTTTTTCTTTTGTGGCAAGATGTGCTGGGTCCTTGTAAAATAATTGGGTTTTGAAGTTGAAATGTATATATGAATGTAGGAAACAACTAAGAATGAGGTAATGCTTTCTGTCATGTCGGGGGTTGATCTTTACCTTTCTTTTCCAGGGGTATTTGAAACTCTGTCCAGATTGATCCCTGGTTTATTGCCCTTACTCAAAACTAGTCTCACAAATGCGGAATTCAGTGAAGATAATGCCTGTCTAGTCAAGTGTTCAACTTCATAAATGCAGGCTCTAGTGCCTAGATGACAAAGTATCTGCCACATCTCCTATTGAGTAAAGCTGAATTAGCTATCCCTCCTTTGTTTTCTGAATGCAGACTTTTTGTTATTTGTTCCTTTTGTTGTTAGTGACAAACTTCATCTTCAGAATTCCATGCTATAATTTTTGCTTCTCCCAATAAGATGATGTATTAATAGATTCAAGTATCAATGTAATGATTCAAGTATCACCAATCTTTCTTTGCATAAAAAATATAATCTTCATACAACATTGTGCCATCACTTGCTAAGAAGCTCAGGAGCTGGGACTCCTGCAAAGGACTATGTCTATCCCAGGATCTCCTGTAGCTGGTCAGCTGGGAAGGAGCTGACTTCCCAAGGACACATGGTTTTGTATCCCTTGCAGTAGTCCTTCCATGCTCCCTGATGTAGGGATCTCCAGTTGCATCTGTATTTGCTGCCTGCACTGCAGGTTTGGGGCAGCTTTCAGCAGCTCATGATCACCTCTAAGAGTGCATTTATGTGGTGGTTGTTCACCATATTTGCATTTGAAGAAGTGAATATGTGTAGTAGAGCTTGGCACTCACCAGTTATGTCTCCATACTAAGACAGCTGAAAGCACACCTGGAATGTCTGTCTTACAGGTTTGGATTCTGCAGCAAGGTCAAGTTGCTTGGCTGTTAATTATACAGCACACTAATGCAACAGAATTAAACCTGAGCAAAATGGGGAAATCAGATATAGTAAGAGAAAAATTACTTTCAAGGGCACTGCAATGCAGATGACAGTTTCTCTTGAAACAAGAGTACAGAGGCTGTCATGGTGATAATTGTGTGTTACCTACCTTACTATCCAGTCACCTGTTATTTATAGTTTGGGGTTTTTTTCCCCTAGGAGTTTGCATTTGTTGCTTCTCTTCATACTTATTAACTTCTAGGTGTGATTTTTTAAAGGCATTTAACAGCTTCAGCAAGCCATAGTGGGATTTGAAGAGATTTGTTGAGATGCCTAGGTTGTTGGTCTGAATTTAATGTAACATGTAAGAGAGAGACCATAAGAGTTGTAAATAGTCAAGAGAGATTATGTTGAAAAAAAGACTGCATTTTTTTTGCCTACATGTGAAAAGTGTTTTCTGGGAAGCATTTTGTGAGGTTTTTCAGGTAGTAAGTTAGAAGAGAACCAAATCTTTACCTAGGGCTTTTTTTTGCTTATATAAGCAAGTTCAAGCTTTACTTAATATATTTTTTTATACTTTCGAAAGCTATCTGTTGCAAGGATTAAATTAAAAAATCTAAAGAAAACTGCTCTGCAGAGGAATTACTGTCACTTCATATGACAGACCAAAACCATTAAAATGTATTGAGTTTGAAGTAATATCAAATCACATATGATATTGATAAAAGGAAATTACTTCTGTGGTAAATTCCACCAATGCACAGAAGAATCTGGCTTGCAACTCTAGAATTGAGAAACCTTTTCCTTTTATGCAGTCTCTTTTTCTTAGAGGGAAGAGAATGGGCGAATAAAAAGAAAAGCCTGCGGGCTGTAAAGTCCATACAAAGCAAATTGCTTTTCTTTCTTTCTAAAAGCATCATTCTGAGAGTGGGAGTAAGAGGTATATAAAGCCTTTGTACCTGGCAGCCATTTGATGGACAGGCTATCATTATTTCTGTTAAACTCTTGCAAGTCTTCTGCTGGAATCTGAATGTGTAATTTAGAGCCTTTGGCAGGAGAGGATGGCACTACCCCTTTTGCTTCCAAATTCAAACAATGAATGTGGGCATTCAGGAAGTTTCACTGTATTACATAAACCCTTTTCTTAGGTCTTCCATACAGACTCTCCATCATTTCAAATTAATTGAAATTGCCCTGGCATTGCCTATTCCAAACCAAGTTAAACCAGGGGAGAAAACCAACAAAAAATGCCCCTAAAAACGCCTAAAAAAACCCAAACCCAAACATAAAACCACTCAGCAACTGGAACAAATGTTCTTAAGTGTTGAGACATGTACTGCATGTTTTTTCTTCTTGTGTTGGTGTTTTTTGCGTTCCTGTGTAGACACATGCTTAAAAGTGCCATCAACCTGTGTGCACCAGTCAAGTTTGAGTGTTCACCTCCTTGCATAGCAGAAACTCTAGGTGTGGACAAGACTGAAGATACCTGGTGTTTAAGGATGATGTTTTTTAGTGTTTTAGTATGCAGGCTTTTTGTTTTCTTTTTGAGGCAGGCATATCCTATATGGGATGATACACTTGTATTATTTTTTCCTTTATATCTTTGTATATCTGTGCATCTCTGGTATTTTTTTCTCTACTTCCTATTCTGAGCCCAGGAACTTGAGCATCATCAGTAGAAAAACTGACATGGACAAAACTTAAGCTGCCATTGTAGGTTGAGCAGACAGACTGTTGGCATATGGGGCATGTACAATGATTTCTGTAACTCAAGTAATCATGAGTAAGATACAAATATGGAGGCCACCTTATTTTTCAGTGTGATGTCGGCTGGGTAAACCTCCCCACCCCCCACAATCAGATAGTTGATAATGTAGTGACTCCTCACTGTTTATGGTTACAAAATGAGGTTCTCTAAAATAGGAATTTAGGGTTATAAACAAACAGTGGTTTAAATACTTGCACCCTTAGGACATCTCTTTGATCCAATTTTCTAGAAGGCATGGTTGTGTGACTGAAAATATTCTGTAGGTTTTCCCAACTGGTTTCAGTAGCTTCTGTCTATATACAGCCTGGCCTTGTGGACTGAGACAGAAAATACATGATATTTCATGGTAGGATTTATGCTGAATATTTGCCTCTTTTTTCTCAGTGGGAGTGTGCCCAACTGGCTTAATTCCTCCCTCAAGTCCTAACAAGGCTCACTTGAAATTTGGTTTAACAGTGACAAAGTTGCCTTGATGCTGAAATTTTTCTCCATGTCAGCACTGAGATCTCAGTAGTATTCTAATGTTGTAAGAGAGAGACATTTTTAAAATACTTTCTTTAGACATCCTATATGATTGTTCATTTGTAGCTGAGTGTTTTTCATGATTTGATTTCAGTAATTTAAAAAAGCTTTAAGAATCTTTCCTTTTTTCCTCATCTACTATGAATATTGCTGTGGGATGTTGAATTCTGTTCTGTTACCTTAGTAAATATGTTTTGGAGAGGTTTTGATCAATCACAGCTTTTTGCTTGTCTTCCAGCTGCTCACTGTTTTGTAAATCTCCCTCTTCTGTGCTTGTTTATTTTGGAGACCAGTAACAAAGACCACTGAAATTCCATTAGCAGTGTCCTGTTTTGCTCTCCATTTCCCTCTTGATGTGTTTCCTTCGTCTGAGGATGACTGGAAAAAGTAGTTTTGTAACATTTGACTCTTGCATTACTATTGCCCATCATGCAGCTCTTTCTGGATGCACGTGCTGCCAGGCAGCGCTGGGCTCCAGCCTTGTGGGAGCCACATCCCCTTTGTGCCTGCAGCATGTCTCATCCTCTTCCTTTTTTTTTTTTTTTTTTCCCCCTTCTGGGTAATACTTAGAGCTCTATTTTATTTCCAGACTGATATTCAGAAAAGCATGCATAATTGAACGGTGCAGTCTAAAAGGTTACAAGTGCAAAAGTTATTTTTAAGCATCTGTTTTCTGGTTCAGACTTAATGATATCTGAAGCATGTTTTTCAGGATGACTCTGTTAGGATGGTTTGTTGTGTGGAAAGGCTTATCAAAATCTATTGAAAGTGATGAGTCCTTTCACATAACGTTTTCTATTCAGCAGTGTGGTGAATTATGTAAAAGTTTATATAACACTGTATTAAAAAAATGTTATTTTGTTATTTTTGCAGTTTTCTTCCCCTCTTAAAATTTAAGGAAGGTTTCTTCCTTGACTGGATTAGAGATACTCAGACAACCATTGCTTGGAGACCACTGTTTAATGGGTATTGTAGAAATTAAAAAGAGAGATGCTCCTTTATTTTAAAATAAAACCAAACCAAAACCCTCACAAACCGGTAAGAGATTTCTTGTCAGACATGAGAAATGTATCTGACTTAATTGGTTTATTTATTGCAAGAAAATACAAATAAAAAGTGAATTTCAGTTTTGAGAACTTGCATTTTCATAATAACTATCTAGGCTTTTGTTGAAGCTTCCTTAGATTGTTTCCACAGGTTAAAAGCTAGGAAAAAAAGTAGTTCATGAAAGTTGTAAATTTTTGTATTTCAGGATGAAAGACAAGCTATACATTTTAAAAACAAAAATCAGATGTATATAGATGAAAGTTTTGCTAATGTTTTTAATTGCATTTATTCTGTTCTTTATATGTCATATTTTGGCTTCATTATAAAATGCCTAAAACTTTTTAATGCTGCGTCCAGGGGGTTTGCAGGAGGTCTATAACAAAATGTTCCTTTTAAGAAGAGTCTGTTTTTAATAAAGATTACAGATCTGTTAGTTAATGAATACAATTTTATACTTCCATAGCAGGGTTTACATTAAAGATGCTGGTGATTTTCTCCAATTTTAAACCTCATTTACTGAGTAGTACAAGAATGTTGTGATGGTGACAAAATTTCTACCAAAAAAAAAAAAAATTATAAAGAGTACTTCTTAAGAAATTATGACTTATATTTTTGGACATGCCTTTTGTATCTAAGATTCAAGGAGAATCTTGCCTTCCCTGGATAGGATAACTATGCAAAATATGCATAAATAACTGCAGAGTTTAAGACTATATTTTCCTCATGAGTAGGCTTTTTTGGGTTTTTGTAGTTAAAAGTTCAGAAGAACCAACATATGAATAGTATATAAGGGCAATATATAATGGCATCATTAAGTTGGGAAGATTGTCTAAGATCATTGAGTCCAAACATATCCCTGAGTGCTACATCCACACATCTTTGCAACATTACCAGGGATACTCTGGTTTCTTATCACATTGTATAAATTTTTTGCCCCTTAGTAAAGACTTCATGGAGAGGAACAGACACAGATGTTGAGGGATGCGTATTATAAAAGAGCAATTCAGTAATATTACCATATAAGAATTGTATTTGCCTAGACTTTTCTGCAGATAAGCAGCATGCCCAATCATTTGCTTCTTCAAAATATAAGTTTTATGTAAATTGTAAATGTAGATGCCTTTTGGTGACAGCTGAAAACCTTTTATAGTTTGAGCTTTGCCTTAGATTGACAGGAGACAGCCCTAGGTTTTTCCTGACCTCAGAGCTTTGCTCACATGAGCTCTTGGAGAAGGCTGATCTGGTAGGGGTTGAGCAGTTCGTGGCTGTTACTGTGTTTAGCCTTAGCAGGGTGCAGGTAAGGTGATGTTTTCTTGTGCTTTGCACAGACTCTCTTGGCAATGTCTCTCTGTCTGTCCCTCTGCCACCCTGGGGCTCACACAGGCACCGTGCCATTAGCATGGTGGGGGAGGAGAAGGAGCATACAAGTGGTGGATGTAGCGAGCCAAGAGCTGGACCATGTGGTCCCATTTTTTAGGGACTGTTGATGAGCAGTGTGGAAGGACTCCAGGCTGGAGTTCCAGTGCCAGGCAACACCTGCATTGGGGTAGGAAAACCCCCTTTTAAATTTTTTTTTTTATGGCCAGGCTGCTAGGTGAAGTTTGGCAAATGAGAGTCAGAAGACTGTGCTGGTTACGTGGTGAGGCATGCTGGCTGTTCTCAGATTTCTTCTGCTTCAGGGATCAGAGATAATGCACATCTTGCTTGGCCAGCCTGCTTTTGTTAGTACCTTTTTATTAAGATTGTGTTGTTTGCCATACTAGGTGTATGTCTAATTCAGTAAATGAAGCACTTATATAAGCTTTGTGTGCTAATGCAACAATGTGAGCTGCTTTCACAGAGAAAGAGTTCCCCATTTTGTTTGTGTTTCTTCTAGGATGAGAGTGCTTGGGAGGAAGAACATGTTATTTTTTAAATTCACTTGGATGTGAATTGCTTTGGAAGAAGGAGGATAGCAACAAGCTGCAATTGCTAAAGAAAAATGAAAAAATGTGAAAGAAAAAATGTTTAACAAGAACGGAGAGTTTTAATACATTTCTCTAAAAATAGCCGAGATAAAGTATGTCATTCTGCTCTATTTCAGTCACATTGGTTTGTTTCATAGGTTTGTTTTTAGTCTCAGTTCCTTCAGGCAGAGAAATTTAAGAAACATGAGATCATTGCATCTCTGAAGGTAGGCTACCACGAGGCTTGCAGAGCCTTGGAAACTTGATTACCATAACGCCTGTATTCCCCATGGGAAAACTTTTGGTTTGAACTAAAATGGCCTGTGATGTGGAATGTTGTTTTTGACTCTTTTAAGAAGTAAAATGAAGGTGGAAGGAGGTGGTGGCACATAACAGTAGTCTAAACCTTAAACCAAAGCAGAAGAAAGAACAGCCCCACTGATTTCAACATCCTTTTTGGGGGAAAAAAAGGTTTAATAAAGCTAGAGTAGCTACAAAAAATTTTGTTTGCTTTCATAAATTGCAGTCATAAAATTGTAAACCAGCCCAGATTGGACGGGACCTTGAAAGATGATCTGGTCCAAACTTCCTTGGGAATGGGAACCTAGATGAAATTATCTACCACCCTCTCTAATCTCATCTTGAAAATCTCTAGTGCTGGTATCTCTACGACCTCCCTGGAGAGAGGTTGTTGCAGGAAATGATCATTCTCACTATAAAAATCTTATGTATCTTATGCTGAGGTGAAACCACTCTTGGTGTAGCTTGCACCCTTTCCCCCTTGTCTTCTCCATGTGGCTTCTTTGAAGAGAGAGCCTCTATCCTCTTGGTAGCTACCCATTACATCCTGGAGTACTGTTGTGAGGGTCTTCCTGAGCTGCCTTTTCTCCGGGGAGAAAAGGTTTAATTCCTTCTGTCTTACATCAGAAGGCATGTCCTGTAACACTTTGGTCATTTTTATGGCCTTTCTTTGGACCCTCTCTGTTCTGTCTGCATCTTTCTTGAATTGTGGGGGTGAGAACTGGGGTATGGTACTGCAGATGTGGCCTGAGAAATGCTGAGCAGAGTGGGATGATCACATCCCTACCTCTGCTAGAAATGCCCCTGAGGATTCAGCCCAGGATTCAATCCCTTGCTGCAGTGACACACTGCTGACTCATGGTCAGCTTGTTGTCCACCAAGACCCCCAGGTCCCTCTGAACACAGCAGCTCCCCAGCCATATCTCCCTGTCCTCTTTGGACAGGATTTGGTTATCCTGCCCCGAGTGCAGGACCTTGCACTTGTCTCTTAATTGTCATACTGTTCTTGCTACTCCACTCTTCCAGTTTGTCCAGCTCTCTGTAGGATGGGTCTCCCTTCTGATGTGTCATGAGCAAACTTGGTGAGGGCATTTTCAATCCCATCATCCCAATGATTTACACAGGTGTTGAACAGTATTTATCCCTGAGGGATGGCTTGTGACAGGCTGCCAGCCTGAGTAAAAAACCACGGTCACCACCCTCTGAATCCAACCTGTGAGTTTGCTTCCAACCCATCCTGCAGACAGCTCACCCCATCTCTGTCTTGCCAGTTTGCCCAGGAGAAGGCTGTGGGAAACTGCACTGAATGCTTTGCTGAAGTCCAGGTGAGCAACATCCTGTTCTTCTCCCTATGTTGACAGAAGAGATTATTTTGTTGTAGAAGCTGATCAGGTTACTGGTGTGGTTTGCCCTCAGTAAATCATGGTAGCTTTTCCCAATCACTTGCTTCATTAGGTTCATTATATCTACGTGTTTTGTGACCAAGCTGAAAGCCCTCAAGTTGCATGATGTTTACAGTAAAGGGGACTGGGAAAAGTTACCTTGCAAATAAAGCTGTGAAAGTTAAAATAATTCAGGGTTGGTAAGGCTCTTTAACCTTCCCTACAGTTCTTTTTTTCTTTTTAAAAGCTCCTTATAAAAACAAAAGAAGCTTTTCAGGGTGTGCTTGATACATAAAATAGACTGGCTAACCATGGAGTAATGCTGTGTGGCACCTACTGAGCAGAAAATAATGATATTTCAATATATAGTAGGAAAAAAATACCTAGATGTTAAAAGCAGAATATATTAAATATATTTAGTATAAAAAGGACTCGATGGCATTTAAAAAAAATATCCAAGTAATACAAAATTTCATATTTATTATAAAAAGCAGTTGTCTGGCACACAAGGTAATTTAGCATTCAATTTAGCATTTTAGAAGCACCTGAAGCACCTGCATAAGAAATATCAGATTTAAAAAAAATTCTTTTAAGGCTAAAGAAGCTACTTAAAAGATGGAAGACTGAACGAAAGTAACTGTCCATAGTGGATAGAAGATCTTCTTACGTGTTTTCATCTTGCACAAATGAAATCCTTTTAACAGTTACTGTGCTTTGGTATGAATATAGGGGCATGTATTAGTTCATTAGTCATTGCATCTCTTGGTTTTGTTCTTTATTCTGTCCCAGGGTGGTGGAATAAAAAGAATACTTTTTATTGGCTAAATGAGGAACTAAATGAACACAAATTATTGTTCTTTTTTTTTTTTGAGAAAGCTTGTTTTCTTGGTAGACTTGACTGGATTCCATATGGGAGTGAAACAAACATTGTTTTCCATTCAATTGAGATCTAATTCTTGTAGGATAATCAGTAACTTTGGAATAATAGTCTTGTGCAGGGAAGTTTGCTTTTCAGGCAAAGGAAAACTGCAGAGCCCTTTTCCAAATATCAGATGTGCTCAAGAAGTTGAGTAATTTTCTTTAATTTCCAAAGTGAACCAGCTGTATGTGTCTGAGGTTACATGGTTATGAATTTTATGCAACTGGGTTTCTTGCAAATTGGTCTGGTGTCATAGGACCCTGTTGTGCTTTTTGGGGAGGGAGTGAATTCTGTCTGCAGCCATTTTACAATTGGTTTTATCTTCCACTGGAAATTTTTATTTATTTTCATTAGGGTGTTGATAGAGAGAACACTAATAACAAATATGAATACATAGTTGAAAATGTGGCATTAATAACATTTTGCATTTGGTTACCACCATTCAGGCATGTCCTTTACAATTTTTTCTCAGCCTTGTCCTTATTTCATTTAGGAGAACTAGAGAAATTCTTTGGTTTTTTATAAACCTTTGGAAATTGAATGGGCAAAATATTTAGTATTCTGCTGCTCTGCTTCTCAGAGACTTTTTCTAGTGAGAACCTAGACTAGTGAGTGAAGCAGCTGGGACTTGAAAAGAAGTCCCAAAATGGGTTAATTTGAATCCTGTGCTCTACTTCTCAAGATGTAATGGTTTTAGAAATCTGCTGAAGAATTGTTCCTGAAAAAATAGAAGTGTTAGTATATTCTCAGTCTTTGAGCTGAGAAAGGCATCTAAGAGTGGAGATAGTGCAGCTGCTTCACTGTAAACCTCCAACAAAAAGAATAACTAATCTTCTAATGATTTTCAAGAAGTTTTGTACCTACCTCTTTTCCTGGGTGTGATAGGTAGGATCTCCAGGGCAGAGCAAGTGTCTTGAAAAGATTACATTGAAAACATTTTTGGTAACATTAAGAAAAATCTATTTACTTCATGTATTGCTTCATTACCAGTTGTAATGTTTTATGTTGTATGACTAATATTGTAGTTATTAAAAAGAAAATAAGCTTGTTAGAAATGGTTTCTTTTCTAGAGTTTAAAATGACTGATCCTTGTTTTCTATTTAAAATTTTGAAAAGGTGTGCAGTGAGTCTTTCCAGGACAGAATTAATAATGCTTACGACTTAATTTATAAGGTCCTGCAACTTGAACAAAGATGCAAAATAATGTGCACGAAGATAACACATGGGATCACATTTTCATTCTCCTCCTTGCTTTGTTCCAAAAAGCAAATATTTAGTTAATATATTTCTTTAGTGTGGTTAGTGATACCAAACTTGCAAAACTTGATGTTCTTTTGAGGACATTGGTGATAACTGGCTGGTTCCTTGGAAAGATGAGGTGTTTGAAACCAAAACCTTTTGTATGTTATGCAGATTATGTAGTGATTCTGTTCTTTCCAATGATGAGGAACTCTGTTAGTTCAGTCTTACTGTGATTTTTATTGAGCTTTGTTTGATGGATTTGCCCTAGCTTGAATATGAAAAGATTTTGCATTTACATTGAATTTTGTTTTTCACAGTCCCTGTTGTGGCAGGTTCTCTTCTGATGCTATAAATCAAATGGATTATATTGGATTATTACTTATAGCACAGTATTTTGCTGTATGCCAAAGTCCTGAAGCACTGAGTTTACATTTTGAGAAAATACCTGATATTACTGTAAGATTACTACTTGTAATTGTGGAGTGCTTTGGCTTTTTAATGGTACTCTTGTATTTACTCTCCTTAATAGTTTTCTCTCTCTCATCATGTGCATCTGCTCTTCCAAATTAACTCAAGGGTACTTGTAAGAACTTAATTAAGAGACAAATAAACTCTGAAGGTAGCTACTACTCTTCTCTGGTAGCTGCTAGCACTGCAACACAGGTGCCCAGGAGCAGCAGAGCAGCACTTCACACCCAGAACTGCCTTGTGACTGGGCCAAGGCTCTGGATTTCCTTGGCTTTGGGTGAGCTCCAGCTCTCCTGTTTCCTGCACCTCTTGGTCTCTGTTGCCTGTCTGCAGACACAAGAACCTTACAGGGTAGGCAGTCAAGAAGGCTTTTCTCACCCATGCCCAGCTGTTCAGGCTCTTCTTATGCCAGAGCACATCCTAACCTGGAGCTCAGGTGTGTTAGAACCCAGTTTGAGGTAGTTTGTCTAGTTTTGCATAGTAGTGGGTTGAACAAGATGATTTGTTTCATTTTCTATGTTTAGTGCCTGTCTCTCCCTTTAATGTAAATGGAATGCAAGAAGTTAGGATCAGTAAAGTGAATCCTAGCCCCTTCATTCATGTTTCTGTACTCCTTTAGGTATGGATGTTACCCTTCAAGGCAGTCAGGTGTCAGAGAAATAGAGATTCAGACAGAACCATAAAATAGAAATGGTTGTAGGATGAGGTACATGCAAGGTCCTTTTAGTGATTTGCAAAAGATGTTTTTTGTTTCAAAGAAGCATGATAGAACTCTTAAGTTAATTGGGTTCACCCATTCTGTGTGGGTTCATTTTTTACTGTCTTTGTAGTAACAAAATAGTTCCTGGATCCTCTTTTTTATGTGGATGTTTTTAAGGCTGAAATCATATCATGCAGCTGGGGCTGTAGTTTTTGTTATTGCTTGTTGTTTTGACATCTTTTGTTTATAATAAGTTCTTTAATAATCTGAATGATGGCAACTACCTATGTGTTGGATCTGGGTGTTGGATACTTGTGAAGAGAAAGCAGGAGCAATATTATTCTTAGCTTGGCATTTTCTGGTGACTCAGTGACATGGAGTATGAAAAGAACCAGATTGATATAAAAAGGGGAGCAATGTGAGGAATATGCAAGGGGAGGAGAGTTGAGAGGTGATACCTGGTGAAGTAGCATGGACCTCAAGAAAACAAATACAGGTGTCTGCTGTTGAGGTTTTTGCTGCCTTAGAGCCATGGGGGCTGGCAGAGCAGCTGTTTGACAGTCTGGGGCATGGTGCTGGGTGGCAGCTCTGTGCAGAAATAGAAAGGTGTAGTTGATGCTTTTCACTTTGGAGACATTATCTGTGAAAGTGCTCTCCAGCAGAAGTTCTAAAAGAGGATAAATACGTCATGTGTCACTGGAAGTGGCAGTATGCTTCCAGTGTGAGCTGTAGAGGTTGTTTTCTGGGGAAGAGAAACTTGCCAAGCTCTACCTGGCCTTCTGCAGTCAGTTTATATATCAAATAGTATGTGCTGTTACCATGTCAGCCCAGGCTGGTGCTGACTGAAATGAGCTGCCATAGGGTCATTTAGGGTGGAGAGGGAGCTCAGAAGGGCTCCAGTTCAACCTTTTTCTGAAGGCAGGATTGGTACTGAATTTGAGATGCTCTAGACTCTGCCCCTCCAATTTAGGTCTTTGAGAAACTTGTTCCAGTGCTTCACCACCCTTGTAATGATGTGTGGTTTTTTGGTTTTTTTTGGTGTGTGTGACTACAATGAGTAGTGCTGAGGCACACCCATGATGTTGGCAGTAGCAGGCAGTCCACAGTGGTAGCAGAAGAGCATACACAACCTCTATAGCTCCGACTGTGTGGAACTGGGGGACACTTGGTACTGCAAGTAAATTGCAAGATCATTGCTGACACCATGTTACAGAGTAATCTCACAAAATAAATGTTGATGTGTGTACAGCTCTGAGGTAAAAAGTTTGCCTTTGTAAACAGAGACTTAATGTGCATAAAGATTTTGAAGTATCAGTGTCCTAGAAAAACATCCTAAAATCTGTACGACTGATGTAGGTGCCAACGCCTGGCTCAGCTCGTGGGCTGTGGTTTGCTGCTGCCTGGCAAGGAGCAGAGTGAGCCAGGGCACCTTCAGTGTTGAGAGTTGATGTGGGACAGAAACCTACATCTGGAAATGCAATAACATCTGCTGTGTTTTGTTTCTCTAAATATAATTTCCAGAGGGGGAAAAAAAAAATTTTAAATATGCATCTCAAAGGCTTGTGTAAAGAATCACAGCTGGCCTAGTGCCTTCAGGAAAAAAGTGTATTGCCATTGGTTTCTGTACATTCATCTTTTAGCTGATTTCTTTTTTTAAAAAAGGCCTTAGTATGCAACCGCTTGTGTAAGTACTATTCAAATGTTGCTGTCATCAGTATATTTGCATATCATCTTTATTTATACTGTGTGATTGCTGACAGCTGCATTTTTTCTTTTGATAACTACTTGGGTTAACTAAGGCATCTTCTAGCAAAGCCATTCTTCCATTTGATTGAGCTCTCACCCTCATTCTTTTGGTCAGCTGTAGATAGCACAGGGCATGCAGGGCAGGCAGAGAGAGAAATCCCTGTTAGTGCTCTTTCCATTCATTTTCCTGTTTCATTTTCTCTTGCGAAACAAGAGAAATGCCTTTTAACTTCTATGGTTTTCCTCTGAGTACTTCCAAAGTGTAGGAAGTTTCACAGCTGGTTTTTTTTCCCCTTAATGATAAATTTACCTTTTCTAGTCTGAGGTGGCATGGCTACAACTCTTGATTTAGACAACTCTTTATTCTCAATTTGTATTAACTCTCCTCAGCCTTTTTTTCTGACAAGCTAATGAGGTTATATGTTGTGGTATGCTTATTGTAAAACATTCTTTTCAGTTGCTTCAGTCATTCTTATCATGCTCTTCTGAACCCTTTTCAATATGTGGGCACCCAAATTTGATATTATTCTCCAACTGTCTTGGGGAAGCTGTCACAACAACAGTTGTCATACAGGCTCTTTATTATTTCAGATTATATAAGGTTCTAACTTTACTGATTCAAATTTAATTTTATTAGTTTTCCTGAATGTTTTCCTAGGATTTTTTTTTCCATCTGTTAGCTTTTAATGGTTCCTAAGTCTTGTTCATTGCTTTTTTAGATTGAAATTCGTAATTAAATGCAGCCTTCGTAATTTTTATTTTTTAAATTTCTAGTCGGTCTCTGGTTCTTTACTTGAGCCCTGTTGTTTATAGAAGTCAGATTACTGTCTTCAGTGAACCATACCACTGATTTTCTTGGCTTGATTATTTATTATCTGATTTTGCATGATCAAGTAATTAATTTTTTTCAAGTAATTCAATGAAAATACTGTAGGTCATAGCATGTTGCCGATATAGTCAGTCAAAGTGTTGTGTTGGTAATCACTGCTGGAGACCTATTATGAACCAAAATCTTGCAAAAAATTATTTTAAATTGGCTTGACAGAGTTTCGCCTTAAATCCACACTGTTTTAGCTGTTTTCTCCTTGGGAAGCTAAAACTCATTGGTGTACTAGTTGCTTTATCTACTCATTTTATTATATTAATACTGTGTTTTCAATGTTAAAAAACTGTAGAAAAGTAAATGTAGAAAAATGTAGAAAAGTTTTATATGTAGATTTGTATTTTCTATGTTGAAGCCCGTTTGGGTTTTGCCTTTTTTTCTTTTATATGTTCTCTGTATCCTTCACACATAAATTTGTAACTCTGGCACCTATTGTTTTAGTAGCTAGTTTTCCCAGTACTTTTCAATGGCCTTTCCATAGGCAGAAAGACAAAACAAATTCCAGAGCTCCAAGCTCTGGGGGGGTACGAGGCCCCAGTGCTCTCTTGGTTCCACCTGGTAACAAGGTTGAGAACAGCTCTTGGAGATACATTCTCATGGACAAAGTACAGCCAGTGCCGAAGGAAGGGCTCCAGAGAAAAGATTGTATCACAACTTGTCCTCCTAATTGGTGCTTTTTATCAATTATGCTAATTTCCTAAAACCTATAAAAATGTACTCACCCCTGGGGGAAGTTGGCTTTTGTACACATCTTTCCATAACTGCTCCTGAAAACCTTCAAATATTGCAGATCCACTCTTACATTACCTCCTTACTAAAATTTTCTCAAGTTTCGTTTCCAGGTTGAGCAAAAGGCAACAGTGTTACTGTTATAGCTCCATGACTTTTTAGTGAATCTGCATACTAGTTTTGCTTTCTGTAAAAGCCACTTGCCCCACCATGTTTGTAGCCTCCCTAGCAGTAGGATTCTTATTTGATCTCTTGAATACATTGTAACTTCAAATTTGTATGTAACAGAAGGGCACGTCGATGAAGAATCTATCTATGTCGTGCTTGACTGAGCACATAATTTTTAACTTTAGAAAAATTAGTTGTTTCTAAAGGATGAAGAAAACCTTTTATTTTCCATGTTCAACTCTGGTAAAAATCTTTTTAGTACCTTTTGAATTTTTTTTAATGCTGTAGTTGATAAAGCAACATATTTTTGCTCTTTAAAAATAGCCTTTAGGGGTTTTAAAATATAAGTAATTTTGCTGAATTCCTTCTTCATTCAATATCCAGAGGTGCCATAACCTTTAGGAAGAGTAATGATTAAACTGCCTTGTTGTTTTCTGTAGTATTTGTTGTTTTCAATAACCATGAGATACACTGAATTTCTACTTTGTAAGCAGTGTGGGTAATTTGTTTCAGACATGTTCAATACTGAGGAAAAAGCAGAGATAATTTGACCATTTTCAATGTCTTGTACACAGCTGATCCTTTGTAATTAGGCTTTCCCTGCTGATGTCACATGAACCTTCTTTTGAAAATTTGTACTAAAAAATCTGCAATTCCAGTCCTACTTTTGTATTATGCAGTCCCTCAGTATAGGCATTTATGCAAAAACCCAAAAATTTCTCCTTCCCAAGTCCTGTGTATGCCTTTAATGTTATTATCCCTTTTTGGTAGGTGTAACTGTGTTCCATGTTGAGAGAATGCAGCTGGATAGGGTTTTCCTTGCAGTAGTGTATACTGTTTGCCTTCCTCTTTTGGCTTACTCTAGGAAATGCATCTCAAAGAGCATAAAATGTATTTAATAGTAATGCAGTCCATTCAGGAGTGTTTTGAACTTGCTGTGTGACAAGAGCTGTGGACTGACCTTGCTCATTCTTGGGTTTTAGATGCATTAAAAGAAATGGTCCCAGGGAGGAATCAAATTTCCAGGAATGGAAGACTTTGGGGTGGTGCTTTGGTTAGCACACTGTCAGCTCTCCAGCTGGAGTTGGGGTCTGGCTTACTTGGTGAGGCATTACCTGCCTTTGTGTCTTGAGGGCATCTGCTGCCTCTTTCTGCCTGTGGGTCAGTCAGCTGAAGAATGTGGATGCCTTCTTAAGAAAGCCTAAAGGATTCTAGATGTGTTTTGTGGAGACAACTGTTTCCATCCACAGGCATATATAAAATTAGCCTTTTCTTAATATAAATAGTATCACTTATCTAGTTTACAGGGAAAAGGAGTAAAATAAAAAATGTCTGTTGACTGTTCTCTAGGTTAATGTTGTCCTTTTGATGTCCTGACCTTTTGGCTTTAATTTCATTTCACATTAATGATGTTCAGGGAGAATGTACTGAATGTACAGAATGGCTGAATTTGGTTGCCATTCCTATGCCATTTTACCACATTAAAAATCCATTTTCATTCTCTTAATCATCAGGTATTGAATGTGTCTTTTGGGAATTTCAGTACCGTATAAATGCTTTCTGAATCCTCTGAGAGTAAGTTTCGGTCTCCCTGAGGTAGGTGTGAGTTTTCTATTGAGTGTGTCACCTCTGAGCAGTGCACATCATGGTGGTGGCTCAGCCAGATATAGCACAGATATAGCTCAGCCAGATATAGCACATATGTTACCTCTGTTCCACCCCGACTCAAACAGGAGGTGGCTTGCTGAAGGTCACTCTGCAAGCTGTTGGGCAAGAGAGAAAACAGCCCACAGGTTTTCTGTTCAGCCACGTTGTCTAATTTGGTGGAGAGCTGCTTCATAGCAAGTGGCATGTAGGCTATTTGACAAGAGGTAAATAAATCTTCTCCTATATTGTTAGATCTTGAGTATTAAGGTGTCAGCTGTTAGTCATGACAAGTTCAGCTAAACCTGATTTTTTAACCAAGCAGTATAAATCCAGCAAGACCAAAAAGCAGTAGAAAGTGCCCTTGAACATGAAGTCCTAAAACTACCACCAAATCACTGAATATACTGAATTAAAAGGGACTCACAAGGACCATCAAGTCAAGCTCCTGGCCCTGCACAGGCCCACCTCCAGGAGTCACACCACGTGCTTGAGAGCATTGTCCAAATGCTTTTTGAACTCTGTCGGGTTTGGTGTTACCATTTTTTGTGGAGAGCCTGTTCCAGTGCCCAACCACCCTCTGGGTGAAGAGCCTTTTCCTGATATCTGACCTAAGCCTCCTCTGATACAACTTTAGGCCATTCCCTTGGGACAATTGTCACTGATCATCACAGAGGAGAGATCAGTGTCTGCCTCTCCTCTTCCCCTCACAATGAAGCTGTAACTGCAGTGAGGTCTCCCATCAGTCTCCTCTCCTCCAGGCTGAACAGACCAGGTGACATCAGTCACTCCTCGCATGGCTTCTCCTCAAGGCCCTTCACCATCCTCGTGGCATTCCTTTGGACACTCTCTAATAGTTTTATATCTTATATTGTGGTGATCCCAGCACTCAAGGTGAGGCTGCCTCAGAGCAGAGCAGGATAATCCCCTGCCTTGCTCAGCTGGCCATGCTGTGCCTGATTGCCCCCCAGGACAGGGTTGGCTGTCTTGGCTGTCAGGGCACTGCTGGTTCACATTCAACTTGCCATGGACCAGGACCCTCAGGTCCCTTTTCTGGCACTGCTTTCCAGCCTCTCATTCCCCACTCTGTGCGGAGTGCCATCAATGTGCAGAATCCAGCACTTACTTTTGTTAAACTTCAAACAGTTGGGGATTGCCCAGCCCTCTGATTTGTTCAGGCCTCTGTGCACTTGAGAGAGTCAACAGCTCCTTCTAGTTTTGTATAATATGAGAACTTGCTAAGTGTCCCTTCCAATCCTGCATCCATGTTGTTTATGAAGGTGTTGAAGAGCACAGGGCCAAGGAGGGAGCCCTGCAGATTCCCACAAGTGACAGGTCACCAGTCCATTCACTATAACCTTTCATGCCCTCTGCATGAGCCAGCAGCTCATCCATCACATATTTATCCAGCTGTGAACTGGACATTTTGTCCAGAAGGATCTTGAGAGAAGACGGTTTTAAAAGCTTTACTGGAATCCAAAAAGATTACATCAACTGACTTCCCTTGATCCCCTAGGTGGGTTACCTTGTTGTAAAAAGAAAACAAGTTTTACAAGCAGGGCTTTGCTCTCGGGAAGCCATAGTGGCTGTGACCAATGACTGCATTGTCTTTCAGGTACTTTTCAGTACCACCCAGAATAATCTTTTCCATGGTCTTACCAGACAGTGAAGTGAGACTGACAGGTCTTTTGGTTTGGGGGTCCTCCTTCTTGAAAATCAGGACAATGTTCACCAGCTTACAGTCAGCTGGGATGTCCCTGGATTCCCAATATGGCTTAAAACTCATCAAGAGAGGCTTTTTGATGACATCAGCCATCTCTTTGAGAGTACTTGGATGAATCCCATCAGGCCCCATAGATTTGTTGAGATCCAGCTGGAGCAGCAAATCATGCACTGGGGTTTGCTCATTCTTGCAGTCACGATCCTCCAGCTCAGCGTACTGAGACCCCCTTCATCCATCATACACGTTGAAAACAGAGGCAAAGAGTGTCATAAACACCTCTGTCTTGTCTCTGTCCCTGTTTTGAGGTGACCATCCTCATCATGTAATGGGTTGATGATATATAAATGCTTTGATACTGACATAATTTCAGTAATTACTGCCAATATTATATTTTTTAGAAATCCTCCTCGGTCAGGTTGTCTGCAACCATTTTGGCATTAACTTGAAAATACGATAGATTTGGCTAGATTTAGTCATGATCCTTTTGTACTCAATAATAGATCCAGAAAAACTTTTAATGAAAATTAAAAAAATACAAATGTATTCTTCCAGATTTGCTTTTTGAAGAAGCTTTTAAGTAGGGGCAAGCACAATCATGAGGGAATTATGCTGGTGACTGTTACAGCTTAATTTAAAGTCTGTTTTGAAGAATTGAATGGTGTGATTGACACTGCAGGTAATATACTGGGCCATAATTCACTTTGTTGTATTTAAATAATGATTTCTGCTGTTTAAAAAGGGATGCTCACTTCATTAATCTACATGGATTGACAGTGATGTCATGGATGCGAGTGTAAGTTGTGTATCACATTTATTATTAGGAGTTTTGTCACTTTTATTGTGATAAAGAAAATGAGGAAGAAGACTGAAGAGGCCAGGATAAAAAACATAATGAAGTCCTCAGAGACTGCTTGTGCATGGTTTGGGAATGCTCTTCAACCAAACACCCCCTTGGCCATATAATATTTATTATGGCTTTTTTTCTCCTATCAAATTTCATTCTCTCTGAACTGTTGGGAAAATTTGCCTGCTGTGATGATAATAAGATCTTTGAATATTAACTGTGTCTTAAATGATTTATGAAGTTTTGGAATAAACTAAACAATTTTTTTTTTTAATATAGGTGGGAATGGGTGTTTGTGATTTCAATAAAAAATATGAAGTCAGCATCAAAGACCCCAAACTAAGTGGAATATCTTATTAGTACTCTGTATTTACTGTATCTGGGACCAGAGGCAACATGAAGCAGATGTCACAGAAAAGTCACACTCTGTCACTACAGTGTAACCTTTTCATGTCACTCTTTTGGAGCTGATTGGGAGGAGACAGTTGGAAGGGACTTGGGGTTCTGTGAGGATCTGTATTCAATGTAGTTGATCAGGGAAAAAATAAATTATAGAAATTGGGCACTTTGTAAGGATGCCTTGTAATTACAAAGTGTTAACACATGAGGTGTAAGCAGAGCTTTATGTATGACATGAAAACTATTTCTTTTGTTCTGTTCAGCTTTGGTAATATGTTGTAGAAAAATAAGACCAATTTCAATCCAGAAGGAAACAAGAAAACCAAGCTGGAATCTGAGAAACATTGCCTTATATTGGAGGTCATATTAGGAGGTTAGTGTTATTAAATCTTGAGAAGGGAAGACCAAGGAGGAGCTTAAATTCTCAACCATATAAAAATGGTATTGCATGTATATTTAGTGTTTCTTGTCAACATCCAATTCAATATGGCTAGCATAAAAAAAGTCTTCAGCAGCTCTGTATTTCAAAGATGCTTGTTACTAAGAACTTCCCCTGATGGAATGTGGACAGAACAAAATACTGTCAACAGAACAGTACTGTCCAAGTCATACTGGATTGTCCTTTTAAGCCCAGTGCATTGACTAATTGCACAGTGCAGGCTGCCTACACCACAGAACAAGAAACACCTGAAGGGTGCAGTTTGTGGGAGTTCAGTAAGCACTTGCTCAGTACAGAGAGGAGGCAAAGTGAAGGCAGTGTCCAAGGTCTGTGTTATGCTTTCCCTTCTGGTGATGTGTGGAAAGTTTCCCATTCCGTTCAGAAGCTCCTTACAGTGAAACAGTCTCATCCTCCTGTGGTGGTAACACTGCTGTCCTTTCTCCTGGTAGGTCTTTCAACAGTTGCTCTGCAGTTCAGCTGACTTTGCTTATGGCTGAGTGAAAGATTAATTTAAAATGACAGGCAGTGTATATGATTATATACAAGATAACTCACCATGTATAAAAATTTATCTGATCTTTTGGAAATGGGTGTAAAAAGAAATGTATAACTCTTTTTTCTCCATCAAACATGTTAAAAAAAAGAATCCATCTATTTCCAGTGTAAATTTTATTGTAGTATCTGGATAATATCTTCCTGGCCAGGTATGATTCCTTACAGATTTCATATGATCCTTTTTATCTCGTACTTAAATCTGTACAGGAGCTTTGTATTTGTGTGAATGTTTTAAATGACTGACGTTGTTTTACCCGTGTTTGTTGCCATTTGGGATTGAAAGCATTCCATTCCATTTTCTTTTGAAATCTGCAAGATGTTTTGACTAATGTTCCCATCCTGTGTCTTATTTTTCTGTAACTGGATTGTGTACTGAAGTTTACAGACAAGGTGTAGAAAACTGAAAGAACCATCCTTAAAATAA
Organism: Dicaeum eximium; assembly: GCA_013396995.1. Taxonomy (NCBI): domain Eukaryota; kingdom Metazoa; phylum Chordata; class Aves; order Passeriformes; family Dicaeidae; genus Dicaeum; species Dicaeum eximium. The sequence goes on from VWZP01002791.1 coordinate 132,641, forward strand.
TTACAAATTGATGGAGATATTCACAGTCATAGAATCAGAGGATCATTTCGGTTGGAAAAGACCTTTAAAATAATTGAGTAGCATTAACCCTGCCTTGCCAAGTTCACCATTAAACCATGCACCCAAGTGGCCTATCTGCATGCATTTTAAACACCCCCAGGGGTAGTTACTGAACCTTGCTGGGCAACCTGTTACAGTGCTTGACAAACCTTTTGGGGAAGAAATTTTTCCTAATATCCAATCTAAACCTCCCCTAGTGCAACTGGAGGCTGTTTCTTCTTGTGGAATCCCGTGGGTTTTGCAGATGAACTGTTAATTTGTTTTGGAAGTTTACTCCATCACATGGGAAATTCTGCAGGTGCATGAGACAGAGTATCACGTGTTCTTTGATTCTCACTCTGTGCTCTCAGTGTCCAGTGTGCTGACTGCTGTCAACTATTATTAATGATGATTTTTTTTCTGAATGCAAATGAAGGACACTACTGTCTACTACACGTAACTTGTGTGTTGTAGTTTGCTTTTAAGGGAAAGTGAAAAGTAACTTTATCTGAAATGCAGTCTCATTTTGCATTTCTCTGTTTTTTTCCCCTGGGTGACATAGAGCTGTGTCTAAACACTGGAGAAGAAGTAGCACTTAGGGAAATACAAATAACTCACTGATAAAGTGTGTAATTGGAAAAGTTCAAGCTAATTTAAGAAAAAGGATGGACCCAATAATAAAGATTTAAGTGAGAATGTTGACTGACAACTAGCATGCATCTGCTTTCAAATTTCAAGCTTACTCTTGTAACAAACAATGCTTAAAATGACTGTAATAGCACAAAATTGGATGAAGATAATGCATGTGTCTTTGTTCATTTATATTCTGCTTTTGCAGCACTTTGGATATAGCCATCCTGTCCTTTTATACTCAGCCAATTTGTTGTTGTTTGTGTAAGTTTGGTTTTTTCCTCTTGTGGAAAAGCAGGACATAATGTTTTTGGAGGAGAGAGGGAATATATATTTTTTTGAAACCACCATTAGTCATCAGGGGACTTAAGATGTTTGGTACCTTGAAGTTTTTTTTGAATTGTTGCCTTTCAAAGCTGAAAGGTTTAGCAGGCAGACTATGATGGTTCATAGCATCTATTTACTGGAATTCAGAGCAAGTGAAAAGTAAAATGTGGCAATTTACAAGTCAGTTCTGTGGAGCTAAGTATTGCACAGCGGGAATCTCTTTTGACTTTCTTGCACAGACAAGTTCATGTATGTGGAAAAGCTGCAGGACAGAAGTCTGTGGGTGGCATGAACTGAATCGGTCTCATCAGCTGAAGCAGTTCAGATAAACTGATTTGGATTTTATCTTTAGGAATAGCCATTTTCATGAGCAGAGCAGATTGAAACCTGCATAAGTATTGAATGGACTTTGTTAAAATATGTATTTACAGTAATAAATGTTATTTTTCATATATTAGGGAAGAAAGGTATCTTCTAAGTGATGAAACTGTAAATTAGTGTTAGAAATAATAAATAAATAAGGCCTCTTTTTGGATGTTCTGATCATCTACAATTTACGAGGTGTGTGTGCTGGTTTGATTCATTTTTACAGATTCAACATCTGTGTCCTGCATCTAATTTTGGGTGTGTTTATACCCTTTTAATCTGCACTCATGTGTCCTGTGAAAAGAACAACTGCAGGATCACAGAATGGTGGGGGTTGGAAGGGACCTCTGGAGATACCTATTCCAACCTCCCTGCTACAGGAGGTTCACTTCAGCAGGTTGTGCAGGATAGTGTCCAGGCAGGTTTTAATAATCTCAAGAGACTCCACAGCGTCTCTGGGCAGCCTAATTGCTTAATACTTCCATCTGCTAAAAGACTTTCCTAGGTTGTCAGCAGTGCATACACATCAGGGAATGTTGGAATATTAAAATGCTGGAACAGATTTGGCAGAAATCAGAGCCTTTTTCCCAGTAAGAATTTTTTTTTTAACTTTGGATTAAATAAAATAGGCCAGAATGTAACTAGAAAATTTTGGGAACTGTCTCCTAAATATGAATAAATCTTTAATAGATACATGGTTTTCTAGCAACATAAGTTGTTATGATGGTACACATTTTTCCTGAAATTTTAATTGCATATTCATCAAGGAACTGATTTGATGAAGCACTTAAGAATAAGTTTAATTATAAGCTTGTGAATAGTCACACTGTCAGTTTTATTTTAAGATTGGGAATTTGTTGTGTTCAGTAGCTTTGTTGATTTTTGAGGCATGGAACACATTTTGCTATTGTACTTAATTCTTTTTTCTTGTGTGGAGAAAAGTTTGTGGAAATTAATGTCTTTTGGGGACTAATTTTATGTGGATTCTTCTAATTTCCTAACTTTTTTGTAACAGTGGGTTGCTGACCCGGTAAGGAGTGCATAGGGGACAGGTGCCATGCTCCCGAGCAAATATAACATTTTAAAAAGCTGAATGTGCTGATTTGGTACCTCACTTTTAGCATTAGAGGCAATTGAGGAACATCTTGTAAACAATTCTGTTGTGGGGTAGATTTTAAATTGCAAACAATTTGCCTCTAAAAATCTCAACATGTTTTTTGGTGTGGTTTTGTGCTTTTTTTTTTAATGAGTTCATGTCAGTCCCCTTAAATGAATCATGTCAGGATATGGGACAACATTTCCAGTGTTTCACACTGGAACAGCATTAGGACCAGATAGTCTGAATCCAGTTCATATCTCTACTATTTTTGGCAAAAAATGTTTGGAAAAGTGACTATAGCTTCAGGTTGAAATAACATATTAGTTCTGAATTAATCTTTGCTACAGAGAGACTTGGCTTTTTGATCTTCCTAAGGAACCTCCTTAGAAGTAAGAGAGCTTTGAATTCTGGCAGGTGACTGACAGACAGTGAAGAAGAGGCACAATGAAGCTTGTGTTCCAGAGAAATCTAGTCATCTGAAAGGTCAGTTGAATTGAGGGTGAGAATAAACATTTTCCTGCTAAAGCATTTTTAAAACATAAGCAATGTCAGCAAATAGTTATGGAGAAATGTATTCTAGATGTCTTGAGTTGACTTGTGAGTCAGTATCTGATGGCTCTTTTGAAGATAAAAAGCCAAGAAAAGGAAAGGATGCTACTTGCCGTGTTCTAAAATTCAGAAGATTAGATGTTGCCAAGGAAATGGCATAAACACTGATTGAAAAAATAAATTTTCTGTATCTCTTTCCTTCAAATAACTGGAAATGCTGCTTCAGAAGTTTGGGCACATTTATTGTCAGGAAAGTCATAGAGATTGAGTTTACAGATGCTGCATGACAGGATAATGGGGGGTGAAGACCTGCACCTAGACTGAACAGTTTGAAACGGAAAGTTTGTTGTGGCATCCAGGATAGTGATTCTTATCTCCCTGCTTACCATCTGTGAATTTTTTAGGAATTCAGGTAATCCAGCACATCATATGCTGGCATGAAGCTTTTATGTCACTTCTGTATCTAAACTGATTACAGCATACATTTATAATAAAACAAATGCTCTGTTATCAGGAGTTTTAATTGTAAAACTTTGACAGGAAATATTTTCAGAGTACTACAAACCTAGCCCAGTGTAAAATCTTTCTGGGTATGAGCGCAAACACTGACTGGTTTCCCACTTGGAGCACTCCGATTCAAGAGATTAAGCAAGTTGGCCAGTGTAATGGCCTTGTAAGACAGGAAATTAAAACAAGGAAAGAAAGGAATGGATCTCAATTTCCTTGTTGATATCTAAATCAAAACAGGATTTCTTCTGTAGATAAGAGTTTATAGCCTGTATCCCTTCTGTATTGCCCCCATTGATATACTTTTGGTTATGTTATTCAAGCTATCTGTTATAGTGCCAGCTGAACATACTTTCCTTCTCTTACCTGTGCTCTCAAATTTGGTATCAGTCTGTTGGGGCATTTATGCTCAAGTACCTTTGATTGTTGTGCAGCTTCTTGTTTTGGCTATTTTTAAAGCCCAGTACCTTGTTCTTTTTGCAGGTTTCACGACTACCCAGCTTTACACAAAGGAGACTATTTCTTTGTGATGCTGCCACTGATCCCTGACAGATTGTGCATGTGTTTGTGTCCAAGTTTAGCTGAGCAAAAACCTGGCCTACTTTCTAAAGATTTTTTTCAGGTTGTGATAAATGTGCCAAATTTGGAAGCAGAGAAGATTGTTCAGGGTGTCTAATTTGCATTCCAATACTTATAGTACATTTGCAGATCATTAGGGCTTCTAAGTAGTGCTGGATTGTCTGGGTGGCTTTGGTGCTGTACCTTCTTCAATGCCACCTGCTGCTTTGGGAGAGTTCCTTTCGTAAGGGAAGACTTTCCACATAACTTTTTGCACTTTTGAAACTGACAAAAATTGCTTTTTGCTGTGGAATCATTATGATTGGGGAAGACCTCCAAGATCATTAGTTGACCAAATACCACCATGCCCACTAAATCATATCACAAAGTGCCCTACCTTTTTATTTTTAAAACACTTCAAGGGTGTGGCTCTAACACTTGACTAGAGGCCTCTTCCAATGCTTAACCATTATTTCAGTGGTTAAGCTCAATCATACTTGCATTGGAAAAAAATAGGCTGTGTATGCTTTTGTTAATATATTTTTTCAATTTAATTTTTAAACATATTTGTTCTGCTCCAAAAAACAGAAGTAATATTTATGTCTTGAAGCAGTCAGGAAGCACTTCTGCTTCAGATCAGATGCCTAAAAGGCTAGAAATGAGTTATAGGCCAGATCCCTAATTCATGTAAGTTATCACAGTTTGAATGAAGTGAATTGAGTTGTAACAGATTTAGACTGATTCTCTACTCTATGCAGATTTTCTTTTAACTGTAGGAAATCCAAAATGTTTATTCCAGGTCATTTACAACATGGGGAGATGATAGAAATCTTTTCAACTCCTCAAGGATTCATCTGGTGTTGAAAGCTCTCTAGTTTCTTCTGTGATGGATAGTGTTATCTGAAATACCTTTTCCTGTAATGACTAATTGCACATTAAAATACTAACTCTTTAGTCCTGCTCTTTTAAGGAAAGAGATCAGTCCTGCTTTTTGTTCTTAAATGGTGCTGAAAGGCTTCTAAAAGTTCTTCACAAGTTGTTAGGAGAATTTCAGATTTTCAGGTACCTTGTAACCTTTTGCTAAAAAAAAGGTGGTTTTGTCTTTGTCATGTGTATCTAATGCACCTTGAAAGGAAGATGTGATCTACCCAGAAACAACATACAGTTTTTATAAATTTTGATTGCATTATGGATTTGATGTTGATTGTTATTATGAGTCTCAACTGCATTGTAGCTTCTTTTATTAATTGTTGAATATTTTACTGTATTAATCCTTAATTTAGGACTTTTCCTCTGTAATTCTGTATTTTTCTGCTTGATTTCAAGATTTTTGTCAGGTACATAAGATGAATTTTGTCAAATCAGTCATTAAAACAAAACAGTGCCACATCACAAAAAGTAACCTACTTGAAATTTGATAGAAATGCGTATGATGGTAAAAACTTGACCTCAGCTCATTTTAGAGGTAAGTGTAGATGGACAGATTGTATTGGCAACGTTATAAGTGTCTGTACTTGTCAGCATGTAAAATATGCTAGAGGGGATGGATGGCTGTGTCCTTAGTTTATGGTTGCCATCTGGTACCTGTTCTCCTTTGTTGTTTCTCCCTACAGCTTCTCCCTGTGCCCTTCAGCATCATACCTGCAGATGTAGCTCTTTGGGACATCTCTCCTGTTACAATACAAATTCTTAAAAGCATGCTATTGGGCCTCAAAATTTTGTATTTAATTGAAGAAATAAGTGCTCTAACATTCACACTTGACAGTGATACTGGCTTTTTCAGTGGGCAAGGGAAGGGCTACAGATGCCATTTATCTTGACTTCTGTAAAGCCTTTGACACAGTCCCCCACAACATTGCTCTCCCAAAGCTGGAGTGAGATGGATTTGATGAGTGCACTGTTAGGTGGGAAAGTTGTTGGATGCTTGCATCCAGAGGGCTGTGCTCAGTGGCTCAGAGTTTTGTGGGACATCAGTGACAAGTGGTACCCTCAGGGGTCCTTAATGGGACCAGTGTCATGTAATACCTTCATTAATGACAAAGACAAGAGAATTGAGTGCACCTTTGGCAAATTTGCAGATGATACCAGGCTGAGCGATGTGGTTGGTGCTCCTGAAGGATGGCATCCATCCAGAGGCACCTGGATAGGCTTGAGAAATGCACCCACAGGAATCTTATAAACCTTAATAAGACCAAGTGCAAGGTGCTGCACCTGGGCTGGGGCAACCCCCCATACCGGTGTGGGCTGGGGGATGAACAGATGGGGAGCAGCCCTGCCAAGAAGGACTGGGGTTGCTGGTGGGTGCGAGCCTGGACATGACCCAGCCTTGTGCACTTGCAGCCCAGAAAACGTCCTGTGCTACATCAAAAACAGCATTACCAGGGTTTGTTCAGCCTGGAAAAGAGAAGGCTTTGGGGTGGCCTGGTTTCAGCCTTCTAGGAGCTGAGGGGAGCCTGCAAGAAAGCTGGAGAGGGACTGTTTTCAGGAGCATGCAGTGACAAGACACAAGTGAATGGCTTCATACTGAAAGAGAATAGGTTATGACTAAGTACTAGGAGGAAGTTCTTAGCTGTGGCACACTGAATGCTGGTGGGGCACTGGAACAGGTTGTCCAGAGAAATTGTAGATGCCCCATCCCTGATGGTGTTGAAGGCCAGGCTGGATAAAGCTCTGAGGAACCCAGTCTAGTGGAAGGTTTCCCTGCCCACAGCAGGGTGGTTGGAACTAGATGATCTTCAAGTTCCCTTCCAACCCAACCCATTCTGTGATTCTTTGCTCAGGTGTAAGAATTAGTGTATGTTAGAAATTGTTTTCTTGTGCTTTTTAGATCTTGCATGAAACATTGTTTTATCCAGGTCTTTATCTTAGTACATCTTCTGGTTCTATTAACGTATATCCCAAAAAGATAAAATGTACTGATAACGTCCACCTGAAAGTTTTTTGGGTCAAGATTTGTCTGAAGGCTGGAGAAGGAGATGGGGCAGTTTTCATGTTTGTCATTGCTGTGCTGACTGAGTGTGCTGAGCGTTAGGAAGGGGATTGACCTTCAAAGAGTGTGAGCTCTTGGAACAGTGTCTGACAGACTTGCAGGATTGATCTGGAGCACAATGCACCAGGATGGTGCTTGACTGGGAGCTGTCTGAACAAGTGCTACATCAACAGAAAGTGTGTTGTGCAGCACACAATGTCAGTCTACTTTAACAAAGAAAACATGTTTCTGTAGTCTGATTGTAGAAATAATAGGAGTATGTATACAGATGTTTATAAAGATCCCTAAAAAATATAAAAATATGCCTCATTTACTAGTGGCTGATAAAACATACTTTCAAATGAAAAAAAAAACAGAAAAAAAAGTGTTGCATAGGAGTTGTCAGATCATTGCATCTGGTTCTTGGTTTGCTTACCTTGAAGTGTGGGCAATTGCTTTTTAAGAGGGGTTTTGGTAGTAAGATTTTTTATTTGTTTGTTTTGCTTGGTTTTGGTTTTGGCTGGTTTTTGTTGTTTTGGGGGTTTTTTTTAGAAAGATTGGAGAACCTTGGTGTGTAAATAGGGACTTTTCATTACTTAGCCATGTTTCTCACCGTTCCAATCTTACTGTTATATTCCTAATTTGTGGAAGTGTTCATATATCTGGTTGTGATTGGCAGGTCAGCTGATAAAAACAAGTTGTCATAAAATATCTACATTGCCAAGTCTTCTTTTTCCTCCTCATTTTTACCATTGCGGATGACTTTCTGCTATTCTTGGCATACATATTGTTCAGTTCTATGTAATGCCTGATATTTGGTGCCTTTGTTAAGAACAGGACTCTTTGTGTGTTTTTCTTATTGTGATTCATGTGAGTTCTAATATTTGGAATTCTTTTATTGGGTTGCTATTTCAGAGCAGATCAAAACTCTGGCTTTTTTGCAGCTTGTTATTTCTTTCAGGTGGGAGAAATGAGATGGGTCTAGTGTACTATTGACTTGAACTCTTTACAGAAATTCAGCTTTTAAGCAATAACTGCCTTGCATAGACTGCCTACTTAGCAGTATGGGATAGACCTATCCTTTAATGCTGTTAAATTTCTTGAAGCATTGCTTAGTTCAGAAAGTAGAACACAAACTGTAGACCCCTTCTCAAAACTCAAAGTGATGATTACTCTTATTTTTGTTATGAGCCCAGCAGTGTGCAGCTCTTTCAGTTGTAAATGTTAAGAACACATTTGGTGAAGTCTGTCCTGGAAACCATATAGCCTGTTGAAAACACTGTCCTCACAGGCTGTGTGCAGATTTGTGCAAGATTTCCCAAGCAATCACAGGCTAGAAATCAACATGAACTGGGAAACTGTTGGTGCTTCACAGGAACTCCTTTGTGTGACAGAACTCAGTGTCTTCAACTGCAGTTCCAGAAAGAAGGTATTGAGCTCTTACTTCATTAAATACAAATTCTCAGTCTAAACCTTTTTTTTTTTCTCAAGTATTCTTAGACTGAGACACATCTCAGTTGTAATTTGAAGTGGACACAATGGCTTATTATCACTTTAACCTATATTAGCACAGTATTATTAGCACAGTATTAAACTGTCTGGAAGGGCCACTGAATGACTATGTACTGAATGAAAATTCATAGTAAAACATAACCTCTCATTTTACCTGAACTAATGGTGAGACTGACTTTACACAGCTTGAAAGTGTTGGAAGTATCACCTCATGGTGTCACTTCATTACCTGTTTAGAAATTTCTTTACATTTTTTTCTTCTATCTGATATATACAACATTACTGTAATAATTTTGTAGCATCTCTGAGAGTGATAGGGAAAAGTGAAATGCTGCATACATTGATCCTGAGAAGTCTTTAGTCTCATGTCCAGGTAATTACAGTTTGTCTTGTCATAGGATGGATTATTCATTATCTTATATATGACTGTTGCCAGTTTTCCTAATTAGTACTGGTCTGTTCTAGAGTGCAGTGATTTTTTACTTAGAATGCAGACTGAAAGTCTTCTGAGAAGGCAAATGATAAACTATGTTTGGAGAGGAAAAGGCACTGTCAGTGTCATTTTTAAAATGTAACAAAACCCAACCCCATTTTTATCAAATTCCATTCTGTTTTTCTTATATGTGCCTGTTACTGAAATTAGGATTTCTATTGCTTATACATTTGACTAGGTGTGGTGCTTTTTAATTTTTTTTTAAGATACTGGATTAAAATTTGACATTTAAGGAAACAGTTTCAGTGTTTTAGGATTGTTTTGTTTTTTTCATTGCACTTGGCTTTGGTGGCCAACACTGGGGCTTCAGAAGAATGCCCTTATGGTGTTTACCAGGTTTCTCTGGGTATAGTGGTATTTTTCTTACAACTATAAGTCTCAGGAGTTAGAGAATTACAGTGGTGCACTTCAGTGTGAGAGCTGGGCAGAGAGAAAGATGCTGCAGAAAGAAAATTTACTTTGTATCTGGAAATGCACAGGGGAGTTTTTGATCCCAGAGTCTGTGAAGAAGAAACATCTGGTAATGATGACAATGGAATATAACCTCTTGGGGAAAAATTCTGGAAGCATTACAGTGTGTGTCTGTCTACTGATTTCTGTGAAGAACATTTCAGAGTGGTTGGATCTTTTGTTATTTCAGGTAATTGTAAAATATTTATAATGGATGCTTTCTGAATACATATGAATTCTAAACATCACTTTATTTCCTACCGAAGCTCTTTCTGTCATCCTCAGCAGTGGAAATGAAGGGCTACTTTGTGCTGTATTTTAGAAATACAAGGTTTTCTTCCCTCAAGCAATTATTCATTAAATTGCACTTAATAAATATTCGCTAATGTGTTGGATATCTCTGAATTACTTTTTAGCTATAATAAACAAACCAAAAAAAAAAAAAGTGGGCTCTTGCTCAGACACACATTGCTGTTTTGAATGACCCAAAGCTGGAGCAGTGATTACTGAAAATTAAAGAAGAAAAGAGTGGCAAAAATGATTTTTAAGTTTCTGCTGCATTAAGCCTGGAGAAATCCCCCAAAGCAAGAATTTCAAGCTCAGTGTTTAATACTTTTGCCAGCATGCAAATAAAAATGCTACACTCTGTGTATTTTCATTGGAAAAAGAAGGAAAGGTGCTGGTTCTGGGTCTTTTCAGAAATGTTCTGAACAGCAATTCATTTGTCTTCTCCAAACATTAGGCTGTAAAAGCACTGCAAATGGTACAATCTTTCAGTGGACTTCAGAACACAAAGATGAGTAGTTGTGTATGCTGACTGAAACCTCTTTTTTTAATGTATCTGTAGGAGATGGGGATATTGGTTTTTCTTAGTCATCCTGGAGCTGACAATAGAATATTACAGCTATTGGGAAATGCTGTGTAACAAAGCTTATGATTACGTATTGTCTGAGGTATTTTTTGGTAATGTGGAAAGAATTGCTGACCTTCACAAAGACAAATGCATTACATTAGTACCATGATGCCTGGGTCCTCTTCTCCCAAAACCTTCAAAAATTCCAGTGGGTGTTAAGTAAAATAGAGTACTCTGTGGAAGTGAAGTCATTACAGCTTCTGGCAGTATCGTGGCTTTCTTTTAAAGCTTCTTAAAATGCATAAAATTAGAAACCTATCAGGAAGTGGTACAAGCAGTTTTTGTATGCAGAAAAAGGGGAATTAGAATGGATATGAGAAAAGGTGCACTGCATATGAAATGCCTCAGTAATGGATCATTTTGGGATGTATGACAAAGGAAGGTACAGAAGTATATAATGGCATAGATCATAAAAGGAAGCAAAGGAGATACTTTACTGAAGGTCACACAAAGTCAATCAGCTCATCTGTGGAGAATATAAACTCAAGAAGTATTTTCCAGGTCACTGCTAGCCATACTTGCCTTAACAGTTGTAGGTTACTTCAAATACCGAATTGTATGCAGTGGCTGATGGCTGAGACAGAGGTTCTCATGATGGTCCATGTGTGGTGGCTGCCTGTGTAGGAGAAGGATTTACTTTGGGGAATAATACAGCTTTTTGGAATTTCTCATTTTACATTTAAGTCCCAGTAAATTGGTAAAGGCCAAGGAAAGTATGCAAAGGAATTAATATCATTCCAGTTCTCCCCTTTCTATTTTTTGGTTTGGTTTGATTTCTGTTTTCACCCTTTCAGAGGGAATGCAAGCTGAAGACTTGACTTTTTTTGACAAAAACATTGGTGCAAAATAGTTACACTAGTTGAAGATTTGTGGAAGAAAACATTTTGATCAAGAACAAATCACACTAAACCAAGTCAGTCTATCCCTGTGTTTTGGAAGAAAATTTGATGCAGTAGTTGTTTCCTTCTCTTAAATCCCAGTATGGCTCTTGCTATCATGTAATGAATATGGCAGGGAAATCTAGGTTAGGTGACACAAAGCAGAGTGCAGCTTGAAAACTTCCCTCTAGCTGTCACCCATTTACTTGTGAATTTTTAAGATTTGCAGAGTTCTGATCGGTCTGATGTTGCCCTGCATTTCTGTGAGCAAGCTGAGTGATGGAGTACATGTACTCTGTTACATTTCCAGGTGACATTTCCTCCTAAGAACATGTTAGATAATTGTCAGAATGATATAGGCAGAGCTGATCCTGTCGTGAGGAAATAGATGCATGCAGGAACTTTTTCCAGTTCCATCTCATTTCATCATTGCTGCCTGGCACCTGCCATCTCTGTCTGGCAGCTTAGGAGAGGGAGGAGGGGGAGAAGAGCTTTTTTTTTTTGTTATACCAACATTTCCAGGGACGAGGAAACATCTGTTTATCTGTTTCAGCATTGTTACATTAGTCTGCGTCCCTTGTAACTTCTCTATAAGTGACTTAGTTTGGTCCTTCTCTTCACCCAAAGTGCAGGATTGCTTTTGAAAGGTTTCCTCTCTAGCCTGTGCATTCTAATGCTGAAGACAGTTGCATTAGTTTTATATAACCTGATGTAGTGTTGGTTTGTTCTGCCAGAGCAGTGTTTTAGATACATGCTCCATAAAAATTACATTATTGTGGTCTGGGCTAGAGGGTAATAGAGAAATATAATTAAACAGTGTAGTTGTCATTGACATTTATGCATGTTAAGACTTGCATAGGCCTATTTCTAGCACCACTTGAAGAAGAAACACAGTGTTTCACCTGTGAGTCTGTCTGCTCCAGCAGAATCAACTCTGGCTTCTCAAAAGGTCATAAAAATCCCCATTAAGCTCATGGACAGCATCTTGAAATGCCTGAAAAGTGATCTGGATATCTTTCTTAATTCTACAGATATTTTGGTTATCATTGTGTGAGAAGAACAGTGGCAGTTCTTTAAAATGGGTTTGGTCTACAAGGTGCCATTCCTTAACTAACCATTCATTCCAAAATACACGCAGGCGTAGAGCTGTTACTCTTCATAAGGTGCATGGTTGAGTTTTACTGATTCCATTGGCTCATTTAAGGCTGGATTACAAAGAAGAAGATGACCTTTCTCCAGCTGTAAATAGATTAGTTTAGTGGTTTCCCACCAGCTTGGAACCCTTCTTCCAAATGTGCTGTCCTGGTCCAAGCTAGATGTGGACTTATATTTTTATTTACTGTTATATTGAAAGTGCAGAAACAGTTGGAGTTACTTTACTTTTTTTTTTTCCCTGAGTGATGGTGAAGAATTGCCATAAAATAAAAGAACAAAAGAAAAGCTTTGAAATACTGGTGAAAGGTTGCTTATTCCTACGTGCAACTCTGGGTTCTTTTCCCGTCTGAGACTTCACTGAAAAGCCCATGGTATAAATAGGCATAAATTTTATACTCAGGCTAACAACAATCTTCTTAGCATCCCAGTATATCTCATCTTCTCCTCTAAACCATGCCATCTTATGGAAAAAGCATAGTATGAGGAGTTTTGTATTTTTAGAAGGAAAATTTCTTCTGAGAAAATTGGTACAAATGATTTATGTATATATATGTGTGTGTATATATATGCTAAAACGTATCTGTTAATTTTCTCACTTAGAAGTGAGAAAAAGTGAGAAAATAAAGAAAAACAATGGAAAAACAGGTTTCAGCATTACTCAGCAGAAGTTCAATGATTGATACTATGATGAAGTGTTTTTCTTTTAAAAGGTTGTAATTTACTGGGTGTAGTAAATAATTATAGTTGTGTTACAGCTGTCAGCATAAATGAGCAAAATACACTTGGAAGTTAAGAGTCCATTTATGCTGTTTGTTCTGGGACTTGTTCACCATAATTTAATAATTCCAATGTTGGTCTTACTAGTGTGATATGAATTAATGAAGGTCCATTCTTACTGTATTTCTTAATCAAAACCTGACAGAAGGTGTGCCTATTTCTTTGTCCTCATGCTCTCTGACATCCACAATAATATTTTTTAAGTATGGTGAAATACAGCTGAACATGGAAGACACAGTGAAAATCCCCATTTTAACTAAAATGAAAATTACTCAGTTATATGCTTAACTAAAAGTGGCCATTACTTTAATTAGTCATCCCCTAAGAGGCAGAGGACTAGAGAAAGAGGAGTGGAAAACAAAGAAAGGAACTTCAAGGGTGCAGGGCTCCTTAAAGAAAGGAGGTGGCTCTAGATGAGAAGAAACTGAAGGATAATTTGGTAACAAAAGAAGGTAGGAAATGAATACAGGGATGTAGGAATTTCTTGAAAGGCAAGCATGAAAGGTTATCTGAAAGGTGGACTATGATCCAGCAGCAGGTTTTTTTTATCCGACCATATAATAATAATATAAAGGCTTGAAAGCTGCTTTAGCCTTTTCTCTTCTCCTTTAAGTGCCAGTTTCACAAATGATCTTAGCTCTGGTTCTTGGTGACAAATAATTGATTAGGTCTGTCACATAATGGTGCAGAAGGGAGAAAACCCAGTACAGATACCATGTAACATGGAAATGTTCCACTACCTTTGTTCCTGTTCCTTTTTCTTTGTACTTTGGAGAGCAGTTGAACATGCTGGGGTGGAAGAATCACCCTCTGGATGAAAACATCTGAAAAATGATTTTGTGTTTTTTGTACGTGTACACACATTTTGCCTTATTTTTGTAATTTTTTATTTCCAAAACCCATGTTAACATATATCATGTGTGTTTGTAGAAGAAAAGCTAAGTAAAAGTTATTTACAGAAAAATCTAGTGCATGTGTCATCTAGTGTCATCTCTAAAACAGACAATCCATGGTGGTGTACTTCTGAGGGCCTTGGGATTTCCATTTAAGCCTGATGGAGATGGCAACTTTTTACATGGGATTGAGACAAGAGATATTGTTTCTCTGAACAAAGGAAGAATAAAAGATAGCTCTTCTTGTTTGCTAGAGCCTCTCAAAAATCCCCATCTCTTTAATTTAAAAAAAAAAAAAATTAGTTGTAGGAGAATATTCGTGGCAAGAATAAAATTGGTCAGTGCAAGGACAGTTCCTATTAAGATGGTATTTTGTGGGCTTAGATTTAGGTTGAAGTTTAGGTTTCTTATGATGTTTGTGCCAGAGCAAAGGTATGTATAAATATTGGTGAAATATTGTATATTATAAGCATAGTCTGAGAGGACGTGGTCTCCACTCTCAGGCAGGATAGTGCTCATCAGCTGTGCCCAGAAGCATAAGGATGGGACAGATGAATCCAACTGAGAGAACAAAATGTTAAACTGAAGCCCAGATTAGGAAAGGACATTGCAACCTGGTTACTGGGAAAGAAATTCTTAATGCTCATTTAACCTGATCACAGAAGGTTGGTTGGTTGGTTTGGTGTGGTTTTGTTTATTTTTGGCTGGTTGTGGATTTTTGTTTGGTTGGTTTTTTTTGAGGGGCCTTGAGTGTATGTCTATACTTCTAGAAGCTGAAGTACTATGAGGTATTTTTGTGCTGGGAGACACGAAGATGTTTAAAGAAAGTAATGCTAAGAAGAGGTTCTGCGCAGACACTTTAGGATAAAATCTTGTTAATTCTGAGATATACACACACAGAGTGGACATAGACATACATACACCTGCCTTGCTTTGCAAATTGATTTTTTTATTGTCTTTTACAACATCATGATAAATAAAATAGGTGTCTAAAAAGCATTGCTGTATTTGGATATGATAGATTATGTATGCATAACTGGCTTTCTGGGACATAGTTGAAGGTATCTACCATCTCTATTTTACTACTGCTGTGAGGGACATAATGCAGTATCTACTTCTTTTAGTCAGAATTTTGGTTAAATTTTCTGCTTTCACAATTTATTACATGGCTGTGTAACTTGGATGAGCTGCTGCATCTCCAAGTAAAATACATTCTGAAATAATAGCATCCTCTCTCACTTTACAGTCTTATATCTGAGGGTGACAATTACTTAATCATTTTATGATTTCTTTGATTGGTGCATACTAACTTCTTATTTGTGCAGTGACTCCATCCTGGGCAGGGAGCCTCATTTTAATAGCCTCGGTACAATGCACCAAAAAAAAGGTGCTTTGTTAGCTAAACCTTTAAGAAGCTGGTTTGTGTTTAATAGATTATGTTTATATTATTAGTTAATGTAGTACATACCCTTAAAGCTACAAAAAGTGCTAAGTTATATGTACTATGTTGCTTCACTTGAAAGCTATATGTATTACCATGAGACTGTTTCAAACTTTTACTTAACAAAACTGAGAATCCCTGCAAAAAACTCTGAAGCTCAGTTCTAAAAGCCACCTGTCCTCACTAAACCTGAAACAGAAATACTTGATGATTACATAAGTACTGTTATTTTTGTAGATTCACTAGCTTTCTTTCAGAGACCTGAATACAGATGACAAGGGTAAAATATTGTGCTTTTCTCCTGATCCACACTGCAATTTGCTATTAGCGTGCTTCATAATGGGTTTACTGTCATCGTTGTTGAATTGAATGGGGTTAGCTGAATCATAAGTCACTGAGTGATTGTGGTGCTTGAATTTCTAGCTCAAACTGTGCTGTTATTTCTATGAGCACAATACTAACATGTTTCGTTAAAAGGAAGCCATAGTATCACTAAAGGGTTTGGGTTTTGAAGTTATCCCTCACTGTTTCCTTCAGGCAGAAACCTTGTTTCACTCCTAACCCTTTTTAACCCTCCTAAGCAAGTATTTATTTTCATCCTTTCATTTCCCCTTAATTAGTCTTTAAAAGAATCGTGGCTTTGCTTTATGGAAATACTAACAAGGTCACTGTTTCAGATGCATTATTTTCTTACCATCCAGATCGTCTTTTCATATACCAAACCAGTTGCTTTGCAATTCTGAAATAGAAATGGCTTTTAGCCATATAGCTGAACTGAGAGGAAGAGGTGATGGGCAGACTTTTTCTGACTTGAATCACAGACTGGTTTGGGGTGGAAAGAACCTTAAAGATCATCCAATTCCAATCACCCCCTGCCAGGGGCAGGGACACCTCCCACTAGACCAGGTTGCTCAAAAGTTGAGTCTCTATCTGTTCGCACTTTTGTGCATATTTTTATCTGGAAGGCAGTTTGCCATCCCTAAAGCAAAGGCAGAACACAGCAGGATCAGCCAGGTGTCTCCCAAGGGCAGGGAGGGTGGTAGCCCTGCAGAAGGGGATCCATCACCCCCTGTGGTGCTGGGGCTGGGCCAGGGCAGGGAGCTAAGCACAGATCATTCCTTTTTTTCAGAGATTTGGGCATGGTTGTTTGTTTAACATGTTGATGTTTGAGGAAAGTTACAAAGGAATCTACCCTCGGGGATTAGTACTCAGTTCCTGCCTGTATTTCTGTGTAGTTGTGATTCTTTCAAGTAAGTGGAAGGGTATCAGTGTCTACACAACTGATTTCTATAATGCTTTCAAAATCCTGAGCCTTGCTCATGAATCCCCACCTTCTGGGGCACTGATTCTTCTCTGATGTGTGAGATTCCATTTAATGTGTTTAATCCTCATTTTCCTTTTCAGGGAGCAGCAATTGCAATGCATAATAGCTATTACACTTTCTTCAGTGCTCTAATCCTAGGTGTGAGTTAGGGTTTATCATATTATTTTGTATAAAGAGTAGGTTATAAAAAGTGATTAGAAAACAAACACTTAATGGGTTATTGAGGAGAGAAAGTAGTAATCTCAAACTGTCAAAATGTTTTCAGTGTGGAAGCATGTATCCATCACAATTTTATTGTTCCACAGAAAGGCAAACTAAGGATGTTAAATGCAGAACTCAAAGAGCATGACCTAATGAATAGTGTTTTGCTATAAAAAAACAATAACATTTTGTTTAGAAATACTGTTATAAATATCAATGCTTCATAATATATTTTCATGGATTATTTCTAGAGATGGTATTTTTATGAAGTATCTTTGTGGTAGTCTTTTACAATTTTACCTAATCTGTAACACTGAGTGTTTTTAGAGATGTATTTCCATAGATTTGTTTGGTGACTTGTTCTGTGTTAAAGACTGTATCACGAAGGGAGTGCAAAAATTAGCTTCCTAAAAATAATAGTTAAAAATAGCTTTTTTTTTGTTAAGTATTTTCTGAGGTCGTAGTTATGCCAATGAAGGATGAGTGGTGATCTGTCTTTGTGCAAGCTGCATTAAAACTGTAGCAGTTTTCAGAGCTCTTCCTTCTTATATTTAAAACATGGTTTTAGACATGACTTATCGCTAAAGCAGAGACAGTTTCACTGGTGCTGGGTGAAAGTGTGTGATCTGTCCATGATGCTGTTTGGTGTTCTATAGTAACCCACATGCTGATGTGAAGAAGCAGCTGAAAAATTGTAAAGGCTGTCTCATTTCTACAGGAAGTGAAGAGTCATTTTGTCTGCTGAAATAACTGATTAAAAGATCATTTTTAACTCAAAGCAGTATTTTGCAGTTTTTTTGCTGTAATACCTAATAGTTTTCCTTAGTGATAGGGAATTCCTTTTAAACCAAATTAAAAATCAAAATACAGCATTTAACTTGCGGTTGTGGTGTACTTTTTTTGCATAAGTGGGACAGATTTTTTTTTTTTTGGCAGGGGAGAGGGGCTGTGCACTGCTAAAGCTCTAAGAGCTTAAACATATGGATTTTTCCAAATCCAATTATATCTTGATTATTATTCAGTTGTATCTAATTCAGTAACCTTTCAAAGAACAGGAGCTTGAAACTTACAGTAACAAAGATGCTCTTAGATGTATTTAAATTCCAGACCTCTGAGACCAGGGTGCTGTGCTGGAGGGTGGGCTAGCATGGCGTGTTTAGAATGCAGATGCTCAGGCCACTGCAGTTCCAGTGGGATTTGTCTGTTCCATAGAGGCTGGGTGGTGATGGTGGTACCTTTCCATACACCTGTCTTCTCCCCATTCTTTCATTTTTGCAGGCAGTACATTTTTATTTTTTTCCCCCAGTGAAATGAGATAGAAACTACAGACAAGTTAAATATGTTCAGTGATGTGGAAATTCTGCAAAGGTTTGGGGACAGATGTCAAACCAGGAACCAATCTTTGCTTGCAGTGGAAAGAAGTCATTCTCATACATGTGGAAGACTTGTTCCCTCTAGCTGTTTGTGCCCTTCCCTTCTCTCCAGCTGGGGATGGAATCTTGTTTAACAAGATGGAAGTGCTTGGTGACTTCCTGCTGAATCCTCATGACCTCAGTAAATGACTTGCTAATTAAAGTATGTTATGAAAATAAGATTTAATGTCATAGAAGCCTAAACCATAGTCCTGCAAGACACAGAACTTATATTTATCCTATATAATACTTGATATACTAATGAAATATACTATAAAGTAATAAAATATTGTTTAGCTATATAATTATAGTAAAGCTATTGCCAAGCAAGGTTTCTGGAGGACTATTCTATCCTTATATAAAAGTATGTTGTTTAAATCATTGCAAGGAAGATGGCAAAATCAGGAATTACTGTGGAATGGAAAACATAAGTAGGTGTCTTGAAATGATATGGATACCAAACTGGAGTCCTGCAAGAGGAATGTAGGAAGTGCATGAGGGACTGACAATAGGTTATAAATGTATGCAAGAATTGCCCAATGAAGGATTTTTAAATAAACCTGAGAAATAAAGATTAGATATGCAAGCATTTTCTACTGATCTTTTATTTAAAGCAAAACCATTTGGAATTTACAATTCTGTAGGTTTCTGTGTGAGCTCTTACTTTAGATTTGGTAGCTGTAGTGATAAATTTGGGTTTGACATAGCTTTAGGATGAAGCAAAAGGGTGAAATAAGTCCACCTCAAGAAATATCTCTGCCTGTGTTAGTCTGATATGAAAATATTGTACCTTTGTGGCTTGACTGTGACTGACATGATGTGCTCTACTTAGAAAAGAAGAAGATAAGGTATACTTGAAAATAAAGCATTGGTCCAACTGAATAATTTATTCTCTATTTATTGCAGACAGTTTTGTGGAATTAATTCCTTCAGTGTTTCATTTATGTTCCTGGAAGCTTCCTGGTGGCTTAGCTTTTATATTAAAGAAGCTATAGCTTTGTGGCTCATCTGAGCTACTGAGGGCAAGGTAACAAGTTGGTATTTTAACATTTTGCTCAACCTTATATGTAGTAGACTTCAGTCAGACTCCCCTATTTCTGTGTCTCAGGCAGCTGAGGGTTACAATGCCCATGCAGCTGATGGACGTTGGAAGTGATGTATTCATGAGAGTGATTGAATGCTGTGTATTCTGTCTGAACCTTTCCTACAACGCTGCACTGATTCATTGCTGTCATTCCTTTGTGAGAACTTCATCCCCTGAGGATATTGTCAAAATGCTGGGGAGGCAGATTATGCTGCTTCCCCTGGTCCTATATCTGTTGGGGGAAAGCAGAAGGGAGGACCTCCTAAATGAAGTATGGTGGATTAATGCTTGGGTGGGTTTTTAAATTTGTTCTGGTTTTGTTTTGGTTTGGGTTTTTTGATTGGTTTGTTTTTGCGGCTTTTTTGTGTGTGATGGTTTTTCTTTTTTTTGTGTGTTTATTTTTCTTTTTTTTTGAGGGGGGCGGGTTGTGTTTTTTTTAAATTTATTTTCTGAATCCTTAATCTTTGTGGCCGTTTTAGATGACGGTAACCTCTGAAATCAATCATCAGAATCTGAAGCAAGGATTGTGATGAATTCTGTCCTTGCAGTGCCTCCAGTATGTGCTGTTTTGAATTCAGCATTATGTGAACAGATGGTTGCTACAACTTAGCTTTCTGGTGCCCTTAATAGTACAAAATTATTGGAGTATTAAAAAAAAAAAAGGCAATAGCTTTTCCTTGGTTCCATTCCTGAGTTGGATGAGAGGCAAGAAGTGGCCAGCAGAGGTGTGGTTTCTCTGCACAGCAGGCTGAGGAGCAGCACGGGGGCAATGAGGTGCCCATGTGCACAATTCCTCCTGACATTAATGGCCCTTATGAATATAAAGTGAGGCTAGCATGCACTGATTACACATGAAGAGCCAGATTATTATTGGTAATGATGATGTGTATGTTTCAGTGAAGGCTGGATTGCTTCTAATGGGTTTTGTTTTCAATTCCCATGTTTAATGTGAGGTACTTCTGGCTCCTGAGTTCTTGTTTAAAATAGGATTCCCATCTTCTGCTGTCTATGAAACATGATTCCTGGTTTCTCTCCACTGATATATGCACTTTTATTCTTGCCGTTCCTTTTTTTTTTTTTTTGAGGGGGTGTGTTGGTTTTTTTGGTTGCCAGGTTTTTTTTTGTTTATTTGTTCTTGAACTGCCAAAATAAGCAACATATTTTCACCTTATATAAGGTATAACTTGCACCTTATATAACTGCTGTGATAAGAGTATGAAATTTGGCAGAAAATAACCCCCCTTGTGTTCCAACTTGTCCTCAGACATCAAAGGGGCGGGGTGCAGCTGGCCTTAATTTTTGATTTATAACCAATTCAACACTATAGGTCTGGCTACATTGGATCAGAACTTTCACCATCACAGATTCACGAAGTGCAGTTTCTTGAAGCAACAGGTTATAGATTATTGTTAGATTGCTGGTGATAAATTCATTCAACCTGAAAATATGAGCATGGAGTGCTCTGTACAAGCGTCCTTGTGTGTGCTTTGATGTGGTTAGAGATACAAATCTTACAAATCAAGAGGCACCCCTGCTTTAGAGGGCAGAGTGAGGAGCAAGCCTGTCAGTTTTTCTGTGACATTTGTTTGTATTCTGATCCTCCCTAATGGAGGATTTCAAGTATCAATTTTTTACTTTTTTAGAAAAAAGGAAGTGTGCCTGTAGTCAAAAATAATGGCTTACCTGTTGCTGCCATCAGCGATGGTGGTGGGGAAGATGTTTTCTCATTTTCATATTGGTTGATATGGTTTTTTAATATATAAATTAAATGATGAATAATGAGAGTTTCTCATTACCTTCAGTCAAACTGAGTTTTGTAGCTTATGGTTGAAACAAAGACAGCATGGAACCACAACACCTCAGTATCCTCCTCCCCCCAGCTGAAGTGGCAGTGAAGGCCCTCTGACATCTGCCAGAACTTTACTCATATTCCTTATCTCCTTGGAGGACCAGCTTTATTCTGATGTTTGTTATGAATGGAGGAGGGAGAGTGAGGGTAATGGCTGGCACAGAGATACAGGTGGTGACCTCTCAGGGTGCTTCACTGAGATAACATCAGGCTTTGAGGCCTTCAGCTCACCCCAGACCTCATTCAGCTGTTCAGTCCAGCTCAAGCCCAGGTACAAGATGAGCAAGTGGCCCAACTCAAGGTTTGTTCTAATTTCACCAGCATCTCTGTATCTTTACAAGACAAACCTGTCAATCTCCCACAATGACCAATGTGACCATGAGGGAAGGCAGTACACAGGGGCAGCAGGTGGCAATGGTGGAGTGGCAGCAAGGCCACTGGAGGAGGCAGGGATTAGGAGATGGAGCATTCCTGCAGCTGGGGCTGACTCTGCCCAGGCACTTGGGAAGGTGTGACCACGATGAGGGGGCTGGGCTGGGGGCAGTACAACTGTGAGGAAGGAATCAGAACTTCTCATTCAGGAAATCATCTCCTAGATGTGTCATGCATACTTGTACTGGATTCACAAGGTGCAGCGTGGAAAATCTCAGGACACTCTGCAAAACCTAAGTAAGTCTGATTCACTATTAGTTGACAGACCTTACTTAGTCTCTTTTTACCCTTCTGCTCCTCTCTGAGTTTCTGCAGTTGGCAGTCCGGCCTGAGATACTGTCAGGGATGCTTCCCACCTTGCCTTTTGATGCTGTGGATGGTGAAACTGCGTGACGTTTGGGGCCGGCTTGCTCACGGCAAAACCAGACTACGAGCAGCCAAGCTTAAAACCTCTGCTATTTAAAAAAAACCCAAACCAAAAAACCTGACAAAAGGCAAACCCCCAGAATTCTGAAAGTTTTGTCTGGAAAAAAGACTTAGATGTTACATGAAGAGTCTTGTTTGCCAGGGTGTCACAATAGAGCGTGACACGAATCGCAGAGACACAGCAAACTCCAGCCTGGGAAAAGGCAAAGAAGAAGAGAGAACTTTATTTTGATTCACGTATTATATAGAGTTTTCAGAACAGCTGTGGATTGGAGAAAGACCAGGGAAAAAAAGTTAGGTGTTTTTGGTCAGTCTTTTCAAGAGACAGAACCCCAGTATGCTAATTATCATTATAATGAATTTTTTTGGAATTCCTGTTGGTTAATGTTAGTGATGTATAGGATTGAAATTGTGAAGTGGAGCTTTCAAAGAAGAAAATAGCCAGAAAAGCTATTACCTACCTTTAGAAGGAAAATATAGTGTGAAATTAATTGTTTGTCCTAGGAAACCTTTATAAAGGATACCCTTCCTCTCTTTGTAAGAGGAACAGGAGATGGTAATTTTGACCAGAAAAAACATTTTAATACTTTGTGTTTCATAGTCGCCTTCAGTGCATGTCTTTTAACAAACCAAGGGAGGAGCCATGTTGTGAGTTAAACTGAAAACCTCATCTCAAGATCTGGAATATGAGTAACTCCAGAGGGATTTGCTCTCCAAGACTTATCAGAGCAACTCCGTTGAGTTCATGTTATTTATTTCCACTTTTTCCAAGTGCTTCATTTAAAATTGAGATTTATCTTACGCAACTCTAGTTTTGTGTAGTCATTACTAGTTTATCAAGCATGGCCATTACTTTCCAAAATATTTTTATTGCAGCTTTAATAAATAATTAAAGATATATAATCATTTTCATTGCTGTCTCAAGACTGAGCATTTCTAGTGGCCTTCAGGCAACTGCCTAATTTACCCAGTGCACATTATGGTACTGGAAAAGTGATTTCCATCTCTGGGAAAGGATGGTATATATGCAAAGCTAGGAATAGCTTTGAATAGCATAGGCATAGCAGTTGGTTTATGCTGATACTTTATTTTGGCAATCACCAGCTTTCTGACAACATTCAATGTTTGCAGCTGTCCCTATTAGGACATTAGCTCGTATGCCTGCAGTAAAGATTTCCTTTCTTTAGTTACAGTAGAATGAGAGAAATGTTACATTGTGTTTATTTGGGTTTTTTCAGTGAATTCATGCTTGTGCTAAAAGACGTACACAGAGGAGTGCAGGAGAGAAGGGTATTGGAAACAGAAGTGGCTGGGAAAGAATAGAACCAGCATAACTTGGGAAAGAGCACCCAAATTGGGCCCATGGGGCAGAGGGAGATAATTATGGCAGGAAGAGAGAGGTGTGAGACAGTGAATGTATGTTGGATTGGGAACTTCTTTGGGGTTAGGAGAAGCAGAAGGTTGAATGCATCTGCTCATGATGATGAGTTTGGCTTTTACTCATAAATCTTCAAGGTCCTTTTTGACAGAGAATTGGATTCACTTTCAAAATACTGACTTGAAAAACAACCCACCCTTTCTTATTTTTTTCCTTCTGAAAAGTGGTTTGGAACTCTTGAGTTTCTTCTAGGTACACTGTTGGCAAAATATGAATCCTGAACCTTTAAATCTGCAGTGCAGACCTGATACAGTGGAGGAAAATCAATTTTGATCATCTTGGGGGCCCCAGTGTTACAAAGGTTTTTATACTGTTTCTTTGTATTAAAATAGTTTGCTAGGCAATGGCACAATAATAGGGATCCAAAGCAGAGTTTGAGCTTCAGGTATGAGAGGGGACTGCTGTCTGTTGATTCCAGAAACAATCAAAAAAGAATTACCTTGCCTTATCAGCCCAAGAGTCTGTTAATTTTTTGGGTTGGCAACAGTTGGATAGAACTGTTACGTGGGTGGGATAAAATTGCTTCAGTTTTTAGGGAAGCGTAGGGAATCTTCTAAGTAAAAGGTATATGGGGACCTAGAAACATGGTTAAAACTTTCTTAAAAGGAGGCAGAGTCATAGATTTTCTGCCTGGCTTCTGAAGGAAAGATGAAGTGTGATCTACTTGGAGTAATGACATTTAATTAAAATTGAGCATTCATGAGAAGCAAAAGTATGATTTTATTGGCTTTTTTTTTTCTATGGATTTTCAGGTAGGAGCATATCAAGTCATTGAAGTCACAGCAATTCATTGAAGCATTTTTGTGAAGCTTTTTAGTATTTGGATTCAAATTGGTGCTGGTATCATTCAAAATTAAGGGAAAATATACAGGATAGTATCACAGTTATACAGCAAAGGTAGCACTTGTCGTTTTTTTCGGGGTTTTTTTTTGTTGTTTTTTTTTTTAATTTTTTAAACTAAAACACAGTGCATATTGAGCTCGGGACCAGTGAACAAAATATTGGCAGCTACAGAGCTTAACCCAACTACTGAATCAATCACTCTCAGCAATTAGTATTTGTTGCATTCTCAAGTGATCATTTGGTACACCAAATTAACATCTTTTGCCTGGTGTCATTGTAAGAATGCCGTAAGGAAAAGGCACTATCCCTTTCCTAAGGAATAACAGGGCTCGTGTACAATATGTAGATAAGGTACTCCTAAATTCCCCATGTTCACAGTGTTAAAACAGCAATCCAGGTGTGGAGTTTATACTTCCTCTCTCTCTCTCTTTTTTGTGTAGTTATGGTATTGTAGCTCTAGGTAGAGGTAGTGATGAACATTTTATGGAGGAAAAAAAACCCCTTATTTCAGCAATCATGCTTGATTACTCTAAATCCAGTGTTAGTAAGCAGGCAGGAGGTAAATGTCAGTCCATTTATCTCACATGTTCTGAGATTGTAATGAGTCAAAGGATACTTCCTCCACACACCCCAAGTGACCCTGTCCCAAATCCTTCAGCTGCATCAGATCTTGAAAATGAGTGAATTATTCAATTGCTTTTTTCAAGGCAAAGATCAGATTAAAAGCTGCCTTCTTGTAGAAGTCACCTTTTTGTCCAAACAAAGTTTGGTACATCATGAAGCCGGCTTCAGACAGGATGCTCCAGGTAGAAGTTGATGGGTCTCTCTTCCAGTGTCTTGGACATAAGGGACTCTTATCCATTTCTCCAGTTAGTACTCTGTTGGGATAACTCTTGAAATCAGGCTAGGAAAAGTTTCACACCTTGTTTTGTACATGGGCAAGTGACACAAAGTTTGCTCTGGTTACATGAATTCCAAGTCCCGACCATTTTATCTGTATTTTTGCTTGAACGAGAACATCAAGATTGAAACTTTCAGTTACTTCTAAGTAAAAGTGTAATTAATATAGGGCTAATGCTTTGACAGGGAAAAAATCTCTGAACCAGATGCTGGTATTAATTGGACACTGAACTGCTTGAAATCATTCATTAGCCTGTAGGTGCAGTGTTCCCAATCGGCTGCACTTTTATTTCAGGCAGAAAGTGATAAGATAATCTCATTTTAATTAAGGTGATATTATAAATTAACCTGTCAATAAATGGCATTAACTTTTTCAGCAGTGCAGTTACAAGTGGATGGATTCATAGCACTGTTCTTTTGGCAAAAGACAAATACTGTATCCAGTGCCAAGTTGTTAAATACTAATGAATAATTTATTTAATGAATTTTGTCTTTCTCTGTTCACAATGTGGCTGACTGAGCACCAGCCCTCTCTGAATGTTCTGTTCTTCATAATTACTCTGAATTTTGGACCTTACTGCTTAAACTTTGCTATCCAGCATGCTAACTCCTGTGCTCTATTTTGGACAAGATAGGTACATTATCTGTTATTTCCCTGATTCAGCTGAGAGCTATTTTATATTCAAGGTTTTGGTGGGAAAGCATATTGGTAATTAATTTTCAAATTCAGTTTCTGCAGAAGGTTAGCATGTGTGTTCTCTGTAAACCTAATTGTGTAAATGATCATGAAAGTGAATCCACAGTGGCTCAGACATCAAAGTGAATTTAAAATGTGGTGAACTGCAGAAATACTTTATACTATATCTGGTCAGATCCAGGTCATTATTCTCTTTTGAAAGATTATTAGGGCTTTTGAAAGAAGAGGGAACTATCTCCAAAAACATTACTTGAAGAAAATTGGCTTACTGTGGGCATCTAGTGTAAAGTAAAATGTAATAAAATTATTTCCAAGATTCTTAAGTGCTTGTAGGCCCAGCAATTTTTTACTGAACTGTTGGTGCTGAAGCAGCTCTCTTTAGAAGATGATCTACATATTTCACATCTTTTTACACAATTTAAAATCAAACAAAAAAGTATGGCATGTTCTGATTTTGTATACTGCAGTGAAATGGAACCCAGGGTCCCTGGAAGTGGGACTGTGTTGGGATGAGACTTAGCTGGAAGATCAGGGATCTAACAGGGTAATCCTGAGGTGTATATGGAGTTGGTGAACATCACTGCTGCTCTTCTTCATCAGCAGCTGCTGCTTCTGCATTTTAGGCTCATGTGCTGCTGCTGCTGGTTTGCCCCATGCCCTGTATAATCTGATTTGCACGAAGGCACTTGACATTATAAGCTTTTTTTTTTAACATATTTTTCTTTTTGTCATCTTCTGACATCTGCATGCTATTTAAAATAGCATTACTATTCACTACTTCCCCATCTGCTTCTTGAAGGCAACCAAATGTGTTTCTATTGGAAAAGATGTGTCTTTTTCTCCTGCCCTCTCAGCAGACACCTTGGGGGCTGTTACTGAGGACTGGGGAGATCTTGTTCCCTTTCTGAGTGTGAAAGAGGGAGGCACATGCAGGAGCTGATGTGCAGTCTCAAATAGAGCCTGGAGAAAAAGGGCTTCAGTATTCATTGCTGGAGCTCTGCTGGGAGCACTTGTGGGACGGAGGTCAAAATATTTCAAGTGCAAACTCAGTTGTTTTAGTCCCTGAACACAGATGGTTTGCCTTACCTGGTCTGTCACAGGCAATAGCTTTTAACCAGTCTTTAAAATCAATTGGTGTGATTATGTTTATAGCACAATGGCTTTTACTGAAAGTCTCTGTCCTGTAGGAAACCAGGACCCAGGTCCTAAGCATAAGTGCTTTGAGCAGTAGTCAATTATTTGATAGCTGGCTTTCTTCCTGCTATTTCCATGACGTTGTATGTCGTGTTACCCTAAGGCATATTGGGATGCTGAAGTGGAACTTTTTAAATTAGTATTTTTGATTGATTTGGGAGGGCATGCATGGAGAGAGTTTGAGGATCCATTAGTTAAACTTAAAAAAAACTAAAACAGTAACAGAAAGGAAAAAAAAACCAAAAAATACCAAAGCAACAAAAAACCTCAAGCCACAAGGCACTGAACAGTGTGATTCAGTTACATTTATTCTGTCTTTGCAAAACATAATAATTACTTTTTAATTCTTATTTCCTGTCTGAATTAATTGCATTTTGTACTCAAATATGTTCTTCTGAATTATTCTCTTAAGTGAATTCCTTGTATTTGGAATTACATGCCCTTCATAGCAACATAAATGTTTATATTTACTCCTGCTCCCTAGTTTTTGATATATTCCCCCCACAGTCCATGCATTTCAGTAGTGCTTTGAGGTCCCACTTTGTTTTGACTGAGTTCATTGTAGGTACAAAAGGTTGTTGATTTTCTGTGAGTTGGCTGTTTTAAGGAAGACTAGGCAAATTCTGTGTTACTGTACAGTAGGGTCAGGAGAACTGATATTGCTCAGGGACTTCCAAAGGATCCATAGCCTCCAGAAAAATGTGGAGGAAAATATAGATTAACTAAAAGAAATATTTTCCTAACATCTCTAGCAGTGCTGTGACTCACCAGGAGGCAAGAAAAGAAGTTTTTGAAGGAAAGATTTTCCTTCAGCCCCTTGCAGAGACCATGTACACACTTTTCTTAGGTTGTTGAATGATAAGTAGAAAATTAAAGGATGATCACTGGGGATTTGATCCTAAGTGGAGGAAGCTCCTCTCAGCTCAAACAGCCAGAGAGCAAGCTGTCTTCTCAGGGAGGTATGGGGGAAATACTTCACTAGGTTTTGTGCTTAGAAGGGAGCAAACCTAGTTGCCCACTGTTGGATTAGTGTGAACCATGGAGTATTTCAGAATATACCCCATCTGAGAAAGCACTCTTCTTTTCCCCTCTGGAGAGAAGATATTTTTACTAATTTAAATTAATGGCATTTTGGCATCAAAAAAGAAAAGGAGTTCATGCTTAGTTGTGGCACTTAGCAGCAGGGATGGTTTTACATGCCGTGTGGAAAGTAACTCTGTGCTGGTCTGCCATCAGCACCTTTCTCATTGGCCTGTTGCTAATGACAGGCCAGCTGTAGGAGTCTCCATTTCTTCTGATTTTAGTTTTCAGATGTTCAGTTTCTCTACAAATCATAATCTTTAAACCCCAAATCTCTTCAAAGTATACTTGGAATTGTCTAAGCTTGAGTGAAGGTCTGTGGCTTTGGTTAATGGATGCTTTCTGGCCATTCACGATTGGTTTAGCTGCCAGCCTGGAGCTATTAAATGAATGGAAATTCTATAACAGGGTGACAGTGCCAACAGACAAGTGCCTATTCTGAGCTTGCTCTTTATGCCAGACAACAAAAATGTTGTGAAGCTGCATAACACTTGCATTGTGATTAGATGCATCACTTATTCATGTTCTGCAAAATAAACACATTTAGATGGCTGACCATGATAAGCATTTGAAGATGTCTTTGGGCATCAGCAAAGACATAATTAAGCTGAATATTGAAAAGAGCTTCACAGCTGTGAGTACAGTTAATCAATGAAATGGGCTCTCAAAAAAGCCAGTAATGTTCACATCAGTCCTACATTTTTGGGTCCAAGAAATACGTCATTAATACCCTACTAAGAGTGATGGAGACCGGCCTTCTGTACCTCAAAGTGAACAGTAACCATCCATTGACCTCCTCTTGGGGAGCTGCTGCACTGTAACCCTGCTAGGGATGCGGCTGGAGTGGGTTGATTTACAAGAGGAGACACTTGCATGTCAATTATAGGAAGAAGGATGCTAATAGGAAGTTGGTGTGTTCAGCATTGAGATATGCACAGTGCCATGGCAGTCATGGTACAAATCCTTAGGCTCTTCCTTAATAAGAAGAAATTTAATTTTCCACAAGAAGAAATTTTATGCTGTGTTTCACCTATTAATCTCTTGGTGATCAGAACATTCACCGTGAGCCTAAAATTAAAAAATCACAGAATGTGCTGAGTTGGAAGGGACCCATCAGGATCATCAGGTCCAACTCCTAGCCCTGCACAGGAGACCACAAGAATCACACCATGTGCCTGAGAGCATTTTCCAAAGTATTAAGTAGTTCTGCAAGGAACAGGGGAGTTGTGTTCGATCATTCTGGGTGCCTTTCAAATTGAGACAGTCTACAAATCTGATTCTTACAAACTGTAGGGAACGAGAAAAAAGTCAAGTTGGCAAAGAGTGAAGTATAAGGAAACCACAAAGTAAGATAGAAAAGAAGAAATCATGTAGCAAAAGGAGAGGCTGGAAAGCCTAGTGGATGTGGTTGTTAAAGTTGTTAAATAACAAAGGAAATTGAAGGTGAAGAGAAATTATGCAAATAAGTGAAAATCAGAGAAACAGATTGGAAGAGGAGAAAGAAGGCAATGATTTAACAGTCACACACTTTATTAAAAAATACAGATAAAATAACAGTGATAAGAGTGTCTGTCTATAGCAGCTGTGCAAACAAGCAAACCCCACTAATGATTAGAGTTCTAGTATGTATATTGGCAGATTGATTTACTTGGAGAGCTTTATGTAAGCCATATGCTCAGTTGTGTCTTCCTGGCCCTTCCTTTTCAGAGATAGTGGGGGACAGTGGTCTGGCAAGGTAAGGATGATGGACTTGAAAATCCTCTCTCCCATTCTACATTACTACTACGTGCAGGTATGCTGGTGGTCTAGGGTGGTAATGAACCTCTAACATTAGAGGGATGTTAAAAAAATATCTGTGCATATCCCTTTCGGTGTCTTCACACCCCCAACACTCCTCCTAAGTGGGACTTCCCCAAAACTTCTGTTTATGGAATTTTGGCTGGTATTTTGTTTTTTCAGACTTCAAAATCTGACATTTTTAGGCTTTTTTTTTTTTTTCCAAAGAGATGGAAGACCAGGAAAGCTTGAGTTAGAAATACATAAAAAGGTTACATTTTGCTATGTAAATCATGTATGCAATTTAAAAAAAACCAAATCAAACCAAACAAATAAACACAAAAACCCCAAAAAAGCAAAAAGGAAAAAAAGAAAATCCACCCAGAACATAACCCTCTCCCCCTCAATGACTGGCCAGAGGAAGAAGAATCAAGTTTCAGGATACTCAATGTTGAAGTGGGAAATCCTGATGTATGGGAGTTACTGCAGCTCCACTGCTGGTAGCTTTATGAATCAGGACTCTAGGAAACAAGATTGTCATCTTTCTTGCTTTTCAGTTGATTTATAACTGCTTAACACCCAGCTTCTCGTCTCAATTGGACTCTTACCTTGGGTAAAGTGAAGTAATAAGAGTTATTGTCTTGTGGAATGACAATGCTTCCAAAGCCTTGTGTGATTTGGATAGATGGACAGTGGTAGAGTGACTTTCTGAATGGTTCTATTTATTGATAGGAAAAAATATGTGGAAGTTAAAATCTGTGGTGGTTCAGAGTAAGATGTCTTGGTCCTGTTGAAATCCAGTGGTATTTTAGTGACTGAGTTAGCTTTTTAAATTTCTGGTCCTTAAACTCACAAATGGAATTGTAAATGTCCCCTTCCAATTTTTCATTTTGCATTGGTTTGTGCTGTCACCCAGACTCTTCTCCATGTTTTCAAGCAATCACCCCATCTTAAATCAGAGCTAAAAAGCCCCAGATAGAGAACTTCTATTGGCTGTATTAGAATTAACCAGATTAATTTAGATTAACAAAGTCGTAAGTTTAGTTTTCTCTGCTACTTTGTAGTTTGTATAAAGTGTTTTCAAGATCGCCTCTTTGAAAAACTGTTTACATGTGGCAGAGCATTCACTCAGTTAAGCAGTGATTTGGTGATCTAATTACAAATCTCTGTGTAAAATTGAAATTTTGGGGTATTTCTCTGCAGCATGAAAATTGTTTGAATTTTCCTTCCCTCCCCTGCTAGCTATGTATGTTATCAAGGTTTCTTATCAATCATCAGTACATTTATTCTTTGAGTTTGTTTCCTTGTTAACTGGATGGTGACTCCTGGCAGTCAGCATGATCTTTTGAGTTTCTGCCGACAAACATGCAGAAACTGCTGGAATAATTGGTTGGAATAACTTGTTGGAATAATTGGTTGGTACAAATAAGAACATAAAGTTTATTCACTTACTTGTTGGTGCATAGGTTGATATATGACCTGAAATGAAACTAGGACGTGGCTGGGGCCTTCTGCAAAAAACCAGCACAGCTGGTCTGACAGAGGTTGAGAGTCCTGATGTGGTGTTGTCCCTGTCTTACTTACAATTGGAAGCTAATAGGAGAAAATAGGATTTAATTTGGTTGAAATGGGGTAAATGGAGCTTGGCATAAGAGAACAACTCTTGGATTGTGCACATCTGTGGTGCTTCCAGTTCCCTGTCTCTGAACGTTGCCTCCCTATTGCACATCTGTGTTGGTTGTGACTAAAGGTAAAGCAGTTGAAATTATGAATTTCCTCAGTAGGCAAAATCTTGATCTGAATTCAAAACACCTATTACTTCTCCTGGAATTATTCTGATGGACATACTAGAAAGAGGGTCAATTCTTAGCTGAGAATAAAAATGAACAAATCAAATATTGAACTACCAGGGAGTTGACATTCTTTCAGCTCTTAGATTTTTTCCCCTTTACACACGTTATCTCTATAATGTTAATGAAGTTGTATTGCAGTCAGTAGGTTTCAACATATCTAATAGCAATCAGGTGGAATGTAAGTTCTTCAGTCTGCTTGCCTTCTATTTCAGATAGGAAAGAAGGGGATATTTTTATTCTCTGAGTTGGTTTGGGTTTTTTCTTTGTTTGTTTGTTTTTTTTGGGGGGGAGGGTCAGTTGGTTTGTTTTTGTTTTCTTTCTCCTGTTGACTTGAAGGGACTGAATGTTTGATAAGTGGATGTCTTAAGCTTTCAGCCAACCTCCATATCAAAACCCCTACAACTTCCCCCATATTTGAAGAGATAATAATTACTTTGCAACACTGTTTCAAATAGGAAAAAAAAAAAGCGGAACTGGCTGATACTGGAAATCACTAACAAGTGATTAAACATTGAATGAGCAAAAATTGGAATCTCTGTGCTGCCTAAAAAGCCTTCAATGCCCTGTTTCCCCACCAAGTGAGCATTTCCTTGAGTATGAAGGTACAGTGCACATGGAATCAGCAACTCTGCCTACACAGAAGGAAAATATTTTCATTCTTCACTGTGAGTCTGCAACTGCAATCAGTAATACAGGGGAGGAAAAAAGATACCACTAAAAGTGCTGGACTAGATCAGCAAACACTTATGCATGTGACTATCTTAACTAATTAACCTAATATCAGCCTTTGCCAACATCAGCATGTATTGCTTAAAAACTCAGGATGAAGCCAGAAGGTAGAAAAATTAAATCTTGGTTCATGCAAGAATAGCTGATAGGTTATTACTCTGTTTCTCAATTTGGTAATGTAATATTTGTGTCTGTAACTTGCAATTAATAGAATTCTCTGGTAAGCATTAATTTGCTATAGCTTAAGTTTTCAAAATTATGTTCTCAAATTTGTAATTTTCCTGTAATGCAGTTCCCATGTATTTTTCTTCCTGTGCACATTGCATTGAGCATTAACCACAAAGATATGGAGTTCCTTGTCTTTATTCCAAAAAAGGTAGATTGCTGTTTTTCCATAATGTTATTCTTCTTTTATCCACTAAAAAGATAAGTAGATAATGGCATGGCTTCAACAATAGTAGATAGAATAGGAAGACTCTAAAAAAATTTCCATAATATTTTCTTTTTATCATCTTACTCCACCGCTGAATGATTTCTAAAACAAATTTGGTTGAAGCTGTGTGTCTTTTTACTATTTTGAAATTTCCAACAATCTTACTTGATAAACTTTAACAATCATCAGGAGTTTAAACAGAATAATTTTATCACACTGGGGGTACTGTCAGTTGGGCATATGAGCCCATAAAGGTCCTGATGACTTTAGTGATAACTCACCCCAACATGCCCTGTTGTATTGCAGCTATTAAGAAAATCTAATTTCCAGCAGTGCAAGACCTTTCTGAAACTTCTGCCCTTTTTTGTGGGGCTGAGCGATGGGGGCACTCAGTCCAGGGCAGTGAGCAGAGATATGTGGTGTTAATTCCCTTTCCCCCCACCCCTAACCAGTCAGACACTCCAGAAAATTCCAGGGATCAATCCTGCAGTACAGGTGGTATAAAAGTGACAGAAAGGCATAGTGACAGAATGAGAAATACAGTGTTAATAGGAGTGCATAATAACTATAGAGTGAAAAGAATAAAGAAAAACAAATGGGAAAAGTAAGGAAGATACAGGACCCATCAAGATGAGTTATATTTTTAAGGGTTCATTTTATTGAGCTTTTATTATTTTATCAAAGACAATAGTGAAAGGTATTGCCATAGATAGCACTTTTCTCGAACTTACTATTTCAAAGGAATTTTCACTTAGAATGGCAGTATCTCTGTCCCATTACTTGTAACATGCTTTTTTATTATGACTACGAAACTGCATTTTTAAAATAATCACTTTTTACTTCCTTGCTGTCTTGGAATGAATGATCTTTGCAACAGAGACTTCTTTCCTGCTAGTGTAGAAGGAGATTACCTCGTGGAGAATGCTCCTGAAATATAAATAATGTATCATCAGGAACTGTAGAACGATGTAGGTGGAGGACTAGAAAAACTGAATGTTTGCCAGGCTCGTCTATTATTTATCAAAGCTGGTTAAATCTAGTTGTCACAGCCCAAGATATTCACATATCTTGGTAAAAACAATTCTTCTCATAAGTCTTATTTCTTAAACCAGAAATTGCAGTTACACTAGTAATGTTCTTTGAAGAGTTGCAGGGTCTAGGAAGTTTGTTCTGGTCTTGTAGTTTTTTTGTTTGGTTTTTTTCCTTGTTTGGGGCCTTTTTTAATACAGATTTTAACTCGTAATATTTTGTTCACAAATTGAGGCATTATACATTTTTGTTATATGGATCTCTGATACAACAGAAAAAAAACCTATTTTTAATTAAAAACATGTTTGTACTTTAATTGAACTGCCAGGTTTTTCTCTGAGGACCACAGAGCTGGTTTATAAAATAGACTTAACTTTAGGCACAGTTGAAAAAAAGCCCTTAATGCTTTTGGAAGCCAAAAGAGTTTAAATCTGGTTCTTAATAGCCAGAAAGTTAACTGTATGGATTATTTGAAGAATATATTTTTTTTATGTCATTGCTTCCTATTACTCCCTGGATAAGTTTGATAATTTTTTGAGTAGCTCCTGTGAGGTCACAAAGCACATGTGATAGAGGGTGTGTGTGTGTGTATACCAAAAGTAAATACAAGTGTACAGATAGTGTCTGGCCATAAAAGAAGTAGAATGTTTGCAGGCATGCTGACACACGCCAGGGTAGAAGAAAGAGAGCCCTGTAATAAAATCTCATTGAGGATGCAGAGAGAATGTTTCAGCATTAGGCATTCTCCTCATGTTTCACATAAATGCATCCTCCTCTCATGAGGGGATGAACAGTGCATTTGCACCAGCTCATTCAAACTGAACGTTGGTAAAAGAAGAGTCTTGAGCAAACACTGAAGAGTGTGGCATTTTTTAAAGACAGGGGAAAGGTTAAGCTGACTGCTGTTTAAACTGCTGTTTACTGGATATTTATTTGGTGACCGTGTTTATTGAAGGTGGTGTTGAAAAGATCATTGGCAAGATTTCGGATGGCTGCGTAGCACAGGTCAGAATTCTATTAAATTAATGCAGTTTTTACAATGAAGTTTAGATCTTCATAGGTGACTTAGTAAGTTATTTTATATCTGAGGATGATTGGATTGTTTTTCTGGAAGAAAAAAAGACAGTAGGATGTACCTTCTCTGTATCATTTCCCTTTTCTCACTCTGAAAGCACTGCAGCTTTAACTTTGCTTAGGACTGTAGTAAATGAAGAACTTCCCTAGATCCAGCATTTACAGACCAGAACATTTATTAAGAATAATTAGATTTCAATATGAATGTTTTGTTTATATTTTTTTTACTGTTTCAAAAAATACCAGAGCTCACTGAACTTGCTAATTTTCTCCTTAATGCACTGAGGGCTGCATGGGGGAGAGTCACAGTCACTCTTGGGTGAAGCACAGGGTCATCTTGCAGTGCCTTAGGCATGTTTAAAAGCATCACTTGTTAATTTTAGAAACAAAAGGTAAGGCTCTGTATGTGCACACTACATCTGGTCTTGCATTGTTCTCAAGTGAAGAGATTTAGAAGAACCAAGGAATTTTTGAGGTATTCTAATTTTACACTGGTTTAACTCTCTGACCTTGCAATAGACACACACACATAGTCACTACCTGTCTATATAGCTGAATATCAGAAATAAATTCCTTCACTATTTAAGCAGGGCTCCTCTTTAGTAGTGTCTGATACATTAGGGGAAGTTTTTTGTTACAAATGCATTTGAGGTGTTATTTGCTTCTCTTCCTCTGCATGCACATGCTCTCTGTTTTTGATTTTTTTTTTTTTATTTTGAAGGCAGTCTTTCCAGGACTTTTATGGTGATTTGTTATTTTTTTTATTGTTTAAATTATTTACTTTCCCCCTCTCTTTCTCAGAGATAGGATAAAAAGTCTTGTAAATTAACTGCTGCAATGAATGTTTGTGTTCCTGGTTGTGAGGTCTTGCTTACATAGTGAAAGTAGTCGGCAATATTTCCTCAGGAGAGCTGCTCTAGGAAAATACTCAAAATAGCAGTGTTTTACTTTAAAAATGTGTGTGTATGCATGTAATTTATGTATATAAATATATGCTATATAGGTCTAGAGCTGGTATTGAATTGTCTGTGCAAAACAGGCATGTATAATGTTTGTATTAGTAGCACTCCCTTCAGATAGCTTAGACATTCTTCCATGGACATTCTGGATTGGAGATTCCTGAAGGAATTACACGAACTCACATGCAGCTAATCATGGGGTTGGCTGGCTCTGTTTGGATGATTTTGGATGATTCACTGCTCACTCTGTAAGCAGTGACATGTTCTGTATGTGTTTCCTTGGACAGTTTGGTTGCATTAGTGGGCTCAGGTGAATGGCAGAAACCAGGTGGCCCTGCTTTCACTACTGGGAGTAAACAAGGTCAATAAGCTTATGCAGCCTCTAAAGCATCTCAGAACTGGAATGTGGTTTTCTTTTGGTTTTGTTTGTTTTTGTTGTTGTTAGGTTTTTGTTTGCTTGTTTGTTTTGGTTTGGTTTTGTTCGTGTTTTTTGTACTAGGGAAAACAATCTTGGATTGGGCTCTGTGTGTGTATTTACTGCACTGACACTTGAAATCAGTAAATTTGGAATCCAAAGTCTGTAAGGTGTGCTCCAGAGCTAATGCTTCCTGTGCCTTTCCCGTGCTTGATTTTATGTTTGAGTGAAAGTATAATGTGAGCAGAACATAGTTATGCTGTTGTGTCAGTGTTCTGGAGTTGTGTGTTGGAATTTTTTTGAAATTATTTTAAAATCAATTAATTTTGAACTCTTTTTTTTTTTTTTTTTTTTTTGAAAACTGGGAGTCAAATCCCAATGTTATCTTAAATGTTAATTAACTTTGAGTACTGGAACATAGTTTCTTGCTTTTCTGAAATCTCATGATTAATGCTTTTGTTTACTTCTAAGTGATACATTGTCATGTCACCACTGAAGCCCTGATCCTTTTCTAAAATTGTTCTTGGCTTTGCATGGGCAAATGTTTTGTTTTTCTTGCAGAACTGCCTCAGCTTAATGTCCAGAATCCAAATATTGAATGGAATTTAAAATTTTCATTACCCTTAGAGCAATTTTGCAATTAAGTCTTAACATCAAATTTTATAGAATCATATAGTGGTTTGGGTTGGAAGAGGTCTTAATGATCACTTATTTCCAGCCCCCCTGTCATGGGCAGACAAAGCTTCCACCAGAGCAGGTTACTCAGAGCTCCACACAGGCCTTGAACACCTCCAGCAATGGGGAGTCCATAACTGCTCTGGGAAGTAAGTTAGAGTTAATCCTTTTTTATGACCACCTGTAAGAAAGATGAAGGGGATGACAGCCCATTTTTCTGTGTGTAAACAGGATGCTTTCAATATCATTACATAGTTGATTCTGCTGATAAGCTCAGAGGGTTCTAGTTCTACAAAACTAACCAGTTGTTCCGCGGCTCTACATGTCCATCTTTCACTCTTAAACATTTCAAACATCTGTTTCTAGGAGAGCTGTCAGGCAGTTCTCAATCAATATTTATAGTATTCATATTAGTCAGAGAACATAAAGAATCCCTCTGGGTGTGTTATAATCTACATCACACCTGTGAGCAGCCTTTCACTCGATGGAGGAGAAGTGTCAAAGGGGCTGTGTGGTTATCCCTGTCTTGTTTCAGGATGGCAGTAGAAGAATTAGCCATTTATTGGAGGATATGTCTGAGCTGTCCCAGGGAAGATGTAAACTGGTACATTAGAAGAGATGGAAAGAATATCAGAGTTAACATTTTCTGGGAAAGGGTAACTTCCCTGCTGATGCCCTTGAAATTGTCCATTTTGTAGTACTGTGCTTTCTCTGGAAGGGAGAGTGTTGCCGTTTGTTATGTTTGCACTGTAAGTACAAGTACCACGTCATGCTTCTGATGGATGTCCACTGAATGGTGCAAAGGCAGACTTTGAGGTAAAAAGTACTCTTCTGCTAAGTTTAGTTGGTTGCTTACTCATTTTGCAGATGGGGCGTTGAGGATACCTAGCAACCCAGAGGTTTTCAGAAGCTCTAGTTCAGAAAAAATACACATATCTCTGAAAAATAAAAGGAAATGGTATCTTACAGAATATTCCTAAAGTACACCTTTTTCCTAGTTAAAATTTAGTTCAAGAAGGTAGCTATTACAAATTGAAATTATTGATTGATTTTGTATTTGAAGCTACTTTTTAAGTTCAAGCTGTAGTAATTCTGGAAGGTTTTGGCCATTTTCACATGAGAGGGAAAAGACTCAAAGTTCTGCTCATGCTCTAGGAAGGACCGAGCACAGCCCTTCTTGGTCAGCTTGAAAGTGGACATGAGCTCCCATTTTGCACAGCTGTTCTCACAGATACAGTCACTCTCCAAGATGCTTTAGGGAAAGAGAGATAGCTTAATGCCTGAAGACAGCTACTTCTGTGCAAGAACTTTGGTGTTCGGTGAAAAATTCTTCCTTTCAGACCGCGAAGAACAATTTTGAATTATAAATCCTTTGGATTTAGAGTTTTGCTATTAATCTCTGAAGAAAGTATAAGGTCCTTGAATGGATGGAGTTGTACCAAACTGCTGGATTTTGTATTTGGTTGAGTACATGCAATAAACATCAGTCAGATTTCATTGAAGGGTATGCTGCAGCTGTTGGGGTAAATGCTGTGAGTGAAATTAAAGGGTAATTATGACTCAGTATTTTTTGCATAGAGTTTCTAAGAAACTGAATAGTCAGTTGTTTGCCAATGAAAACAGTTTATTGCAGTTAATGCTTTATGGATATGAAAAGGGATGATGAGGCTATAGGCGTTGCAGAAAGCAGCAACAGGGCAATAAAGTCCTTGCTGCAGATCAGGTGGTCTTGTCAAATTTTTCTTAGTCTTTGAAAATCCTTTTGCAGTCGTGGTTTTTTTGTGAGTTTTTTTTGCTAGCCTTTTGCCCACTCAAAATTTAAGATGCAGAAAATGTAAATGTCACTTCCATATTAAGGATTAGCTTTGGGCTTGGAGGAAAAGGCATAAAGTTAATTGGAAGGTCATAAATAAATCAGTGCATTTCTCATGTGTATTTATGCATATACTTTTAAAAATCTCTTTGTAGAAAAATAAATCTTTGGTTTCTAAAGAAAATCTGGATAAACTTCTGCTTGTTGACCATTTTAGCTGCAGTCTGTAGGGTTCTCTAGTACTCAGCTAAGAAAACGGTTTCTGAATTTCAGGAGCTGGCTGTATTGTTTCAGAAACAAAAAAGAGATGCCATATACCCTAAATAGAAAGAAATATTTTAGCACCTGATATCAAATACTTAATAAAAAAGAAAGAGGAAAAGAAAAAGTGATTTCTTGTAAGTGAAATAGTATTTAATGAAAAATTTGTGTGGGTTTATGGTGCCAGACATGTTTGATTTCTCAGTTTTAGTGAAACTATATAATGAAAAATGCCTGTTGTCACCAGCCCTGGAGGTATTTCAAAGACCTGTAGGTGCGGTGCTTAGGAATTTTTTTTTAGTGGTGGACTTGGCAGTACTGGATTTATTATCCTGTGATTCTATAAAATGATCATGCGGGTTAATATAATAATATAATCTTTGGTGCATGATAGTTAATACATATCTTCCATTTTAGAAAGAAGATTTCCAGGATGTTTTTAGCATATTTTTGCTATCACTTAAAAGTAAAAACTTATTTAAGTACCTCATACAGTTAAATTGCTTCAGGAATGCTGAACTGTAGCAATGCAGAGGTGATGTGGGGAGCACTCAGTTGACGTGAAAGTGCTTTGTCAAACAAAACTGCACTAAGCTGTTGTGGGTTGACCATCTTTTAGGTTTTTCAAAGTGTTTTGTGATATGATACCCTTTAGATTAGCTATATTTTAAATGCCTAATAGGAGGCTAAGGAGTGAGAATTTTATGTATCTTAGTTATCAGACTTCTCATGTTTTTTCAGAGCTTTTTTGTATGCTGTTTCTTGGTGGAGTCTCTTTCAGTGGTTTCATAGTTTGATAGCAATATGTGGAAATTGTTACCTTGCTCCTAATTTAATTATTAGGGGAAGAAAGTGTGTATATATATAATTATAGTCTAAATATGACATAGTGGTGGGCTTGTTTGTTTTGGCTTTGTTCCTCCATCTTGGTAACTGGGAAATTAATGCTGAGTGGATGCTGTGCTCAGAAAACAAATGCTGTACATAATTCTATTTTGAATTAAAGTAGCACCTTACTAGTGTGTATATCATTACTGATATTCTCCTGGGCCCTGTAGAGCACATATATCAATGTTTTGGACTGAAACTCCTTTACTGGGATACTAGAAAGCAGTAATAGGCAATATATGAAAATGATGAAGTGTAAACTGACATTTCTTAGTCTTGTAGCCATTCTTTTCTAAGTAGGTAGCTATTACAGCAAAGAAATCACTGTTCTGCAAAGTTGAATTTGTGAAATGTTTAAGGTGTTTTCTTTTTTCCTGAAAGTCTATTCACTTATTTGAGGTTTTCAGAGGAAGCCTGCAAAACTATCAGTAGTTTGTACAAGGTTACGGATTTCCAGCTGATTTCTGAATTACCCTTGTTATATGCTTTTCTTTCATCTGGGCAGCTGCTACATACAAGGTGAGTTTGGTGCTTATTGCCTCCTTCAAGGGATGGACTAAAGCCATGGTGTTGACTTTGATGTAGAAACGACAGCCAGGTTTTCTGCTCCTATTTTACATGGATTTCATGTGAAATAAAATTGCATATGAGGAGGATAATGGAGTCAAGGAAAAGGAGTTAGGGAATTTCCTAATAATATATTAAAGCAGAGAGATGCAGAGACAGAAAATGCTAAATGAGAAAGAAAATAATGAATCCAAAGAATAATTTCTCTGCAGAGGCTGGTGGCAGTACAAGAGGAAGCCAGTATGCATCTGTGAGTGAAACTTGTGTATTGTTTGTAAGTCGTGTTTTGTCTGACTTCTGGTGCATTTCCACTTCAGATGAAGAAAAAAGGTTCTAACTTCCACCTTGATTCTGGGGACGAAAACACAGGTTTTTCAGAGATTAATAACTATGTCAGGATTACTTTTGTATGTTTATGTGCATATGCACAAACACAGATGTGTGTTGTTGCTGTTGGGTCTGGGAATTATTTTTGTCCTTGAAGTTTAAAATACTTAATCTGTGAATAAAAGTCTTCTCTAGAGCCAAGTTTTTGGTTTGGTTTTTTTGTGGTTTGTTTTTTTTTTTCCTTTCTTTTTTGTGTGTGTGGGTTTTTTTGTGTGTGTTTTTGGGGTTTTTTGGGGGGGGCAGGGGGGGTGGTTTTTGTTTTGGTTTCGGTTTGGTTTTTTTTAAAATTTTTTAAAAAATAATTTTGTGTTGATGAGCAAGAGCTCATAAGTGTCTGGCAGAGCTAAAGTGCCGTTGTTTACTGTGCTTGTATTTTATTTCTGATCTGAGCCAAAGTGCTGTACCATAACAAATCTACAATGCAGAACATTCCTTTATAAAGATTGAGCACAGTAATTTTACAAACTGAAATAGAGTTAATTTAACAAAGTGCTGGGGAAATAAAAAAAAAAACATAAATTCATCAGCTCTGTTCCTATCCCACTGCTGGATAGTTTCCAGACTTCACAGAGTGCGGTTCCAGATCTCGAATTCAGGAGCATGAACTTTTCCTGGAATAAAGGCTGAGTGTATTAAAGCTTCAACAGGCTTCTGCTGTGCTCTTCAGTGACCACCAACAATTACAGTTCTTCTGTGAACCTGGTGCATTGTGTAGAGCTTTAAAAGCTGTATTGACAAACATGTAGTTGGGATAATTGGCCTCTGGAGGCTTCACCAAGAGACCTGAGAAAGCAGCTGTCCAGTGTTGTAAGGAAGCAGGGTCCTTTGCAGCAGCAGTGATGTAGGGCTGAAGGTCAATTCCTTTGACATGACATGAGATGTGCAAGTGCATTTTTTTGTCTTTTATTAACTACTTGCTGATGGAAATGTGGATTTTTGATAGACTCTGCAGAATGTGGTGGAGGATGGACTTTGCCAGTAGTGGGAGCAGCAATATTTGCTGATGCATCTCTTTGGTTAGCTCTGGGCCATTAATAATGGTGAGTGGTACTTGAAAACACAAGCAAAGAGATCTTTTTAGATGGGGAGAGTTTGATGGGAGTAAGAGAAAGAAAAAACCATTTTTCTATGTGCTGCTGTATCTTCTGAAGAAGGACATGACCCATTTGTGATGTGAAAATAAGGCCATAGTGTGTAACATGGCAAAACATTGCTTCCAGCTTTTATAACTAGATTGTTTTCAGTGTACAGAATCTGACATGGCTTGTTCTTGTCCAACCATGCACATGACTGTCTTTTTAGAAAATAATAAAAAAATGCCTGTCAGCAGCTGGAGTGTCCCAGGGGTCCAATTTTATCAGTGCCACCAAAAAAAAAAAAAAAGTGATTAAATATGGGAGCAAACCTTGCTCATCTACAGCTTTGCCTGAGGGTAGGATAACACCTTTCCATTACCATTTTTTTCATAATTTTTGATTGAAAATTTAGAACTGTAGTGATATTTATGCTGGTTATAACTTCTTTCTGTAAACATTTTGCATCTATTCTTAGGTATTTTGTACTGAAACATGAAAACTGAACAGGAGAACTTGCAGAAAACATAGATGGCTGAACCAGAGTTTGAGTAGTCACCTTGCTTGAAACACTCAAAAAATGTGTAGAAAGACACTAAACCTGGTTTTACAACTTTCCAGCTTGGTTTCACAGTTTATGCTACTTTTGTTTTTAAACTTTGACAGAATTATTATTGTTTGTTATAATTATTAAGAATAAATATTCTAAAATATTATTAGATGCGAGAGAAGGAAAAAGTTCCACAGCAATTTCCAGGAGAAATTTAATTTTGAATAACAATTTTAGTAGAATTTATTCTTAACTGAGACTACATGAAAGTGCACTGGAAGACAAATAACTCTTAGCTCTGAACAAGTTTCAATTTGAACTCATGGCTGTTACGTTTTCAAAGTGCAGATCATGGGATATGTGACAAGAATTTGGGTGCAGGAGAGCAGCCTATCTGTGGTTTGGAAGAAGCAGGTTCCTTCTATAATGTGCAGTTTTTTAAATAGGTGATTGAAATCTGAATTGCTTTACTGAGCTTTCTGATTTCCAGAAAGGTGTTTTGGTTTTCTCTTCTGATGTTTTTGTGCTTGCAAACAAAAAGAGCTGCCTGTGAGAAGAATATGAGAAACAAATTTTTTTTTTAATTTTTTTTTTTTTTTGGTAAATGGAATTTTGTCAGAAGTCAGCTAAGAATCTGGAAAACAGAAGAATTTCCCTCACATTTTTTAAATTTGTTTTAGGACCCGTTTGTTACAGGGTGACAACTAGTAAGCCATTCATGTTTCCACAAATTCTATAGAATTTTTTTTCCTATAGTTGGCTATTTTAATTTAAAATATGGGTGTCTGCACAGTGGCTGTAAAAAACCCCATTTCTGGTGTGTTACATGTGCTTGCTCAGGCTCTACAGCCCTTGCTTGTAAATACAAACTCACAATTGT
Source organism: Dicaeum eximium (assembly GCA_013396995.1). Lineage (NCBI taxonomy): Eukaryota > Metazoa > Chordata > Aves > Passeriformes > Dicaeidae > Dicaeum > Dicaeum eximium. The sequence continues at coordinate 176,438 of VWZP01002791.1, forward strand.
AGATAATTATATGTGTAAATGTATGCATCTATGCTTTTTTCAATATAGAAACTAAACTGTGACCTCTCTTGCCGTGATAGCTGGCACCCTCCTAGCTAATCAGGGTAAGATTGGGATGGTATCAGGGGGTGAGGTGAGCTCAGACTAGCATTACTTCAGGGAAATGTAATAAATAACTATGATTTGTTCCTGGAAATTTCATGACTGTAGAGAAATTATAGGGTAATACAGTGATTTTTTATTTGTTTGGTTTCTGTTTAGCTTGCCTTTTTTTTTTTTTTTAACTTGGTACTATTATTTTCTTTAAGTAGATGTCTGGAAAAATACTACCTGCAGACAAGAGGCTTGAATATTATTTTATTTATGACAAACAGAAACAGCAATATCTTCTCCAAATCTCATTGCTTCTCTATTCAGACTAGTTTAGAGCACATGGCATGGGGCAGCTGAGCCACATGGTGCAGGAAGCTTGCCAGTGTGGTGTTTGCTACCCTTGCAGGTGTTTGTGCTTGCCTTCTGGAAACACGAACATCCAGCCTTGGCAAGGACTAAAATCACAACGTTTATGCTCTTGTTACTCCTGTGATTGACCTGTGCTGCCCTTCTTCATCAGCTGTAGCAAACCCCTTACCCCGTCTTGCACAAGGGAAATTGTGCCTTGGCATAGTGTGTAAGTCACAGTGCAGCTGGGCTCTTTAGGAATGAGGCTCAGGTCTGCTCATGTCACGTGTCTACAAAGAAAAAGAGAAAGCAAAAGTCATGTCACAAATTGTGGTGTGTCACTAGAGAGTGCGATACGAACACATAGAGACAGCGACTCTCTGGACTAGTTAAAGGCAGAGAAGAACTCTAGTTTATTTTAATTTATACATTATATAGAGTTTTTAGGACAGCTGTGGACTGGATAGAGAGGTCACCACCTCTCCAACCACACTGGTCAACAAAAGAGTTTATTAAATCTCTCTTCTCCCAAGAGAAGGAATGAAAACCAAAAAGACAGTTAACAAAACATCTACATGTTTATAAAAAAAACCTTGTGGAAAAACTTTATCATAGAAACTTAAACATCAGAAAACTAAAACTCAAAACAACAGTGGTGTTTTCCCCTTGGCTAAAGGGGACCTTGACAATGAAGAAACCATCCTGGTTAGGGTCGAGTAGTTCTCCCTCACAAGGCAGATCCAAATGTGTGTTTTCCTTAGCCCAGCATCTGGAATCTGCCAGTTTTTTCTATAGCTACTGATGCAAGACCAAGGATGTTCAGAGACTGCAACCTCTTTTATTTAGAGACATTATAAACCAGAACAAAACATCAACCTTATGAACTCCAACTCCTGAAGTTATTGGTTGCAGTAAAGCTTGAATATCATGAATACCTCTAACAATTTTTCCAGTTTCTGTTTGGGAGCAGAGGATGTCTCTGTCTCCTTACCTAGCCATGAACTATATAGCTATAAAATGGCTACACAGTTATTGATAAATACCCCTCATACTGTGACTGGTGTGGGGTCAAGACCGTAGCTGAGAGAAGTGCAGTATTAACTCTAAATATTTTCTTGTCTGAGCAAAGTGTATTATTTTAGGTAATCTGATAGGTTTTGTGAGACAAATACATGAAGTTGTGTGCTGGTTTAACAAAGGCAGGCAAGCTGTGGTCTTGCACAAAGTCAATCTAAATATCTGCTTTGCCAACTTCCTGGGCTCAGGCTGTCTCCTCTCCTGTGGTTCACCCCTGCCAAGTACTGTGTTCATTTTATTGTAATGATGTAAAGGGGTGGTAGGAGTAGAGAGGGACTGTGTTGTGCTGGGTTCTGGCAGCAGAGTAACAATCAGATTGTGGTGTTCTCCTTGCTGCTTAAAGATCAGCAGTTCCCTTATATATCCTTTCCAGTTTAAATTTTTTAAGGCTGTGTATGGCATTTATAGTATATTTTGGTAGGCCATGTGAAGTTTTCAAAAACTCACTCCAAGCTGGAGAGTTCTTTTAGTCTTCCCTCTATTGAGGGAGAATTAAGGGAAATTTCTGTGTGAGTTCTTTTTGGTTCTTCTAGCAGGAAGAAACTGGATGGACTTTTTTTTTAATTGTCTATTGAAAGATGTGGAAAATACGGGTGGAAGTGTGGCATTATGGAGTGCGCACAGAACTTGATGTTGTGAATTGGAAAATGAAATTTGTTGCTAAAAGACGTGGTGTAAGCTGGTTTTACTCAGGCTAGAGAGTTCTCATGGGAAGGTTGTCCCTGGAGGAGGAGGAGAGAGGATCTACAGACTTCTTAGGATATTTCAGAAAAAAATATTAGAATAAATTACGCATTTTGTTGTTTGTCTCAAAGCACTCAGTTAACTTCCACCTTATGCTGTTTTCAGTGATGAAATTTCACCTTTACATCAAGGGTAGTAAAGGTACTTTGTTCTGAGTAGTGTATGAGAAAGGCAGTATCAGAACATACTGGTCTACCTCTTTATAAATGGGGTTTGTCATCAGTTTCAAAATGTGTAATATGGCTAAATGAAGAAACTTTCAAAGAGCACTTGTTTTTCAGGTCTGCATGCTGTGTTCGTACTGCTCTCAGTCCTTGTGGTGCTATCGTGTAAATCAGTGGCTGACTGGTCTTTCTCATTTATGGTACTTGCAGCAATTCATTTGCTGTCTTATTTAAAGGACTTTTATTTTTAGCTTTACAGTTCTTTAATGTGCTTCTTTCTGGCACTGACACATGGCTGGGAGAGAGTTGTCACATCCAGCTTGAAAATGTCTTATCCTACAGGGGATGAATACAGTGGGAATTCATCCAGTTTGTCCAGGGGCTTATACCTGATACTTGCTGCCATGTTCTATGAACCTGGACTTCTTTTGGAGTAATTTCTGTTGTGAAACACTGCACTATGGGAAAGGGTGCTAATGACTTAATAGACAGAATGGGCTTTGATAGTAGATTTAGACATACTTTCTCTTACAGGCTAGTGAGTTCATTACATAATTTTAAAAGCACTCTACAATACTCTGCAACATGGGCATCTTGCCTACAAGAGCTGCTAAGCTTCAGTGAAGAGTATCCATTTAAGACATTCAGTGACAGATTCTGTCACAAACTAATCTTAATTATATTTGTTTACCTGTCTCCTCTGTAACTTAACTGCATTATGAAAAGGTTCCTTATTTTTCTTTTAGTAGCAAGCTATCCAGTAATAGCAGACTTGCACGTGGCACTGATGAGTAAGTTTCATTTAGGTAAACCAAATATATTTAGAGACACCTTTCATAGTTGTTAGTATGCTATATTTAGGGTGCAACAGCTGAGTGATGGATTTAGGTAGGGAGGTGTAGGAGAATATGGCTAGGAATTGAAGTGAGGAGTCATCTGCAGCAGTAGCTAAGAAAGGTCTTCAGCGATGGTAATGCACATAAAATCCTCCAGGGAACATTCTCCCTGCTCTTCTCATGGTCAGGGGAGAGAAAATTGCTCTTCTCAAAGGGAGTTCACTGCCCAAGAGAGATACCAGTTTCTGCATCCCACTCCTTGGAAGAGTCATTTTTTCTGTGTCAGCAATAGATCAAGCTAAAGGGGACAAGCATCACTAAACCAAAGATTGCTTTTCTGAATACCTCCCACAGGCTCTCTGAGGGCAGCGTTCAAGTGAAATATGTAAGAAGCTTTAGGATTTCTGAGAGCTGTCTTCTCTCTCTGGGTTTGCTTGGACTTCAGAAGAGACAGGAAACAGTGCAGTGGAAGTGTGCAGATATGAGATCAAGTGGGGAAAAATGGCATAAAAAATTTTATTCCTTTTTTCTCAGGCTGTCTGGAACATCCTTTTCCATATTGCTAATGTGTCTGGGAGTGTTTTATAGCATTGAAAACCTGGGTTATTTAAAAAACAATCCTTAATGAGTTTAAAATTAATTGTCTCTTTAAAAAGCACAAGCACAGGGAAGGAAAGGGAGGCGAGTGGTGAATTTTTGTGGATGCTGGAGTAGGACTGCAGAAAGGGCATATCTGTGTCAGCTTTCTGAGGAGCAACCTCGGCTGAGGTGGGTCATAGCTGGTTTACAGGGCATTTGCTAAGAGAAATGGGGTGGTGGTACATTTAACTGGGCTGGATCATGGTGACTTGCAGGATGACTTTGTTCCCTCTGTTTTCACATAAACTTTTAGTACCTTTTAACTTTGCTTGCGATCATTGGTTGCCTCTTCAGTAAACGAGGTGCATCTTTGTGGCTCTCTTAGCTCAGATAAATGTTTCCATAGTTTTCTGTCTGAGACCAGATCACTTCACACTTACTTGTGTTCACATTTCCCAAACAGTTGAAATCAGCAGCAGCAAGTATAATTGGGTAATATTTTCATACAAATTGATTTGGTTTTCATTTTCAAAGAGGTACCAAAACAGTGAAGCCCTTCAGAATCACATTGGATTTCATAACAATATAACATGTCTGCAATCTGTTCTTTAGTGATAACTCATATCTTGTGAAACATTTTTATGACACAGCTATTTTTTCCTTTTTATTTTATATTTTTGTTTTAAATTTATGGGTTTTTCTTCAGTTGCAGAGCATTGAGCATTCTTGAAACTGCTCTTACTAGTGTGTCCTGTCTGATGGTACATCAGAATCAGAAATGCAAACGGTTTCTATCCAGTGCCTGCCTTTCCCCCAAAGATGGGAACAGCTGCTTGAGCAGTGAAGCTCCTGGCCAAAAGCCAAATGCCAACCCCTTAAGCACTGTTTGACAGGGATTTGACAGCTACAGCCACCAGTGGGACCTGCAGAGTAAGCAGAGGGCAAGGAAGGTGAGAAGTGTTTTTTCCCCCCAGTCCCCAGGGACATGAAGAGCCAGGTGTGTAGGCAAAGATGAGATCCCTGGCTCCTGAGGGGACAATGGACAGTGGGGAAGATTCTGCACCCTGGGATGTGCTTCCTGTGCTGCTACAACTGTGAGCACCCAGATTTGAAGGGGGAAAAGAAAAAGCATCCCCAATACTCTTAAAAGGAAAAAGTATGTGTACTGTCACGTGGTACATAGCCCTGTACCTCTTGATTTTTCAGCATAGCTAGAGATTTTATTCCCCACTCCATGCAACGTGCCTGGGGCTCATGGGAATGTATTGTTGAAATTAAGATTTCTGTGGAATGGCTCTTGCTACCACAGTGGTGCTGTCACTAAGCAGTTGCTCCCTCTGGCATCTGGCCTGTTATTTTAATTCCCAGTTTGCTCACAAGCCTCTGCCAGCTGCTGGTCTGACAGGGGACGTGTTCAGAGGTGAAGCTAATGTGCAGGGTGTGACCTGAACAAGTATGTTACTGAATGTCTCCTGGACAAAAAAATAGATGGAGATGGTCTTTGATGCAAACAGTTGTGCTACTTTGCAGCTGAGGCAGTTGGTGCTTCTGGTGATAAGAGGACAGATGAGGTAATCTGCTTATTTAATAATTTCTCACCAGAAATTTGAAAACTGGAAAGCAGAAACTAGCTGATCACATGGATCCTTAGGACAAAAAAAATTATAGTCTACAAGTCCAATACTGGTGAACCAAATGGCCTTCTCTCTGAAAAAAGAAAAAAAAAAAAAGGCAAAAAAAAAGAAGAGAGAGGAAAAAAAAAGGTAAAATAAAATTTTGGTATCACTGGTAGATGTTGCATCTCTGTCACTACAAGGTATATGTATGGAGAAAATATACTTAGAAGAATTTATGTTCTTCATCATTCCAGTCCAAGAAGCTGTTAGTTTTCTGCAGCCTTCATAGCAGTAGTAGTATTTCAGTGTTTCAGATGTATTTTTCTTTCATCATAGGCTATCCGGTACCAGATTTACAACCTATGCCAATGCAAGTGACTAGGTACTGTTTCTTCTCACTTCCTCCCAAAATGTATATCCTAAATTTGCCTTCTGAAAAACCTTGGTGCTACACTGAACACACTGAAACAATAGATATGAAATAGATAGTGGGGGAACTACTTAGCTCACTTATTTATTCGGGGGTTATGCTCTGTTGTGTTCCCCAGATGAAGCAGGCAGATATTTAGGGTGTTCCACATTCAGGTGTGCAAATGATTTCTCCAGCAAGAGGAGAAAACCAGGTTTGGTGTAATCGGGTTTACCTGGTGGATTTAGTTGGGGTTTTTTTCTTTGTCAAAAAAACACATGAAAAACTTAAAAAAGAAGTATCTGGGGATAATCCTCCATAGTAAATTGTAGTGTTTCATAGATTGAATAAAGCTGTTATTTGAGAGAAACAGACGCAGAGGTTTCTCCTTAGCAAATCAACATTTTGCATGCACAGCATTTCCTTCAAAGATCAGTTTTTTCAACTACTATCAGTTTCAAAAGAGATCATAATGACACAATTAATCAGGGCAAGTCTTTGTTATATGGACAAAAAAAAATTTAAAATGTGCCTTATTTTACTTTGTGGGACATTCTGTGGTCAGAAACGAGAGTAGGAACCAGCAGTCTCTTCAGGAGCTGTGAGCTCAGGCATTTGATCAGTTGGAAAAGATACTCACAGATGTCAAACCTTCAGGCATCCCTGCACTCCATTTGTAAGTTCTCCATTAATGAATTTGCCATGATTAGACAATTTCAATTTGCCAAAAGGAAAAAAAATGGGCTACAATTTCTAGGAAGCTATTGTGTTAAGCTGGTGTCTTTCACTACAATGAAAGCCCTGCATCAGACTGCAGGGTTGTCAGAGGTCTTTGGAGACTAGATTTTGCCAACAAGGAAAATACATAATGAGATATGAAATGACTAGTGTAGTTTCTTGAAGGAGCTCAATTTCCTTTTCTGAAGAGAAATTTTCTTCAGGATTTGAAATATTATTGCAGCGTAGCTATTTGGCAGCTTGGCTTGTTCTCGTGTTATGAGGATGATGCTAATAATTCCTACTGACTGCTGTGACCTCTGCTGGAGGGAAAAGAGTCCATTTCCTTGTAGCCCTTCCTCTCACAGCCTGGTAACATATTCTTAATTTATTTACTACCTGTTTGTTCCCTGCAGCAAATTTCCTTCCCTGCCAGGTGGCTGAAATAATTTACATACTTTGTCATTTATCTCTTGTCATAAATGTAGTTCAAAAACAAATATCTGATGAAATTTTCAACTTAATAGGCCTTCAGTTCTATGAGTGTATGCTTTTGTATTCTTTGTGGGGCTTAATTTAACTTTGCCTATGAATGTCTCTGCCTTAATGTTTACATCCACAGCTACATTTCTGAATTTGCACAGCGCGTCTTGCTCCGAGCGTTCAGAGATGTCAATGTGTAAGTCTCGACTGCATCACCTTTCTGAGTGCCTACACTGAATCTGCAGTCAGATCCACTTAGTTTGAAGGCTGCTGTTGCAGTCCTGATTCTGTTTAGTTGGAAACTACTGACAGTGAAGCCATTTCAGAATAACACATCTTTGGCTTCAGAGCGGGAGAATAGCCACTATTTATGTATTTCTCATTCTTCAATGTTGCAAGCACTGGCTTAGATTTTGACTTTATGCTCCAGTTCACTAATTAGATTCCTCTTTAAGAAGATGCATGTTCAATATCATTATTTTGGAAACATTAATAGGTTTGGGTTTTTTTGTTTGTTGGGTGGAGGGTTTTTGAAGAGTTTGGTTTGTTTTGGGCTTTGTTGTTGTTTTGCTTTTTTGTTTGTTTTTTTTTTAACATGGAGGAGTTTTTGCTGTATCTCAAGCAGGCCTCTCATTAGCTTCAGGTCAAGAACTTTGCTGTGCTGGCACTGCCCCAGAGGGGTTGTAGTGCAGAGCAGCAGTGAGCACACCTGTGTCTTGTTTTTGCAGGGACTCCAAGCAGTACATTGTAGCCCTGTTGTGTCAAACACCCAAAACTTTTTGAGCTCTGACCCAAAAAGCATGACTCACAGTTTGGCTTGCTGGCTCTCAGCAGCCTAGGATAAGCTTACTAGGGACACACGTAAGTCCACGTGCTGTTTGTTCTCTGCACATTTGTGGGCAGTGTTGTTGTGGTTTGGTTGTAAAAGCAGCCCCCTCAGATGGGGAAGCAGGTCAGCAGAGTGCCAGGATTTGGGTGCGAGTGGGAGGCTTCCAGGCAGGATGTGAGATGGAGTTAGCTGCAGCCTTGGAGTCTCTGCGTGCTCCTCTCTTCTGGTGAAATGGCGTCTTTGTGCCAGCTTAGCTGTCTGTGGTGACACACACACACAATCCAGGTGTTGGAGCCACAGCTGTGACACTGCCAGAAGAGGGAAATAGCTGGGAGAGACAAGCCACAGGATTCATATGATGCCTCAGGTTTTTGTGTGTGGGAGGGAGGGAGCGCAGGGTTTGCTGTTTCTGTCGTGTCTCTGGGGGCTGGAGAGGCACCAAAAGTTGATGCAGAACGAAGCTTGAGTAGAAGAATCCTAAAGAGGAAAGTTCTGGGAAAAGGGAAGGCATCTGCAGGGCATAAAAGAATTTGGGAGGAATAACAAATGAAAAAGTCTAGATAAGCATGGTTGGTTTTTTTCCCCTTTAGTTCAGCCTGTGTTCTAGCAAACACCACAGAGGAATCAAAACCCTCAATATTTCAGAAGGTCAAAATCTAAACTACTGTACTGGGCAAAACCAAAATTGTTCCATAAGTGGTGTTGAAAGTCTGATTGTCTCTTGCTGGTTGGATTATTTAAAGCTGGATATCCTCATCCTTTAGTATCTTAATATACCTTTGCTGTTCAGAGGGGTTGTGTTGGCATCTCCATCTTCTCTTGCTGCTTGCCAGGGAGACTTTACCAGGCTTGCTTCTTCATGTCTAAAGCTTTGAAGCTTTGTGAGGGAAAGCAGCTTAAACTCTTGGAGACTATCATGGCCATGATGTTGCACTTGGAGAGGAATTTACAAACCTGGAGTCTGTGGTTCTCATCTTTATTGATAGACAACAATTGATTATAGAAGAACTTTTATGATCTTGAAATTCAAGTTGTAAAAGCAAACTCCAGAAGTGGAAACAAATATAACAGTTTAAAAAAATTAATAAATCAGAAATCCAAACTTCAGAATCAGTTCTGTTTTTTTTTTTACTTTTTCTATAAAACCTTTATCCTTATTCAAGGGAACAGTGGAATTGAACACAGTGATATTTACATAGTAAAGTGGCAATTATTTCCTTTTCCTGTAAGATTTATTTAATTAATATTTCTATTTTCTTGGGAAAAAAAAATAAGTCTACCTGCCTGCTTGACATCTCATCTCCTCTAAGAAGCATCTGAAGACCTTGTGACAAAAGGCAGTCTTAAGAATCCTAGCAACCACTTAAGGATTATAAGATTCATTCTACCGTGAACTTCAGTAGAATAGAAGAAATACAATGGTTGGTGAAATAAGAATGGTGATGCTTAAAATACATCACCTCCACTGCTTTTTTGGGGAGTGGCACTCTTCCTGTAAGCCAGTCTTCAACATTCATACTGAGACAGCACTCTGTGTGAAGTATTTAGTTATTTCTCTGTATTTGAGTACTTCCCCTTAGGTGGAAATCTGAAATGCCACTCAGTGAAGTCCTTACAGCATCCATAGGAGCAGATTGTGATTGCATTTCTATGGCTGGTGAAAACCTGAAATGCTGGTGGATGCAGAAGACTTTGGATCACCTGTTCTTAGTGAGATATTAAAATATCTAGATGGCAGTCAGTGGGAGTTTAGTAGTGCCAGCAGTGCAACTTTAAAGCGCCTTTAAAGAGCGAAGGATTTGGGTTTTTTAAATTATTATTTGCAGTATTTTCTGTTGGTGTGTTGTGGTGTTACACACCCAGGTATGCAATCACTAAGACTGCAGTGCTGCTCACTTTTCTCCAAATTACACCTCTATGGGAGTAGTCTGAGAAAGATAGAAGTAGGACTTTCTTCTTGATGGGGGAGGACTGAATTTCTGCATAACCACTGCAATATTCCTTAATTTGAGTTGTAGTTTGGAGAAATACTTCCATGGGTCCTGTCTCACAACAAGCAGTTGTGGTTATCTTGACTTTGAAAACTGCTTGTGTACTTCAAGAATGAAGAGATAACATTTGTCATGTTTAGTTGTAGAGTTTGCATCTGTTGATTTGTGTGGGCGGTTTTTTCGGTGGCTTGTTTGTTTGTGTTTTTGGTTTTGGTTTTTTTTGTGTTTTGTTTGTTGTTTTCGGGAGTTTGTTAGGGTTTTTTTTTTTTTGTTTTGGTCTTTTTTGTGTGTTTCTTTAATTGTTCTTTGTTGTTTTGCTTTGTTTTGTTTCTTTTTCTGTTTTAGGATAGAGTTGGAAAGAATATAACTTAATTTACGTCAGTTCACCTGCCAAAAATAGTCCAGTTGGAGGCTTTCTTCTCTGGAGGGTAGGGGAAATGTTAGTGATAAAGCCTGGTTTTTTAGTAATTTTCTGCCTATTAATCTGTAGAAGTAAATTCCCTTTTTAAAGAACACGGGAATCATTTATATCATTATATTTACAGTAGATTCAATTTAAGCTTCAATTTTTCACTTGCCACTCCACTCCAGTAAAGTGGGCCTGAAAGATAGATTAGTCCATCCTTTCTTTAAACACCTGTCTTCTGCAATTTGGACAAGAAAGTTTAACGCTTACATCTCAAGTGTTACTATGGCTTGACTGAACTGGTACTGGACTTGCAGCTCCGAGTTAGTTACCATTGCTTTGGGACACACAATTTGACATCTTCCGAAAGTGAATGTTGAGCTGCAGTTTGACAATTGGACTTGCCAGGCATATCATCTTTTATGTCCAGTTCTCACAAAATGACAGGTTGGTTTGTGTTTTCCTCTCTCACCCTATAGTACATTAAATAAAGTTGTACTATCGCCTTCCATTCCTCATAAGATTATTTTCTGGCTTCAGCAACAGAGAGGCCTTCTGTGGTGACTTCTAAAGAATTATCTGATTGAAGTTAGTTAGCTTTGTGATGTCTATTAAAACTAAGTTTCAGTCATTGACTCGCAATAACCAACATGTCAGAAATTACGACCCTGAACCTTCGGCTGTTAGCTAGGACTTGAGCAAACATGACATGTGGTAATGACTACTGAAAGAAAAAGTAATTAGTGGTTCTTCAATTTTATTTATGAGAAGGATTGAATGGAGCAATCTGACCTGAACCTGCAGGCTTTCATTTTTGTGTCGATTAATATTGTTTGGTGTTTTCTTTACATTATCTGAAGCACAACTGATTGCGGGGGGGGGGGGGTCAATATAATTTGCTTGTACTGCATCAGATGCCCAAATCCCACTAATATCTACATTTGTTTCTAATACATTATAGCTAAAATATAAATCAGTAGATTTTACTATAGCTTTTTTCTCTTTCATTTTTGTTCTTTATTTTGCTTTAAGTTACATCTTTGATTAAATGCACTTTAACGAATGTGAAGGGTGTTAATTTTCCAAACAATGGGCTGTCAAACCATTTAGGCTTGGTAGTGGGTAGTATTAAAAGAATTTTTGTAATATTTCTAATGTGGGGAAAATATGCTACGTTCTGCAAGGCTACATTTTCAACTTTATGGTAGCAAATCTGCAATAACTTTTTAATGCTGTTAAGCCATTTATATTATCTCTTGATGGAACTCAGTAATAGATAAAGCTGTCCCAACAGAAAGGCTAAGATTTTTAGCACCTGCTTCATCTTCTGTTTTTAGGCATGAAACAAATTCTTATTTTTTTATAGCAGCATATTGAAAGAAGGGGGTTAGAGCAAATCATCTATTGCGGTGACACCCAGTATCTTTCGTCCATCCTGTGGAAACAAAAAGAGCATGTTTTGACTATATGGTCTCAAGAGTGCCAAGCAGAAATAGAGAAGGAATTCAGGATTATATTCATGTTGGGGAATGAAATAAACGGATGGACGGGAAACTGAGATTTGGTTAAACTAGTTTGCTGATACGGAGAACGTATGCATATGTAGGGGTGACTTAGCCTGATTTCCAAAGGGAAAAAAAAGAGCTTATATAACTTTGCTTCCTGTTTCTGTGCCTGTCACACATTTTAACTCATTGTCGAATGTCTTTCAAGCTGGCCAGATGGGTGGTGATCTCAGTGGTCCTAAAATAGTCTGCTGCAGCCTTTAGCCAGGAGGACCTCTGATCCTTCCCCAGCACTTGTCTGTGACCCACTCGGGAACCAGAGGGGCAGTAGGCGCTTGCCTGTGGCCCCAGGCAGCTGCCATGTGGCTGAGCAGCTGGTGCCCATGCGGGGCTGGATTAGCCCCAGGTTGCAGTGCTCAAACTCCCTCTCTCCCCCTCCCAAGTTATCAGATCAAATTAACCTTGGTAGGTGACCCTACCAGTTTTGAAGCATTGGGCTGGGGGTGGCTGGCAGATGCGCACGCAGAAGGCTCCGGCGCTGTCCGTGGCTCTTGGCCTGGGCTCCATTGGCAGAGCAGCGCAGGGATCCATAGGCAGGATATCTCTGCTGCTGGGGCAGCAGCTGGACACCTCTCCTCACTGATTCACACCCATTGTCCTATGAAGATGCCGTGACAAGTGCTAGTGGTTTGTGACTTCACCCGCTGTGGGACAGAGCATGGTGTTTGCCAGTCAGATCAGTCAGCCGGGGAGGGCTGCTGCTTGCCTGGAGCCTGGATCCATGGTGTTGCAGAGAGGCTGCCACGGCTTACCTGGATTTCTGATTGCTTCCTTGGCAACTCACCTAGACAGGCATCAGTGAAGTGGCCAGGAAAAGCTTTCAGGACAGATTGAAGGTGACTACAGGGCTCTGGGGGCAGAGATAAGAAGAACAGGTGTCTGAGTGGCAGGCTCCTCAGTCCCACGTAAAATGTGAAAATTTACTGAGAGCTCAGGAAAAAATAATCCTCTTGTGCAAGAAGATTAGGGACTTTTAAATAAGACTCCCTTGACAAGGAGTTGCTTTGGGAACTAAAATTTGGAAAGGCATAAAGCAAAAAGGGGAACCAAAACCAGCTAAAGTAACAAGGAGGGATTCATAAGGTTGATTGATAACAAAGGGAAGTTTGGGAAGGGTGTAAATTCACTGACTAGAAGAAACCAGCTAGTATGTAATGGTACAAAAACACTAAATGCTTTATTGGCCCCAGAGAAAGCCTGTTCCTCTGCCTATGTATTTGCCAGCATTTTTTTGAACAGCCAATATCTGAAGTGCCCACAAGTTAGTGGACACTTAAAGGAGCTGGATATATCCAGAAAAGTGGGATTGGATGGGAGCTGCTGAGGGTACTGAAAGAGCTGGAAGATGTGAGACCACTACAGAAAGCCTGCACCTGGGGAGATCCTCAGTGAAAGAGAAAAGCCTGATGTGTTATCTGTCTCTAAGAAAGACAAAGAGCATCTAGGTAACTGTGGGCTGCATAGCTTCATCTCATGACCTGGAAAGATCATGGAGTTTACTCTTATTTCCAAACACATAGGAACAAGAAGACAACCAGAAATCGCCTGCAAGGATTTAGCAATGGTAAATTGTGCTTTGCTTGCCTTATTGCTGCTTTGGCTTAAATGACTTATTGCAGGGGTGAGGGCAAGCAGTAGATCTCTTGAATTCAGTAGAGCTTTTGTCATTGTCTCCCACGGAGTTTTTATTTGGAAGCTGAAGTGGTATGGTCTAGGCAAGTGGAATTTTAGATGGGTTGAAGACCAGCTGCTGAAAGGGTAATGGTGCTTTACTATTGGTCCTTAACAAGCAGGGTGCTCCGGGGAATACTGCAGAGGCTGACACTTTTGGTGTTTCCATCAACATCCTGGGTCGTGAAGCAAGAGGCATTTTGTGCATATTTTCAGATTCACTAAATCACACTGGTAGATCTTCAATCCAGATAGAGCACTTGGTGCAAATTAACCCCATGTGTTATATGGAATTGAGCAAGAGCCTTAAATGTGCCATTGTCACAAATAGAGCAAATAAGGCACTGGGCTGCACTAGAAGCAGTACCTCAAGGACTGTTTTTATCTCCTGTATTTAGTGTCTGTAAGGCTGTCTGGGGTACTCCATTCAGTTTTGGAGGAACTGCACTTCAAGAGTCAGACAGAAAAGTTGAAGAACCATTTGGTCCTTCAAAAAGGGGAGAGGTTGTGGTGTGAGGGAGAGGCTGACAGAGTTGAGTTTGCATAGTCTAGGAAAGAGGAATCTGAAGAACAGTCCAGTAGCAAACTAAAACTTCTTGAAGGGCATTTACAAAGATCTTAAAGCTGATTTCTGTTCAGTAGTGACAGATGGCAAAAAGACAGATGTAATGGCACAAATTGTAATTTGGGTTTGAACAGTAGGGAGAAAGTTTTGTCTGCGGGGACAAAGCAGCCCTGGAAGAGGTTGCACACAGAAGTGGTTTAATCTCTGTCCTCAGAGGAATTTGTAACTCCTTTGGACAAAATTGTGACTGATTTCATCTGCTGTTAGCAATGGTTTACACCTGGGCAGAAGACATCCCAGCCAGCATTTCTTTGATTCTGTGAAGTCTCAGAGACACAGAGGATGGGGGGGACAGTTTGGTTCAAGTATGGTGCAAAAATATGTAAGAAATCAATTTCTTTCAGCAGAATGCTTTGATGGACCACTTGGTGGTTTGTTGGGGTATTTTGTATGGTGTCATCATCCCAGATTTCACAGATAACTGGAAAAAGAGCTTCTTCACTCTGGGTCTCTTAAAATGCTGTAAGATTATGATCAATAGATAGTTACTCCAGTACCAGTATGCACCCCATATAGAGTGCATCTCTAGTCACTGTTACCACTTAAACTAGAATAAAGCAGCATAGTATTTTTAAATCTGATCTTTAATTTGAAAAGTTTACATTCACCTTTTAATTGGAGACATGGATACTTTTAACACAGGTAGTTTGAAAAACTGAGTGTTCCCTGTGTATTCTGAGTTCATCTTCTCTGTCAGCATAGGTTAGATAAGGGTCTAATGTCCTGAAAGAGAAAAAGTACCCATTTGGTAAGTACTCTCTGGATTCAGGGAACCTAATGGAAGCGTCTGTAATTCCAAGGTTGACTGCCTCTCACTGTGCAACCTCTTAGTCTCATGGTCTGCTTCAAATAGAGCTTCTTGAGTTCAACTGAATAATGGTCAATAGTAGTATTTTTATACACTTTGGGAGACTGAGGAGGTAGTCTGAAAGTAAATGCATTGCTGCCTTTTTGTCTTTGTTCATGTTTTGGATCAGTCTGCACAGAGTGCTGTCTCTGTGGGGTTGCATGCTTGTAATCAAATTTTTACTGCCCTGCTTATTTTTCTTTCTAACTCTTCATACCTTCATGAAAAGCACTCTTTGTGCACAAGATACAACTGGATGTATGCCAGTACAACGTGAGCCCAATAAATAGAGATTTTCCCTTTAAAAGATTAAACAAAGTTCAGAACTTCCTATCAGTTTATCAGACTTTTTGTTTAATCTAATCACGATGCATGAAGTCTGTTTACTGCGGTAGCTTTTATTAGCGGTTATGCAAATTTTGTGTTAAATCCCACCAGTAATAATCAAGGTTTTCTTAGCTAGGAAGTTATATTGCTTGGATTTTCTGATGCCATTTTTTAATAGCTGGGGAGTATCTGAAATATTCATTTTAAGGTATGTCTAAACTGTAGTCGAACCTTTTAAAATACCACTGAACTAGCTGGCCTGGTGACAGTAATAATGCAGTTGGTTCAAAAATCATATGCTGCCACCATTCTTGTGGTTATTGTTTCAGGGATGGCATTACTGTAGAGGCCTAAGGTGATGTAGCAAGAAGGTGAATGTGCAGGCATGTGGGTTTTAACATGTAGTTATGACCCTGGACTGGGAGGTGTGATGGGTATGCACTGACCAGATGCACTTTCTATCTCTATAATCAGCCTGGGGACTTGGAGAAAGCTTTTTGTCTTGGTCTTTTCTTCTGGAATGCTGAAGGGAAATGTGAAATACAGACATGCCCCATTCACAGGTGGTTTTGCTGCACCATTCATCCTTGCACCATGAGACCAAAGCTGTGCTTGTCTGGGAACTGTTTCTATCTTGGGTATATCTGCATGAAGCATAATTACCCTTCTGAAAGCAGGATTGATAGTCCTAAAATAGACTCAGGATTTGACCTGAAATTTAACTGGAAACTATAAATCTATGTGTTTAGATGTATTATTAGTGCATGATGTCTGAAGTCCCAAACAGCTGCACAATTTGATGTTTTAAATTATCTCTGTTTATTTTTTGAGCTGTATGCATAATGGGAGAATTTGTAATGCTGACATGGCAGCTCAGACTGCATGTTGCTAATATTCTTAATTACTCTGCTTCTGCAACCGAGAAGGATGACAGCTCATACCTATTTCAGTGGTGATTTGTTTAATTTTGGTGTAATGTCATTATGAATCAACTTATTTTGCAAAGCTTAAAATTGTCAGATAACAGTGGTTCTGATTTGCAATGGCTTTATTTTTAATTGTTGTGCTTGTTTGTGTGGGAAGCTGAAGGAGACAATTGTCAAAATTGAAAATTAGGGTTATCAATCTTCTGTAGAAGCCCTTTCTGAAAAGGTAGATTTTTTTTTTTTTAGTTGCTCATATTTTAGATGTAAATCAAAACTAAAATATTGTGTTCTCATACCAAACCAACATTGATTATCTTAACAATTATCTGTTGAATACTGTTGCATGAGCTATTAGTAAAATTGGTCCACACAGAGCAGTGGTTGCTACGACAACTTGCAAGGAAGTTACAAGGCACAGTATGCTTGATGACTATCTATATTGAGGAAAGAAAGATGTAATTTGATTTTAAGCTTAGGTTTTCATGTATAAATACTTCTGAAAAATAGGTTGGTTTTCTGCTTTTCCTTTTCAATTTAACCATCCCATTGCAAACCATAAATAACACTCAGTAATATTACAAATGTCTAAATCACTAAGGATCTTAAGTGTTAAAAATAAATTTAACGTATGATCTTCTGCTACATTAAGGTGTTTGTCTATTGGAGTATAATGATTTTAGTTGTGTAACAAAATTGTTTTATTCCTATGAACTTAGGTTCAGTGCTTTAGCTTCAGATGTTTGTGGCTGGTTTCAGTATTCAAAAATTAAAATCATGGAATTACTCTGAGTTTGAGGTTAAGGGTTTCAAATATCCAGATTTGCAACTGAATACTCTGAAATGGTGTAGTCCATCTTGGTTTCATGTTCTGGGTTGTAGTTTGTATTTTTGAACTGATGTACCAGTTTCAGCACTTTTCTTGGGTAGTTATTTCATGTTATCATCTTATGAACATGGATTAAAGCTACATATTGTTAATAATTAAATCTTTACTTGGTAAGATCTTTATGCATAACATCAGCTTTTACAGTTCTCATGGTTTATGATCCTCATGTTTTGTTGCAAGTCTCAGGAAGCTCAGAGGATTGGCAGCACTGTACAGCTGGAGTGCGCTGAGTATCATTTTGTTTTCACTTGTACTTGTTATCTGCCTGGCATTGTACCTAAGTGCCTGCCGAGGAAAATTAACTGTAGGGGAGTCCATAGAAGAAACTGAATTTGAACCTCCTCTTACTCCTACAACAACTTTTTTATTTTGGTTAATATTTTTATCATTTTAAAAATTGGAAATAGGAGACCTGTATAGAAGATAGTCACTGCATATAATAAAATTTGTTAAGTTCAGACTTTTCTATCCTAAACACTGGAGTAGATCTGCCTATTATCTACAAAAGGAATAATGGATTTCAGCAAATAGAGAACTGCTTTGATTTTATTCCTGCCCAAAACAAGGGTTTGAAACTAAAAGGTCCCTTCCAACCCAAACCATTTTATGATTCTGTGATTTTCCTCACTTCATGTCCTTTTTCCTATGTGTTCCTGTGTTTGACGCTGGACTTTGACTTATTTTACTGGGTAGAGGTAGATTGTTATCCTGGGGTAGTCACTTGGGTGCCTTGTGCCTTTATTTTCCCAATTTTTGCTGAATGAAGAGCAGAGCTGTAAGAAGCAACAGTCTTTGAAAACAGCAGAGACAGGATCTGGAGGGTAGGAATGCAGAGATGAAAACGATGGGTTTTAAGCACGCAAGAGGAACTGGGTTGCTGCATGATGACTTTGACATGACAGCAATACAAAAACGTGTTCATGCTCCCCTGCCTCTTCCTTGGGTTACACACATCAGCACTGCCTGAGTTAGCAGTCATTACCAATGCCACCTAATGTATTTTGCAGACATAATACTGAGTGCCTGTATGCAGGAATTCATATGTTGACGTAGCTTGTAAGTCTGTAGTAATATTAAAGCACATTTTAAACCATTTGGGAAATAGGGTTTTTTCACCCTACAAAAAGCAGCAAAATGTCTTCCTTCTTTTGTCTTGGCCAGTCTAATTTAGATATTTTATCTTTCCTTCTTTCATTAATCCTTGTGATTATGGAAAAAAACGTTATTTCAATGAGCAAATTCTGACTAAATCCTGCCATGCAGAACAGCATGTGAAACTGCTTGTGCCCTTCTATTACTCAGGCCTGCAAAAGAAAAGGGGGGAAAAAGAGCAAATATATCATGGATTATATTTTGCTTCAGGCATTTTCTGACCTAGCGTATTATGATTTGGCAGTGACATAAAAAAATTAAAAGCTATTTGGGTTCTTACCAAATACATTTTATAAAAATAGAAAACACCAGTAATTCAAACTGTAGAATAGCTTTAGATGGATGATTATTCTGAAGATTTTAATAGTCCAATAAGAACCTAATCTAATTAGGTGTGTTGAAATGAAGTTAAATATTTTCCAAATAGGTTACAGAAAGGGAATTGCATTTGTCAGGGTGGTGTGACACCCTTCCTTGTCAGGGAACACACACATTTAGAACCT
This sequence comes from Dicaeum eximium, assembly GCA_013396995.1. Taxonomy (NCBI): domain Eukaryota; kingdom Metazoa; phylum Chordata; class Aves; order Passeriformes; family Dicaeidae; genus Dicaeum; species Dicaeum eximium. The sequence continues at coordinate 195,232 of VWZP01002791.1, forward strand.
ATATAATTTTGACTAAACAAATGTGTCCCAAAGGAAATAGATATAATCAGATAATGATGATATCTATTTTGCCCACTTAACTAGAGGATCACCAACTGCAATGAAAAGTCTTGTCAGAATAGCTGTAAGAGCCAGTTACCTCTTTGTTTCCCAGTTACAGCTTCTGCAAGACGTTTAATGGGTTCAAGGCAAGTCCTGATAGGATTGAAAGATGTCCTGACTATCACAAGTAGGGCTATATTTGGGACAGTTGTAGGAACATTGGCTGGTCCCTTTGGGCTCTCAGTGTGAGGCTGGAGTCAGTAAGGACAGTGATCCCAGAGTCCCTTTTGCTGGTCTCCAAAGCAATTTGATGCCTTGAAGCAGACCTTGAAGGACAAAGGGCTGCAAGAGCTGTCAGGGATTGATCCCATCATCCTTTCAGACCCTAAATGAAGAGGACTGGAAGCAGCAGTGTAAGTCAGAGCTTTTTGGTTACAGGATATGTCTAGATATAGGATCTGACTTTCAGATGGTGTGATCTCTTTGGTCTTACCACTTTGAAAATTTTAGGTCAGTACCTGAAGCCCACACTTCTGACCTACAGGAGGAGGTGAGCATACTTGCTGGCCATTCAGCTTGTATCTATTTAAATCTATTATTTAAATATACTATTTATATAAGATAAGTGATTCTACAGCTAGAAAGGGACTAAATGAGATACTCAAAGGTAGATGCTTTTCAGCCATCAAGTATATTGCTCTCTCCACATCTCCCAAGTATAATAAAATAAAACATTATCATAAAATAAACATTCATGCCTATCAAGAACTGAGTTTTGCAAGATTTTATTTTGAATAGGAAAAAGAGAGAAAGCCTAAGCTTTTGTCCCATCCCAGTATGAAGTACAAGCTAGGAAAAGGCTGGGGAAGAAACAAGAGCAAGAATGAGTGCAACCTTCCCCCTCCATTTGTATAGCACTCTCCTGATCCTTTGCTTCTGATTTAATTTTGCATTATTACACTTTGGATAGCATGTTATAGTTTACACAGTGGGAATAAAAACTTGTTTTGTTCTATGCCTGAAATGGCCTGAGGGTGTGCTTTGACAAGATGCTGAGAATTGCTGATCCACATCCAGCAGGTGCAGGTGGAGCTGGTTTGGAGCTTTCATGCTCATTGCTGGCTCAGCACCCAAAGTGCCATCAACACCACAGGACTTTTGATGAATGAATTGATGAACTTCTTTGATATCCATGTTCTGAAGGTGTCATGAGAAGAACTGCTGAAATTGACTGCATTTCAGGCACAGAGATGTGCAGGCAGGAAGGGAGATAGGAATAGTTCTCTTCAGATGCCTATAGATTTGCATTAAAAAATTGGTAATTAAAAAAATCTGCAGCCCTGATGGATTGGTTAAATGCACTGTATTACCATGCTCTTTAAATACTAAGATAAGAAACAGGTTTTTTCTCTATGCTTAATGAGTAGTTTTTCAAAATACTGCTTGGAGAGAAACATTTTTCTGAAAATTCTTTTTATTGTTGTTTGTTTATGTTCCCTCTATCCTGAAAATAAAATGGGAATGGGAACACAAGTAACTTTCTTTTCACTTTTTTCCTTTTCCATTTTACTGATGTTGTAAGTTTTTGGCTACTAGAATGACATTTGTGGCCCAAAAACATAGAGGAAAAAAACCAGGAAAATTGTGGAGCAGAAAAAGGGGGAACCTTTCTTTGGTTAATGGGACCAAAGGAAAAATACAGCTTTCTACTATTCAGTGGTTAACTAGAAGTTTTTCTGAAAGTTCCATGTGTAGGATCTACATTTTTCTTAAAAATTCCAAAAATTTAGGATGATAGAAGATTCAAAGAGACTCTTCCAGTCTATGATTTTGTGCCTTCATCTAAATTTTTAGTTATGTGTTTGTAGGTTTTCTATTACTAAGAAGTTTTTCTGTTTGTTTCAGTTAAGTGGCTTCCAAAAAAACCCCCATAGAACAGATTAACTTTTCTGAGTTAGCAATATTTTTGGGAGGATGATTTTCTGTATGCAAGTTGTATCGATAGATAGTGTTGCCAATGTCACCACGAAGGTACATTTTATCACTGGTGTACAAAAAGTAAGAAATCTAATCTGCACTGCACTTGACTGATAAGCCTACTGTATTGCTTCTATTCAGCATATACCAAAAGTATTGCCATAGGTGTACTAATATAGCAAAATTATTTTATTAATACTGTTTTAAAGAAATTTTCATACTAGCTGTCAATGAGTGTCATTAATCTTAACATCTAAATACTCAAGTGGCTGTATCACTTTTTAGTCTGTTCTCATGTTTTGATTCACCTATGCAGAAGATTTAGTAATTTAACCAAATACTTTATTAAGGAATAAGGAGTCAGAGTATGCCAGTGTAGAAAAAAGCTGAATGGAGTAGTGAAATTATCAAAAAATTACTGGCATCTGTTGTTTTATTTGAGCCATACTTATGTTCTACAAATTTTGTAGTTTCAATTTTTTTCAAGAAATAAGATACTGCAGTTAACCTACGGGCACCTAAGTTGTGTGCCATCAAAGCCACATTTATTCTTTTCCCATGCCTTCATTAAGAATTAATTCATTTTGAGTGGTTACCAGTTCAGTTTGGGCTAGGTCTTTCTGGTTTTTTAATGGCATGTATCACCTTTGACATTCTTCTTATGTTAGACATTTGCTGCCTCTCCACTGCTGCAGGTAGCTCAGGAGCTGCTTTAGAGGGCAGTTCTCAGCCTGCAGCCCAGCCTGTGTGCTAGTGGGAAAGCTTGTACATCACTGCTCCTTGGAGCAGTTTCTGCTTCACCAATCAGCTGCAATCCTCTTGGTGACTCCATTTCATCGCAGAATTCTGAAGTAGGGATTTACATCCAGTTTTAGTAGGGCTCTCAGTGATGACCAAGGTGTCTGTTCTGCCACAGGAGAGATGCCTAAGGAGGTTGGTTTCTTTTGTTGAAGGAAGGATTTTGGACACAGCCATAACTGCCAGTAAAGTGGCTGAAGAATGTCCCTTCTCTCCAATGTAAGCTTCAGCTTCTTAGGAAAGGATTTCAGGAAGGTATTTTCTTTGAAAAGGGAGAGAGCAGTGAAAAAGTGCCCATGATATTAAAGTTTGAGTTCTTTCTCCGTCTCTTCTGACAAATGTTCCTGCTGTCACCCATACCCAAGTATTTAGCAGATTTGCTGATTGCAGACTCAAGAAACATCTTAAGAAACGCCCACTGAGATATTTTTAAACTCTCTAGGGCTGGGGAATAAAACAAGAGAAGTTCACAGATGCAGATAAAAGATTCTATTCATTCTAATCTGACCCAATCATGAATGGATTCAGATTAGAATAAAGTAGTATGTGAAGAAAGCAAATACGTTCATATTCATGTGGAACTGGAAATTATGTAAAATGAGCAAGTTTTTATTTTCCATGCAGTTTATCCTCTGTTTTTACATTTCATAGAAAAATGTTCCCCAGCCCCTAACTGAGGGCCACACAGGACTTCAGATATTCTGTTAATCATAGAATCACAGCATTTGCTGAGTTGGAAGGGACCCATCAGGATCATCAAGTCCAGCTCCTGGCCCTGTACAGGACACCCCAAGAACCCCCACCATGTGCCTGAGAACATTTTCCAAATGCTCCTTGAACTCTATCAGGCTTGGTGCTGTGACTTCTTCCCTGGGGAGCCTGTTCCAGTGCACAACCACCCTCGGAGTGAAAAACCTTTTCCTGATATCCAACTTAAACCTCCCCTGTGTCAGCTTCATGCCATTTCCCCAAGTCCTGTCACTTGTCACAAGAGTGAAGGCATCGGTACCTGCCCCTCCCCTTCCTCGTGAAGATGTTGAAGACCACAGTGAGGGCACCCCTTGGTACTAAGGGTATGTAGGTTCTCATGATGATACTATAGCATCATAGCATCATTAAGTACAACAATAAGCCCAGCACTACCAGGTCCAGCACTAAGCCAAGTTCCTTCTGCCCTTCTCATTAACTTATATATTAGTGCAGATACCCCATGTGCAGATGTGTATCATATACCCATAGTAGTGCAGGCATGGGCTGTAGATTCCCCTATCTTATTGAATATGTATTGATCACAAATACTGAGATTTTTAGTTTTAAATAAAAGCAGTGGAACAACCTGTTATTACTAAACTACATACAAAGTAAAACCACTTTTTTTTTTTCATCAACAGACTGCAGTATTAAGAGTGTTCCATTTGCAATTAGTACTTTTTAATGTCATTCTTCAAAACTGATTAATTGAAGAAGAAATGCTGGATATAAGAATATAATATTATTATATAATAATTATATAATATATAATAAGAATTGCAAGATACAGACTATCTCATGAGTTTTGGCACTTCCTGCTTAAAAGGTGCTGTCGTATGGTGTGACAAGGAAAATTTAATACATTTAGACATGCTTGACTGCTGTTATTCTTTAGTAATGTTCAATACACATGCAAGTATAAAAAAAGGTTAAAAAAAGTGTTTGTGACTGTCTTAAAGGTTTTCCTACTTGCAAAACTTCCTGTTAAAAGTTTCTGATATTACAAACAGATAGCAAACAGTCAAACACAAAATTCTCCTGTATCATTGGAAAAGCAGCTTTTTATATTCTTAAAAAGAAGACAAAAAAGTAAACAAGAAGAAAAAAGTCCTAAGTAGCAACCTAACAAAATGCAAGACCCCCTATACAGAATAAATGAATAGTTCTTTTCCAATTAGTTGAATTTTTAAAATAGGTTTAGGTTAAAGAACAAATGCGAGAAAAATAATAAAGAATCCCAAAATGACCCGTTGGCACAATTTCTGGGGAGCAGCAATAATTCTAAAATTATGTGCCACTAATATTTCTTTTTGACATTTAAATTGTATTTCATTTTGGGGCATGAAAATTCATTGTTTTCCTTTAACTTCTCTGTGAGAAAGTGGAGAGGAGTAGCATTGAGCAGTGGCACACTTGAGAGAGCTGGGGAGCAGTTGTGGAGCAGTAATCAGTCCTGCATATTGCAATACATAAGTGGGTAATGATGATTAATGTTCAGCTGTGTGCTATAGAAATGATGCCTCTTCTGTTCAGTCTATATGCAGACAGAGTCCTGCAAAAGCTGTAAGAAAGTAAGGATTATTTGCTTTGGCACAGCCTTGTTAGCACCAGGATTTCTTACATGCAGGTTGTGTGCTGCTTGCATATTAGAGGTTTTTTAAAATTAATTTAGGTTGTTTGGAGCCTTGATTTGCTCTTATTTTTGCTAGAAAGTGACTGATACTTTGAAAAGTAATTTTGGGGAGTTTTTGATTGTTTGGGATTGAAGGGAAGTGTGATGTGGAGGGGTTAAATATGGAGTGGAGAGTTCTGGGCAACTGCTGCAGCTGTGTGGGTTAATCCCCAATCTAGATGTAGCTCAGTCACATTCAAACACAACTCATTTAAAAAGAGGGAAGGCCAGACTGTGTGAATGATCTGTTGTTTTGGCTTTTTTAAGTGCACTTGTATGCATCTGATTCTCTCCAGTATGAAGGGTCACAGTTGCAAATACACGTGCAATCTGTCTGAACTGCTTTATTGCAAATGTGTGTGTGCAGAGATTAGCTGAAAGGGATGTGGCTGCAAAATGAAGTTTTAGGAGAAATCTTTGTTCCTCAAAAAGCAGATGTTATGATATTTTATTGTGTTGGACGCGGGAGTCTCTTTCTGCAAAAAGCTAAAGAAGCTGGAGCCAGCTGTGGAAGGATCCAGGGAAAACTCTGGAGTTAATGAATGGGGAACCCAACATGATGCAGGAGCCTAGCCTAGGTGGGGAGACTTCTGTGAAGTCACTGCGTGATGTCCAGATCCTTGTGGCAATATACTGAGTTTGGCTTTGAATTTACTCTGGTGAGGAGCACCAGTGGGACTGGAACTCTGAAATGTTGCCATACTGTGCCATTGCTCCAGATTGCAGCAACTCAGCAAAGATAATTTAGTAGTCTGTACTGCTGTGAGCTAATGCATGAGTTACCTGATGGTGAAATATGACCACTTTTAGGAAATTAAAATGTTTTAAGTGAAAGTAATTTTTTCTCTTGATGTCTCTAAACTGTGGAAGAAAGTAAGGACAGCAGCTGCGTGACAAGAGCACCATGTTAATCTGTGATAGCTAAGGTAGGAATAACAGCCTGATGAGACTTGCTGCTTGCAATAAATATTCAGAGTTATATAATAACAAACAGCCTGAGGACAAGGTATTCAGGTATTTGACTGTTGGAGAAAATTGTTCCATATTGTCAGTAAGATAATAACACAGTATTGCACCATGCGGATTACAGATTAGTTGCTTTAAAATCACTTAAGTAATACAATGATAAAATAGTCAATTCTTTTAAAATTTGACTGGAAAAATTTTGAGTCTGTTTAGGCTGTTCTGTAAAACCTGATTCTTAATAGTGGGAATACAAAAAACGTACCATTTTTGTGTATTTTACCTTTGTGCTCCTAAACAATAATTGTATTGATAAGTACTAAACTAACTCCATTTATTAAATTCTTTCTGTAAAAGCTTTACTTTGAGCTACCACTGCTCGAAATAACTCCATTAAGATTGTGGAACACAATGAACTGAAAACTGGCTAACTAGTAATTTTCAAAATAATAACAACAAAAAAGCAGTGTTGGAGAGGGGCAGGTGGTGTATCCCAAGAAATACACTGCTGGGTAGATGTGGCTGAGGGAGCTTTGCTAGCACTGGTGTGGCAGAGCATGAGAAGTCCCAGACGTGACAAGCCATCCTCGTGCCATCTGTGCGGTAGCCTCAGCGTCCCAGCACTCTGCAATGACATGTGCCTCTGCACAGCAGGCACAATTACCCCCATTTTGGAATGAAGCATGTTGAGCACTCTTACTGCATCCCCCAAAGCCCATATTCCATCATATGAAGCCCAAAGAGACCTCTATACCTTGTGCTTTTATCTGCTTGCTGCGGGCTGTTTAAATAGGCTGTTCCCTGACTGTGTAACTGAGACCTGCCTGTTTCAGAAGCAGGTTTGTTCTTTGCATTCTTGAGACATGCCATGGCTCTTGTACTGCTTTTACTCTTGCACTATAGATGAATGTGAACACCTTCTCTCCTTCTGTTATATGAATTTTTCTGACTTCAGTGTCAGCTTTTGTCTCTTGTTCTCTTGCGCTGCGAGATTGAAGTGCCTTTCCAGATCTTTGCATTTCAGTCACATGCATCTGCCATTTGTTTGTGAATCCAGTCACAGACAGCTGCTTCTGTCTTTTCTCTGGATACAGTTTATGGCTCTCTGCTCCATCTCTTGGAATATGAAGGCTCAAGCCAGACCCTGCATTTCAGCACTGATCTCAGCTCTTCCCTCTCTAGCTGTGGGTCACTCTTCCCAACCTGGGCATTGCAGTCATACTCATGAGCTCGTTTTGTTGGGAGGTTCATGTGGAGCTCCTGTGCTGCTGCTGCCCACAGAAGGCCTTTTCCCAATGCTGTCCTGTATGTCAGACTTTAATTCACCATCCCTGGATGTATTAGCTTGTGTACATAATTTAAGATTTCAGTCAACTGTTTAAAAGCTGTAGCCAGCAGGTTGAGGGAAGTGATTCTGCCCTTCTACTCAGCTCTCATGAGACCTCATCTGGAGCTCTGTGTCCAGCTCTGGCATCCTCAGCACAGAAAAGACATGGATCTGTTGGACTAAATCCAGAGGAGGACCACAAAAATTATCAGAGGGCTGGAGCACCGCTCTTATGAGAACAATTTGAGAGGGCTGGGGTTGTTCAGCCTGGGGAAGAGAAGGCACTAGGTTGACAGCAGCCTTCCAGTTCCTGAAGGGAGCTACAAAAGAGCTGGAGAGAGACTTTTTATGAGGGCATGTAGTGACAGGACAAGGGGGAATGGCTTTGAGCTGAAGGTGGATAGATTTAGAATAAATAAAAGGAAGGAATTCTTTACAGTGAGTGTGGTGAGGCACTGAACAGATTGTTCAGAGATCTTGGGGACTCCCTATCCTTGAAAGTGTCCAAGGCCAGGTTGGATAGGGCTTTGAACAATCTAGTCTAGTGGAAGGTGTCCCTGCCCATGGCAGGGGGATTGGAACTAGGTGATCTTTAGGTTCCCTTCCAACACAGACCATTCTGTTATTCTATGATTGTATGAAAAGCTTGGTTTAAGTGACCAAAACAGCCAAATGACCAAAATTTTTTCTGCCTTGACCTTCTCTTTTTAGCTACTTTATCCAGTGCTTGCTCATCCCAAATTTACATCAGACCTTTGTGCCCTTAGACCTGCAGGGTACCTGTGCATGAAACACATAGTGATATAAAACAGGAATTGAAACTGGGTTTTTATTGTTTTATTTCCATTGAACCCAATCAGTGCTAAGGGTGAGAGACAATAGTTCAGTGATTAATTTGGCTTTTTTTTTTTTTTTTAAATAGTGAATTCCTAAGTGAAACCAATCTGGAGATCACTACCTTTTGGTAAAAAACTGGTTACTTTTCTCCTAAAATTTAATTTTCTTCTTGTATGCACACACCTACACATGCACAATTAAAGTTTTGTACAGATTCCAATGGTAATTTTTAGATAGAATTTTCAAAGTTTTGACATTTTAATTTTTTGGTAAACAAAAAAACTTGCTATCATATAAATGAGGGTTTTCCAAAATAACTCAACATTTTGTCTGGAAGGCTTGTGAAAATGAAAACTATTTCCAGGCTTATGTAATGGGAAAAATACAATTAAAAATAGATGAGTCTATTCTTTTTTTATTGGTTCAGCATGGTATATTTTTAGTTTTCTATATTTCTTTCAAATGCTTCCATGTTTCTCTCTGTAGAAAATGTCAACAACACTCTAATTAATTGTTCTACTGTGTAAAGAAGAGTAGGCTTTTTATATATGAGCAGCACTGAACTGCTACTATATATTTACAGAAAATCAATGAGAAAAATCTAGCTAGAATATTGTCACTTCCCAAAGGAAGCAAAATTTAATTTTCACCAATCAAAATGTCAGCTTGATGAATGTATGTAAGACTACATATACCGAACTGCAGAGTTCATTATACTAATATAAATTACAGAGTTCTCATTATGTTAATTACATAATGCCTAATAAAATAAATTTGACAGACCTTAATAATTTGGCTTTATTCGAAAAAAGTGATTATTTCCAGTAGCTCCTGGGTATTAAAATCGCACTTACCTGTTCAATGTTCTCTAAAGTGCACTTGAGGGGCTCAGCTCATGCATTTGTCTATTCTGTGTCTTCATTTCCTTTTCTGTAGGTGAAAATTTTAATTCCTTCTAAGTATTTCTCTGTAAAATGCACTTGTATTTTGAGTCTTACTGCTTTTCCCTTTTCTGGATTAAAATATTTGTTAATAAATCTTTATTTTGGTTTTGTTTGTATTTTTTTTTTCTTTCCAGAACTTGTAGAGTATATAGAATATATACATTTTGTCACTTAAAGCCTTCCAGTTCACTGTTCAGTACTTTCTTTCCTCAAATGCATCTCTTGGCATCTGACACATGATAAGTTTTCTCCTAGAGTTGGGTGCCCTCCCAAAACTAGGAGCTTGCTGCTGCTGATGTGCCATTCCTGTTGCCCTGTCCAAGCAGTGGCAGTTGTGCCAGCACAGCTTCTTAATTTCTCTCATCTCCCTTATGGCCCTCCCTGGTGGAATGGAATGGGGCCTATCTCCTCCCAAAGCAGCACTGGACCAGGTTTCTCAGGGCTTGGATCAGTTGGAAGTTGAAAAATCCAGGAATGGAGGTGGCACAACCTCTTGGGGTTCCTCGCTCAGCTGCCTTGCTATCATCACCAGGAACCAGTTTCTGTCACCTGCTGGAATGTGGTCTGATGTGTGCTGTACAGAGGGGGATGATCCCTTGTCTTGATCTCCAAGCTGTGCCCCTGTTTGTGCATCCCAGGAACTGCAGGATGCCTTAGTAGCCAAGACCCTGGCCTTAGTAGCCAAGACCCCTGCAGTTCTCCTTCCAGCTGGTGCTGGTCACTGGGTGGGCTACAGCTCTCTCAGCCTGAGTGTCCAACCAGCATCTTACCTGTATGGTTTAGTTGAGCTCCAGTCTTTTCTCTTTCTTGGCCATCTCTCTGAATACTGTGTAAATTCTTAATAGCAATTATTGTTGTGCTGCTTTTCCTCCCTCACCCCCTTTTTTCTTTTCCCAAAAAGAGACCCTGTACGTTGCAAAACAGAGAGCAGGGGAGTGACATAGCAACTTAAGATTTACTCAAGAGAGTTTTCTATACTGGGGTTCCTATGCTTGTCTTCCTCAAAACATGAACCATTAGTTGCCATAGAGTAAGTAGGATAATTAGGTTCTTTCTGGGAGGACAGGTAACTGATCACTCTAAGATCCTGCATTGCACAGTTGAACTTCTGGAGCTATAATCCAGTTTAACAGCTTTTATCTCCAGTGTGCTCTTTGAAGCAGATATCACAGAGGCTTTACTAAATTGGTACTTGGCTTTCCTTTTCTTTGGTTATCTGCTGTTGGATTTCTGTGTTTTGTGTTGAGGAGATGGAGGAAGCTATGAAAGGATCTAAGATGATGTGAGCTTACCCATCAGCTTGAGAGAAATGCTGTAATTTCTCAGTTTTGACAGTACAGACTGCAGTATAATTTGTATGCTACAGACACACTGTCTTTCAATAGGCGAGGAAAGAATGGATTTGGTCCTGTTTCTTTCTTTAATGCCTATTATGGTTGTTGCATTGGTATTAAAAAAATAAATGGTCATGCTCTCATTTAATGATTTTCCTCATTTCTTGAGGAAATTACTGAGTATAAAAACACTCTGGTTCCATTACAAGAAGTAATGGCAATAATTTGCTTGACTGTAGAAGTAAGAAAAATTGTATTATGAAAACCAAGAGAAAGAAAGCCTAAATTTTGTACAGTGGTAAATGTTGAATAAAGGTTAGATTTAGACAAGGTTAAATTATTTTGTCAACACATTAGTTATAAGGATAGATTTACTGCTCAATTCAGGAGGACCAACCAGCAGCCTGCCAGCAAATTATGAAAAAGGCAGAACCAAGCCTTTTACAGAGGCATTTACCTGAAGAATGACAGATTATAGTCATAAATTAAAAAATGGGAAGTTCAGACTGGATATAAGGAAAGAAAGCTTTATCTTAAGGATAATTAAGCAGTGAAGCAGGTTGCCCAGAGTCTGCAGTTTCCATCCTTTGATGTCTTCAATAGCAAATGCAATAAAGCCCGAGAGGAAACCTGGTTTGACCTTACCTTGGCCAGCAGGTTGAACTGAAGATGTCCATATATCCCTTAAAACCTGAATTACTCTCTGGGATAAGGGTCTTCTTTATGCAAGGTTCATAAGGACCTGGCTTCAAATTGCATGGCCATTTGGCCTGGGTGAGTTCTGCAGTTTATGCCCTTTGAAAACACCAGCTGCTCCACAGCCTTTTGTCATATATACCAAACCCATTAGTCATTATTACTTATTATTAAAGGGATAATTTCATGTTGAATGCTACAGAGGTTCATTTGATTCTCAGGTGGTATCAGTTGTTGTAAATTTAGAATTCATTCTGTAGGCTTTGTTTCATTGGTTTTACACACAGTGCATCTCTTACTCCATATTAACCATGTCACGGGCTGCATTTTCACTTCTTTTCCAGGTTTCCTTCATTGTTAATTTTAAGTACAGCTTTGTGCTCACTTGCTTCTGCCAGTCCTTCTGCATAATTTTTCCCCTTTTGTTATATTTCCCAGTATCTAGAGATGTAGCAAGTTATTTAGGTAAGTTTGTCATCATTCACAACAAAGAATTTGTTGACAAGAGAAAACAAACCCTAGATACCGTCATTGTCTGTGAAATTTGTAATTCTCAGGACTTCTATTGTAAAGTTATCATGGATCTTTTATCATTACTGCTATTACTAATAATATATTCTTCCACTGCCGTGAGACAGGCTTTCTCAGCTTTTTTTGTATCAAATTTTCATTCTGCCAGTTCTTTCTAATAGATTTGTTTTGATACTTGTTTTGGTTCATATTCTGAAAGGAAATATTCTTTTGCATCAGTGATACCTGATAATTTTATCCCAAAATTATATGCCTCTAAGATATAAACATAATTTATCCACTTATTGCACATGCTTAGTGAATTGCTTCTATCTTGATTTGAGGGAAGGATCCTGTATTTTGACATTTTTAATATTTGTATCCTTGAAATAGTTGTGTTTTATCTTGCAGAGCTGGAGGTTTATATATATAGAAAGAGTTAGGGTCATGGGGAAAGTATGAGTTTGGGGAATTCCATAATTAGGACCCAGAATTAACCCTGCCTTGGTGAGGACAGTTTACTGAAAGCTTTGGACAGAATTAGGGTTTCATTGTTCATAGTGCCATCAGTCTCTGTCCTCATTCTGAGTCTTTGCAGGAGACATCTTTGCCCCATTGAGTTGTAAATACCCCCTGAACTGAGCAGTGTTGGGATCTGACCCATGACAAGACTGAATTTTCTAAGGCAAGGAGGGCAGGACAGACTGTGGTTTGGCAGGTCACAGCTGACCAGCAGCACATTTTTTTGGCAGGGGCCTGGCTGTGCAGGCAGTCACTAGTGAAATACATGGGTTTGCATATGCATGTGCTCTCACAAAACCAGACTACTTTAAACTGAGATTTAACCTGAGAAATTTTATCTTTCCCATAACGTGAAGCATTTCAAAATGGGGAATCACATCTTTGGAATCTGGTTAAGGTCGTGGTGCCATCTTCATGCTGTAGTTTTGATTTTACTAGGATGTAGAGTTTTGTTTGGCTTATGGGCAGATACATTTCCTTTGTACTGTGTAGAAGCTTACACCATGGGGTTTTTTTAGTTAAAAGACTGCGAGCAGCTGGTTCACATTTTAAATTTTTTTTTTCTCTTTCGGTAGCTATGTGAATTGTGAATTGCTCTGAGGAAAATACAAATGAGTTTTTAATCAATTAGAACTATCATTCTGGCTTAAGGAAATATAGAAACACAGCCCATAATTGTAAAGTGTTTGCAGGTCATAAGAGCTTGCTCCTGATCATCAGGTGTTCTTGCACAACATAGATGTAAATGGCTCATTATTCCCTAAGTAATAAGGAACTTCATTTTAAAAACATTTCAAGAGTGAGAATTATGGTTCATCTGATCATTGGTATGTTCCAAGTCTACAACTTAGTTTTTTTCTGAAAATATATTAATTCCTTCCCTAGAAATTATTGCTTTGTGGCAAAGATTTTATGGTTTAACAGTTGTCTTGCCTAGTGGCTTGATGATGCTGCATCCTCCACCAGTTTCTTTTTGCCTGTCTGCCCTCCCCTTCTCAAAGGCAATCAGTCTGCCTGCTTTTGTTATTAATTTTGAGCTGTTCCATTTTTCCTGATGGGATGTGGTATAGCATTTAAAAAAAAAAAGGTTTTAAATTACCACTCATAAGAAGGAAAATTACTGATTCTAAGAAGGAACTACTTTGTGGCCTTCCTGTAGGTGCTTCAAAGTGCATTTAGGTACAGTTGGTATTGGCATAGACTTTCTGGTCAAATTAAAGTAGATAGCATGATTGCAGTTGTCATGGAAATAGGCATGGCTATATTGCCCTATTTAGCCCATGTAAATGCAATTATATATACACTTCTGACTATGAAGGCAGATCACAATTCAGAGCACTGAAAAAAGATAATTACGTCATTCGATGCTTGCTTTTTATTATTTCTTCATTTTTTGTGTTTGTGATGTTGGGATTTGTCACATTAATTGTTTTTGCAGCAGTAACCATAGCTTTAATTGATGTTCTCAAAGTGTATCCAAATATGTTAAAATTGCCAAGCATTCTCTCCTTTATAGTCACTGGGTTTTATTTTTAAACTAACTAAAATTTAGAGCAAGTTTACTGAATATCTCATGCCTTTTTTTTTCTTTTCATTTTTCTCTTTCAAGACCTAGGGTTGAATTTTCAGTATTCTGCAACAGGTTTGTAATTAAGAAGGTTATTTTTCCCCTCTTCCAGAAAGTAAATGCTTAATTTGGTTTTTGAATGCTTAGTTCAGAGGTCTATTGTATGGAATTTGTAGTAATATGTCTCATTTGATGAAATTTTCTGAGGACTATTTTATACATGGGTAAGGGTAATAACATGATGCTCCTAGGTCTGAGTCCCATCTCATTAAATGGATGCCTTGGAATCCTAGCTGGGCTATTAATTTTTCATGTCTTTATACAGTATAAATGATTAATGTGTGCTCCTGCACTAGAGTGTAAGATTTTGAAATGGGGAATAACAGAAGACACAGCATACTTTCAGCTGTGAAAATGTTTCCCAGGGGAGCACTGAAACCTGAAAAAAGAGTGAACAAACCAAATGAAGAGTTAAATTAAAGAAAATGCTTTAGGTTCTTGTCATTTGAAAACAGATAAATATTGTAGCTTCCCATGAACATTATATTGTTACCTACAGATGCAGGAAAACCTAGGGATGTCAGATAAGGTACTTCAAAAAGTATCTTAAATAAAGTATAGGTGGGGTTATTTAGTTAGTTAGTCTTTGCATTCAAATGAATTCCAATGAGAATTTACACAGTTGGTAGTAGAGGAGTTACTTTACCAGTAGTTCCCTGCTGGGAGTGATTTTAGGAGTGCTTTGCTCCCACTGCCTTTGAGGAGGTGCTGTGAGGTCTCTGCCAGCTGAGGTGGTCCAGGGAAGCAGCAGGAAGAGCTGTGTCTGATAGAAGTTTGCTCCACTTGCAGGCTTCTGAGGCATGAACCATGAAATACGCACACATATACAGGGCCAGAAGCCAAAGAATGCAAATAAAAGAGCAAGGGATGAGGATGTGCTAAGGGATGGTTTGTAGGCTTGTGCCATTCGTTTTCCACTGCTGATGGCAGTTTAAAGTCCTGCAGTTCAAAGGTATGTGAAGTGTTGACTAATGCCAAAGGCACAGATTTGTTTGTTTCTCAAAGCCATTACAGTAAACTTCCTTTCATCTGCTTAGTCCTTCACTGTTGTTTCAAGTGTTTATGTTTTTACAAAATCACAGCATGAATTTTACAAGTTGTGTGGCCTCTCTCAACTATACCTCCTGTGAAAAACTTATTAGATGATCCATGCTGAATGACATTAGATAATACCAGGCCTGAAAACAATTCTTGCACTTTACTGGAAACTGCATCAACTCCTGATTTAAAAGTTTAAGATTTAACTCCTGTTCTGCTAACACCAATTTACTTGGCTGCATTGTTTCTGCAGGAGATGTGTGCTCTGCTGTAACCATGTTTGCTTGTAGAAAGTATTCACTCCTTCAGCTTTTTTCTTTGGTTCTAACATGACAAAATACAGACACTTGTCAAAAAAATTAGAAACTTTAGTGCACTTAAAAAATACAGTCACTGGTCTCCTGACTTTATTATTAGAGGTTCTCTTGAGATGCTTCCCAACATTGGTTAAACTAAGGAGCTTCCTCAGCCATGTGCTTCTGGAGTGCTGCCTTTGAGAGTGGAGCCTCTTTGAGGCTTGGAAGCTGTTGGAGCCAAGTGGGAAACTCAGTAGTGTGGTACCTCCAAAAACTGAATTATAGTAATAGTGTATGAAGTTTGCAACCTTGCTTTCTCTCATCAAGTCTCCCTTTCTTTTGAGGGGCGCTCAGGAGATGCATCTTCCCTCTTGTCCTGTTTGCTAGCAATTCTTCTTCTCCTTCTTTCTTCAATGCCCTTTCTGGGAGTCCCTGAATTGCAACTGTAGCATAGAGTAGTTTCATACACACACAGGCACAAATTTGTCTTATACTACTTTTGTACCAAATATGTCTACTCTAAATATGTACTGAATACCTATCTGTTATTTATATTTCATAGGATTGAACTTGAGAATCACAGGAATGATTGAGGCTGGAAGGGACCTCTGGAGGTCACCTTGTCTAACCCTTTTCTTAGGCAGGGCCACCTAGAGTTGGTGGCCCAGGACTGTGTCCAGTTGGGTTTTGAGCATCTCCAAGGATGCAGACTCCATCATACCTCCACGTGAATGAAATCCAATTTGGCCTTTTGGAGTATTTCAGTACTAATGAAGTATTTGGGATGCATCTAGATCAGTAAATGTTTCCTTTGATATTTGCAGTAAATCCCAAATTTGGTCTGTTTAAGGCTGCCATGATATGTTATACACAGAAGACATGGGAACATACTGAGTATTAGCTGCTGAGCTGTGTTTTGTGGCTGTGTCCTGGGGTTTGTTGGATGGGGAAGGTGACACAAGGATGGGCTGTGGGGGAGGCTGTGAGGGAGGTGAATAAGCTGTGTAAAGGACAGGCAGCTCTGTTCCCATCTCTGGCACTGTGCCATTCTGCTCCTATCCCTAGAGCCCTCTCTCAGGAGGTGTCCTGACTTCCAGTGTCCCCTCTCTGACCTATGCAGATGTGGCCCATGGATGCCATTCCAGGAGCTAGACATGGGCTCAGGACAGCTCTTGAGTAGCTCTGCTCTTACCCACAGGGTCCCACACCAGTAGTAGCTCCACATTGTGTGGGCTGCTGAGAGTACAGCCCACAGACTTGGAAAGCTTCCAAAGTAAATTTTATCCTCCTTTTCCATTCTCTCCTGATCCTTGCCAGATTTGTGGTCTTAGGCCATAGAGAGAAGTTGGAGAATTACTTGGGTTTTGCTTATCTTAAGTAAGGTTTTAGGAGAAAAGATGAAGATGCCTTGGTGTGGTACAAAGGGTTGTTTTGTCTTCTAGAAATGGAGAGGTGGGGACTTGTCACAAGATGCAGCTCTGACTGGCACAGAAAACTTTTGGGGCATCTTGCCACCTAATTTCTCCATGCTGCAATCTTCCCACCTATTAAGCAGGAGTAGACAAATTTGCATTAGCAAGTGTTTTGTGAGGTTGAATATTTTGAGCTTGCTTAGCTGTTTTGGGATCCTCAAAGAGAAATTACAGTATAAAGGACAAATAAATAATTATAATTTGGCCACTTAATTTTTCAAGACAACTTAGTTCTAAGCTAAGGAAACTTCAAAGCTGACATGTCATTAGGAAATAAAAGATGACTGAAAGGTAAGGAGGTTATTAAGCCAAAGTGTGATTAACTGAATTAGTATGAAGTAATGGCAAAATATTGCCACGTTTGTAACTGCCTCTTTAAAAACATGAATATTTGCAAAATTGATGTTAAAAGTAGGGGTTTTACCAAAGAATCCCTTTGTATGATTTACATTCCCTTACAGAAAAAGAACTTATACCCCAGAATGTGATGAAAATGTATTATTATCAATGCCTAAAACACAACAAGATGAAATTGAGTAAAAATTCTAGTGTGTGGGTTTTATTCTCTCATATTCATATAAATTAATTTTACAAATAGAATAAAAAATACAGATTTACTAGTCATGCGTATTCAAATTATTTCTCCTATGAGAAGTTTGGCTTTTTTGAGGATTCTTTGAGAGGTAAGCACCAAATTATTAATCATATGTTGCCTCAGTGGTGTTTATTGACTAAATATGTTTTGCTGGGACTGGCTAGAGTAGAAAATGAAAATACACTGAGCAAATAAATAAAGTGCAAAGAATAAAATTATTGCCATTTTTACAAAGTTAAATTTTTTGCAAAATTATTCCAGTAGAAGCTAAGGAGCCATCTTTTCCTGGCAATATGAAATTTCCCACTGGGCTTTTAATTTGAGTATCAATATAAAAGATTAGCCTGATTGAGACAGGTGATTAAGTCTCCAAATTAATTTCAGATGGGGAAAAAAAAGGCTGTGCAGCAAAGCATGAGGAACTATCCTCTGGTGCTCTGTGCATGGTCATAGTTTTTTCAAACAGCTTTCAAGCTGCAGAGTGTGCCCTTCTTATTTTTCTATGTGCTGGAGGAAAGCTGGTTGTGCTGTCTGAGAGGAATGTAGCAGCTTTCAGCTGGGGGTTCATTAACAGGTTTTTGGTTTTTTTTCAGTTGCAACATGAGTAAATACAAATTTCTGGTACAAGTTACTAGTAAGGCTAGCAGTCAGATGCAGGCTACCATATATATTCTTTTCTGTCTGTGCAAGAATGAGAAGCAAGGTGTTGATATCAGCATGTTCATGGGGGAAAAAGATGTGTAGAACCTGCAAGAACTGGCTGCTGTGCACAGAATCTGTCTGATGATATTACTGGAGATGTCATTTTATGGTACTGCTTAACAGGAGTTTTCATAGAGATGCCTATATCTGCAAAAGAGAAGGAAAATGCCAAGAGTCAGTGAGGTTTTACTGATTGCTTACTGTGTGGAGGTAGTATTGAATGATATATGATTGTCCAATTTAAAGACTAAATGGATAGTTCCAAGTAGAAATCAGGTGGTGCACATGTCAAGAAAATAAATGTTAGTCTCTCACTGTAAATGAGCTTTAAACAGCCTCTGCTCTTCTGAATATTTTCACATTATATCTTAGTGCTAGACAAATGCATTTGCTATTTCTCCATTATTATTATTATTATGTGATTGTACAAAAAGCTGTCTGGATTTTATAGTCTCTGACTGCTGCCAGCTCTCTTTGAATTAGTTCTGTCATGCCTCTCAGGGCTGGGAGAGGGCATTGCTTGTTGCCCTCTCCCAGTATTCCCTGCAGGACATTACCAGTTGCCCTCTCCCAGTATTCCCTGCAGATGATAGAGATGATGTACCTGTAGGAGGGTTTTAGGGTTATTTTTTCCTCTGACAGAGCTTTTGCTATAATAATGCTGTATTTATATTTTGTGGTGATCACAGTCAGAACATCAGTGTTAGTTTTGCATCTCAACCTCTGTGGAGAGGGCCCATCTCTGTTTTGCAGATTAATTCCCAAAGCTAATTAAACCTCATGAAACAGTTTTTTCAAGCCCAGCAAAGCTACTACAATTGAAGACAGGATTGTTTCAGCTGAGTGACATAGCTGAAACTTGTGAAGCATCCAGCATCTGTGAACACTGTCTTTTGTGGTTTGGGAGCACATTCATTCCTGGTTTTCAAGACAGGGGCTGTAAGAAAGCAGTATGCATTTGGTGAGTTATACGTATTCCCCGACGTGCTGGGGTGGCAGTGGTTGACGAGAAAGACTATTCAAGTGTGTATCAGAGTTAGTGCTTGAAATCTTCCAGAGGTTTAAAAAATGTCTGTGTCAAAATGTTCTTGTCCCATTCAACTCCTATGGCTTTCCTTTTCAAAACATGTCAGTTGGAGTGTAAATGTTAAGGCTTTCATTCTCATGATGACATCCTTTTGAAGCGTAAACGAGATTTGTATAACCTCTGCTAGATATTTAACATTAATTTTGCAGAGTACACAGGTAACTATCAGCATATAGGGAGTTGATAATGCTTGCAGACTAATTGTTTGAAAATGGATTCACATTATCCATGAAAAACACTAATAATTCATTTAGCTGAAAGCTCGATGCACATGATGCTTCAAAACTGTCTAATGACTCAAGACCTTCTTTGAATTTTAACTGGTTTTTTCTTAACCAGATAAGGATCTTAGATAATGCGCTCATAATTGCTTTATTGCAAGAAAAGTATTCCTGGAGGATGTTCTTTTCTTTTGTTATTTCAGCTTTCAGTGTAATCCTATTTCTGCCTCTATATAAAAAATAATACAGAAGACTGTTTTCTTATGACATTGACAAGACATGACTTTATTTGGCTTAGAGAAAAAGCCTTCTTTGCTTGTTCTGAGAAGGTAACACTAATTGCAGATGCTGATTTATTCTTCCCTCCTCCATTCTTTTCTTCAGTCAAAACTGAATATATTTTCAGATGAGACCTGCAGAATCTGCTGCTCTTTAATTTAGACCACAAAAAACAGCACTCTGCAGCCTCAGTTCATCTCACTGGTGAGCTTCTCTTCATGAATGTAATTTATTCTGCTTTCTGAGCAGGAAGGTTTAAGGGCACTTGGTCTGAAAACTCTTAGCACTAGTTTTGATTCCTGTTTGCTTTGGTATGAGGTAGCACTAACTTTCATATTTGAACTACAAGGTTCAGAGCCACATCTGGGTGATAAATTTTAACCCTGAGAGTCTGGTCTTTGTAGAGTCCCTCTATAATGAGTAGAGAGCATGTGGTAGCTCCTCTAGCAAAAAAAAAAGTGTTCCAACTTCCTCTGCTGGGCTGCTCCTGGAAGAAACTTCAGTCTGTCCGTTGAGAGTAGAGGAAATCTCATGAAATTACAGTTTTAAGGGTACTTATTTTTAAGGCTAGTTTCCCAAAGAATTTCTTAATAGTTAAAACAGATGTAAGAGAATACATGCCATACAATAGCTCAATGCCAAATCAGTAGGCTGAATGTGTACCTGCATGCTGATTGTTGTATTGTAAATGCTTCATCCAAAAGAAATTGCTTGTATTAAACAACCACATTACTACAACTTAGAAAAATATGACATGAACAGCCAGCCTACCTTTTCTTACACAGGCTTCAAATAAGATTAAACTAAAGTTGGCACTGTGGAATAGGTTCCATCAAAAGCAAAGCAAAAAAAAAAAAGCAATGTTTTTTTGGTTTTCTAAAATATCTTTGTAACAGAATAACCAGAATGTAATAGTATTACCAGAAGAATGTGGGAATCTGTACTGTAAAAATGTGTGATGCTTTCTTGCTCTTTATTAAAAAGAAAAAAATCAGTATGATATTTTAAGATGTGTTGAATTATTCATGTAGACATATTAAACAATGAAGACTGTTGGCTTTTCGTCATACAATTTTGATAATTACTGTTAGTTTATTTTTATAAAAAAACAGTGTCTTTGCAGCCCAGAGCTGTATTTTCTATATTATTATTTTTTCCTTTAGTTGCTGTCTTATTTAAAATCATGTATTGTTGCCAATGTATTCCAGGTTCTGCACCTCAAGTGAAAAAGAAGCTGAGATTTCTGTCTATTACAAGGAGGTTTTATATAGGATTTCTTTAATAAGGAAAGAGTGTATAATGACACATTGCATTAATTTGGCATAATTGAATTTGGTATTAATTTGGCATAATTGCATTCCTCAGTGGTGATGTACCTGGAAATCATCTAGAACACCCAATAAAGAAAGTTTCATAGCTCTAGAAATTAGCAAGTTGTTGCCTTTGATAGAACTTACATTAGAACCAGAAAAAAAGTTAAGCTGTCCCAAAATAAATTAGATCTTTTTGATACAAGACAACAATATCATACAAGACAACAAACAAGTATGTGAAGTGAAAGCTTCCTAGGGAAAAATACTTTCATTCATATTCTATTAATTGTAGGTATTAGAAAGGCCTGAACGTCTTGAAGTAGTCTTGCCATGATGAGTTAATTGACAGTATAGAAATGTAATCAAAATCCTTATTAAGCAGTTAACAGAATTGGATTTTTAAAATATTTTATCATTAAAATTGTGATGTATATATAGTAGATAAGTTTGTTAATTTGCATGAGTAAGTTTCTTCTGGATTGTGAATGCATTGTGCCATTGATGAAGAGACATAGGAATTTGCACTGCATAGGTCAGTTCAAGCTGATATTTTTCTCTTGTCTCACTGTAATCCCATTCTCTCAATTTTTTTGTCCTACAGACAATGGAAAACTGAGTATAATATTATTTAAAAAGTGTTCTTTGTAAAACAGACTTGATTTTAATGCAGTTCTTGTAAGATGGTGGACAGAGGCTGAGAAAGAATTTTATTTTTAATTTTTCCACTAAATCTAATGTGTTACAATTTAGGCTGTTAGTTCAACTGGAGACTAAGTCGTAGGTGTTGTGCAATACGTACCTGACCTCTCTCCTCTCTGCCGCTCTGAACTGGATAATGAACAAGTTATTCTTCATCCCCATAATTACCAAATATGCGTGGAATTAATGCCCAGCAATAAGTACCCATATTTCATTCAGTGCTCATATGCCAGGTTTCAAACTCAGAGATGCCATGTGTCTTGATGTTTGGGGGTCTTGCTGTTTTTTTCTGATGTCAGAGTTAAAGATGAAAATGAAACATTTTTTGTCTGTGCTGCTCTTCATCAGTGCAATGGTTCATTCAACAGACAGTGTCTAGACATGAGACTGCTCTCTCTTTTCTCATTTATTTGGGCTTTGTATTCCATTTTTTCTTTTTAAATTTAAAATATTTAGCATGAAATGATAGCATTTTGCTTGGAATGTTTTTTGACTGATTTCTGGGTAAAAGATAACGTAAGGCATACCTGAATAAAGAATATTTTTGATAATAAAATAAGTGTAAAAATGCTTGAGACTTAGCTAAAGAATGTTAGATTGTCTTGACACATTGCTTTTTATTTTTTCATGGCCATTATATTGCTTTGTTCAAATTTAGTGAAAAGTAGCAAAGAATAGGAGCAGACTGAGGCATAAGCTCTATTATATGATCATCTGGATTTTAACAGTAATTTTAGAGCAGAAAGGGATAACTAGTGCAAGGAGATTATGAAAGCTTTCCAATGAGTTGACAAATGATGTTTTTGCAAAATTATAAGAGTAAACTTCCACTCTTTATCTGGATGCACTAGTGCTGTCAATACCATCCTTCTTGAAAATATTTACTGTGCTTAGAATATAAAACAACATTATAAAATGTGACTGGAAATCCGTAAGCTTGGATGCGTTTCTGTGTAATAGGCAGTGTTTGTGTATTGACATTAAGGGCTTCATTATGCTATATAATAAAATTCAAAGTCACTTGGCTTCCAACTGGTTTGCTTTATACCATATTAAAGCCAGAGTTCAATCCTCTGGGTTTGTCTGATTTCTGTGCAGAAAGTAATTTAGAAAAGTTTGGGCTTGCATGGCAGATCTGAAGAATTTGGAAAACATCTGACATGAATGTTTGGATGATCGTTTTCTGGTGGCATGAGAAGGGCATGGACAAAGTCTGTTCTGCCCTTCAAAAAAAGCAGACTATTGGTAGCCCTTGGATGAAATTTGGCAACGTGGGAACAAGCAATCCTGGGATTCCTCAGTGCAGCCTCTAAAATTTTGTTACAGATTTTATGGAGAGAAAAATCCGTAGTCCATGAGTTTATATTTGAAGCCATTCTATAACTCTCTGCCTAGAAGGAGGAAGAATCTGCGCAGAAATGTTGTAACATTGCTTATCAAGATCTGTGATGTATAAATAGTTTTAGATTTGAAAGCTCACTGAATGATGATTTTCTTCCTCTTCCACCATCATATCCTCTCTATATGTTCCCTGTCTAAGGGTTTTGCTTAGCAAAGATTAGTCAAGCTTATTTCTTTTTGGCAGCATAGTAGAACTTCAATTTGTCTTCCATTTTTCCCCTTTATTCTCTTTTGACTGGTCCATATTCTAATTGGGAAATAAACATTCTTCCTGCTGTTCACTGTTTTTTTCATGCTTCCCCTGGAGCCAACTACTAATTTTGTGAGCCACACAATTTTTCAGATGTGCAGTTGTTAAATTTTAACTCAGATTAGATCTAAAGCAAAGACTGGCCTATTTTCCATAGGTCCATGCTGACCTACCTTAAGAATGTCTTAAATCATCTTATCTTCTTTTTGTTTAGGCTGTCATGAATCACCTGGTAAGGTTTGTGACCTACTTCCATCTTTTGACTTCTCATCCAGTTAAAAAAATTGTACTAATTGATTTTTTCACTGAGCCTGTATTTCCTGTTTTACCTATTTTTTTTTTTTAATGACCTCCAGGTTTGACTTTGTCTTGAATTGATTCCCTAATTACCTGTTTTGTAATGATAAAATGTGTCCCTCATCTTTCATTTTAATTCATCTAGTGATCCCATCCAGCCATTGACCCTCATTGCACTGTTTTCTCAGTAGATACAGATCTCACATAAGATGTTTCTTCAGGAATACATTTTTACTTTAAGTTAAAAAAGAAGGGGTGAGGGGGAACCTATGGGCCCTGCTACTTCTTTATCCCTGCTTATCTCATTTGGGTCTTCATTTTAAACATAAGGTGTCTGGTAGGATGCAAAATAATTAGGTCCTTTAGAACTTTTTCAGTTCTTGTGATTATTTAATTATAATTTATTTGTTTTATCTGTGATGCATCTATCTGCTGAAGGTCACAACACCTGCCATCCTAAACTCCTATGGAGGTATTTGGGATACATTGTAAGTCAAATTATATTATAATGTGGAGGAGGTTTGTAATTTCTCTTCCACTGTTTACCTCTCATTTCTATCATTGATGCCACTATAACAAGTTTAGGCCCAGCTGAACCAAATAAATCCTGCTGTCTGATAAAAAGTGAAATGAGGAATGTGTTGCCTGAAGGAATATTTCAGCTTGTCATTCCTTTCCAAGGAAAAATGTCTCCTTGCTTTACTACTACTCCGAGGACAGAGAAGATTACAGAATGCCCAAGATTAATATCTCTTCTGGTGCATCATTCAACCGTTTCCCTTAACTTAGGAATGAAAAATTTGTTGATGGTATTTCATGCTTGCAGTGCTTCTTTTTTTACTGTGCAGCATCTCTGCATGACTTCATGCAGCACAGGGCAGCAGCTAAATATGGGGCTGCAGGCTGGTGGCCAGGGGTATTGTTGCATTTTAGGTGTGCTTTAGGTATAATTTTCAGATGAAAGAAGAGGTTTGGAAGAGAAGGTTTTAAAAATCTCAATTAGAAAAATATGTGTCTGTTTGCAGAAAAATGAAGATCCTTCAAAGTGCTTATTAAAGCAGCTGCCTTTTGTAAGTAATCAAAAGAGAATTGACTCAAGGGTTTCAATTGTGTACTTTTTTGGAATGCAATGCAATGATGTTACTGTATTTAATATGGTGAGGTATTGTAGAAAGTAGACTTCTGATCTTCTACCCAGCAAACTGAAGGATGAAAACATCAAATGACATATCTAGAAGTATTAATGTTTCATCCAGCATGAGACAAATAATCCTTATTTTAAGGTGGACTATCTGAGAGAAAATGCAACACTGTACTTCAGTGCCCTTGTATTTGTGGAAACATCTCTGTGGGCAGTCAGGGAAGAACAGGTCTGTGCTCCTTGGGAAGAATTTGGGGTGTTTTTGTTTTGTTTGTATGTGTGCACTCCTTTGCTTTAATGCAGCATCAAAACCTTTACATCCAGTTTTACTTTACAATCCTTTACTTTCCACTCCTGGACAGTTCTTGTCCAGGCCATGACCCATCCCTGTTGTGATCCCTACACCTCTCATGGCTTGCAGAGACCACCATGTGACCACCATGAAAGGAGGTCACTGTTCATGAAGCATTTGGACAACGCTCTCAGGCACATTGTGGGAATCTGGGGCTGCAGCAGGCCAGGAGCTGGATTTGATGATCCTGATGCATCCTTTATTGCCAAGCAGATTAAAAACTGTTTAATTAATTTGTTCTAATAGACTGCATAAGTTCACAGTATTAAGATTATTAACTCTGAAAGAAAGAAACTTAGTAATAATGGAAATAAATTCCAAAATAATCTTTCCCCATATTTTTAAAATCAGTGGTTTCAGGCTTTTTATTGAGCCTTCTGTGACCCAAGGAGTGACTCTTGATCACATGGCATGGGGTTTGCTTGCCTCCATGCTCCAGGGATGGTCAGTGGTACCTCATGAAAGGGGATTGCTTCACTGGTCAGGTTCTCAACTGACAGTTTTTCACCTGGGCAATCAGCCCCTGCTCCCAGGATTATGTTGTGTTTGGGAGTGAAATTATAACCCTTACTATAATGTAGTGAAAAATGAACCTGGGTGTCTCATAGTCATGAGGACACAAGCTACTAACATGCCTTTTCATAACAGGGACTCTTACTGAACTTGGGTTTTCCAGATTTTGGAATAGTTTAATTGGATTTTGCTTTACATCCCTTCCTATACAAACTGAGGAATATGTGATACACCTGTGCATTCCCCCACCACTTTCTTTCTCTCTAATTTACTTTGGTCCAATGATTTTAAACTAATTAGATCATCCAAGTTGGTGCTAGGAAGCAGGGAGACGTTTCTCATGTGTTGGGTTCAGTGAAGTTACAAATTGGATATTTTTCTGGCAGAAGCTGTTTTCCTGCTTTTTCATGTGCTGATAGAGGATTTAGTTTCTCTCCTCTGCCCAGTGCTTCCAGGTAAATGAGTTAAAAACATTTTAACTGGGTTAGCCTTCATAGGAGCAATGTGTGTTCTGCCAGCTATCTTAACAGCTGGTAATATTAAATTTCTTTCTTATATGGGGTGAAATGTGACCCAGTGATACAACCAATGGCATACATAGAATGAGTATTGGGATTTCACTCCACTGACCTTTTTGGGATTCAAGCTGGTTGTTATGCTTTCAAGGCAGTGTATTTCCATTCCTGGCATTCTCTTTGCTTTTGCATCTCACACGTTTACTTACAAGGTAAAGAAAAACTACTGACTCAATATGTTATAATAAAAAGTGAGGACGATTATCCTTATTATATGCCTACCTTGCAATCATTTTTGCCCTGTTTTGCTTGTTTCTCAGCTACAAATGAAACTGGTGTCCTATTTGTGCTTCCTAGACAAGTGGTGGTACTAAATAAGCAGTAGCCTTTTCCAGCTGAACATACCCTAAGAGGTGAGAGGAGTGGGGTGGAGTGGTGAAGGATGATAAAAGGTGTCCATGGGATATTCTGCAAGGAAGCAGAGGGTTGTGAAATGAATGCATGCCTGGTTCCTGCTATATGAGAATGATTACAGCTACATGAGGAGTCAGTAGGAGAGATTGATTCAAATATGATTAGCGTGGCAAAAAGGGGGAAATTGGTTTAGATAAAACCAACTGAGAACATTATGAAAGGAGACAAGATTGCAGTAGGAAAAAAAAAAAGCTGCATAAAGCATAAACAGAGCAAGTCTGTGCCTCCAGGCATATGCTTGTATTTAGTGGAAGTGTTTAGCTCCAGTGCCTTGGGCAGTGCTAGGGGAAGAGTTGTGCCTTGGAACTAATCGGTTTTTTCCCTGCTCATCGCACTTGCATCTCAAGGGAAGGGGCTGGACTTCCCTACAGAGAGAGAAATGGTGCAGACTTTGCTCCCTGGCTCAATGCTTCTGCCCACCACTTCCCAGCCTCCAAAGCCAGCTCTAGTGACACGGGAAGGAGCCCTGAGCTCTCCAGCTCTTCAGAGCACATGCTAGTCAAGCTACAGGGTGAAGGAGGGAGAAGAAAGGTGGATGCAAGAGCCAAAAAAATGTATTCAAGGATCATTGTGTTATGCATCTGTGCAACTGCAAATTGTTTTGTGCACTGAGCGAGTAACGAAAGACATAGAGGGGTGACAAGGGAAATTTGGTGTCAGACTAAGTTTGCATTGTTCAAATGGAGAAAATGTTTTATGTTTCATGACTCCGTGTGCAGCAAGGCACATGGAGTAAATATGCCAGTAAATTGAGGAGCCCTTTCCTCCTTAAAAGAGAGTAAATATTAATGAAGATACAGGTGATGTGCACACAGATGCACACGCAGAAGAAAATACAAGAGGAAGTAGAGCAGTTATGAAAAGCAAACTCTGGAAGAGTTTGATGGCTGCCTTCCCAGAGGTTTTTGGTGGGGGGAAGGTGGAGGAAAATGCAGCAACAACAAAAGAAAATCATAACAGGGTTTTATAAACTCCTGAGGAACTGGGAGACGAGACTGAAGGGAAGTGAGCAGCATCCTCTTCTTAACAGATAAAAGGGAATGTGCTGTAAAAAGCAATATTAAAGTTTGATCTCTTTGCTGGTGACATTTTTGTGATTGATTTAGGGCAGTCCCTGTGCACAAGCTGTACCAGCCCATGCTAGGTCTAACTACAGCACCTTGCTGCAGCTCTAGAGAGGCAGGCCCTGAGGACTGCCAGCAAGGGAACACTTTTTGCTATGGTAAAGACAGCTCAAAATGTAGAAATGGGGCTCAGGGCTAGATGTCAAGGAGAGAAAATATGCTTATAGCCAAACACCTAAAGCACAAGCCTTTAGCAAAGGATGGTACCACAGAGACCAGAGCTGGAGGGGAGACATTTGATTTTAATTCAAACCCAACGCTGCCAAACACAAACTCTTGTTTGGCTTTTGTGTGGATGAAAGTTCTTGACATTTGCTCCTTCAGAGCAAGGCTGAAGCCTTCTGCTGTGTCTCACTGCACTTCTTTCCACCCTCAGATGGGGCTCAGCCCATACCTCACATGACTCCTGTCACCTTGTAGGGCTCGTAGCAGCGGAGCCTTTGCTCATCCTGCTGAAGGAGAAGCAGAGGGGTTTGAAGGACTGTCCTGGCTTGCTCTCCCTGGAGGCAGGCTGTTGGGAACCTTGGAAGGAGGCAGCCAAAGGAAGGCTGTCTCCAGCTGTGCTGTGTTTCATGGCAGGCACTGGCCAGGGCACAGAGAAATGACAGCAGAGAAACACAAGCAGGGACTCTGACAAGGTACTCAGTTACACAGTACCTTTGTGTATATATTGGAAAAAGAGGAGTCCTGAGCAACATAATGCTAAAAAGAGGAGAGTGTGCAGACATTAATTTGAATTATTTCTCCTTCAATTTTATTCTGTCTTTGTATTTTTAAGTTGCTGTGTAAGTGATGCAGTATTTGGACACTGATGCCTTCCTCTTGTGTTCTTGAAATTGTATGTCTTCTGTAAGATTTATGTTAAATCTCTTACAGCTTTTAGGAAAAGAAGCAGCATGCTTCATTTGCTGTCCCTCTATAAACAAAATGAGGAAGGCTTTTTTTTTTAAGGTTGTGATTTGGGGCAGTAGAAGTAGATTTTTTAAAAATGTGATTAGGAATAAATATGGAAGGACAATTAAATATCTGTCAGATCTCTCAGGAATAGGTGGCTAAGAATAAAATTAACTCTTTCCCAGACAAAACCAGGACAGCAGGACTGTATAAAAGCTTTCATGTAACTCCTCTTCTGCCTCAACATTTCATAGATAAAAATTTTCCTTCTCCACTTTGAGTCCAGAAAACTTCTTTTTATATCTGAATGGAAGTTACCATAAAATAGCAAGATTCCAGGAAGTTAAATTAGGAGTTAACATAATTAAACCCGTAATAAAATCAGAGATCCTAGCTCTAAACCAAGAAAAATTGGGGGGGGGGGT